>JBBGZY010001955.1:0-275255 GCA_037952925.1 Lithobates clamitans | reverse complement strand
CCCCCCCGCAGCTCCTCTGGTCACACTCCAGCCTCCAAAATGTACAGCACAGATTTCTTGTTTCTGCATTGTACGTGATAAAGCTGAGGGCCCCCCAGGCCCGGAACTTGAGGAGGAGGAGAACACAAAAGCAGGGTATAGGTTAAGTGCTACAGTCTGTCCTAAATTCCTCTAGACATAACAAGGAATGAACTAGGAATCAGTAATTAACAAGGAATTAACTCTTGCAGTGTAGGGGGGAAGGGGCCTGAAAGGGTGGTCTTTTTTTTTAAATTTATTTTTTTTTTTTATTTTTTTTTATTTGAGTTGGGCTTTAAAGCTTTTACCTGGCCCAAAAAATCCTAAATGAATTCATTATCCAAAATTCATGTGCTATAGACCTGCAGACTTGCATGGAAAGGGATGAACCCACCAGAAGAGACTAAATGATGTCCAATCGTCTTTCCAGATATTTTAATGACGGTTTCAAATGGTTTAACGCTTTATGTGATATAAACTGCTACACAGCTTCCATTTTTTTTCTTTTAATCTAACCCAAGCCTTGTCTATCTTTTACAGATCCATCCTTGAAAAAGAAGGACCAAATCTCTTTTCCGGGGGCTGGGTCCTAACCTAGTCGGTGTCGCTCCTTCCAGGTAATGACAAAGCCAATGCTATGGTTGTACCATCTCCGACTTGATATCTAAAGAACCCCAGGGAATAATCCCACACCAATAAAATGCACACAGTACTACATAATACAGATCTATACAATATTATCACAACCAGAATGATATGTTGGATCCTTTCCAAGGGTAAAAGTGCAGCCTATAGGCCCAGAACCATTGGTACACAAACACCATCCTTCTAGATCACATCTTCTACACAGAATATTTTCTTGTCTAGGTTTCCTAATCGGGGATGATTTTGGGTTCGGTCCATGCGCATGTTTGCTCAATACAAATGGTTTCATAAAGCATGTCACAAATTTATAGTTTTTTTTTTTTTTTTTTATTAACAAAATTTAAAAAAAATACCTTGACTTTGGCTTTAGATGCTTCAGGTAGGAGTGGATGACATCACTGGTGCTACTGCTCACTACCGGTGAAAAGCTGGACACACAAAAGCCATAAGAATGCACTTCTGCAATAGGCTATGGCAGCGGTCCTCAACCTTTTTTGGCACCAGGTGCAGTTTTCGTGGCAGCCCTGGTGGCAGATGAGACTTTAGGTATGCTCATTCACCGATCCCTGTGAATGAATGACTTGCGGAACCCCACGCAGCCATGTCGATTTTAAATGTGACTGTAGGGGAGAAAATCCCCTCCCCACTGTCACAGGATAGGGGGGGATCAGGGGGTGAAGGGAGGCACTGAAACTTGTTACATTTTAAATACAGGTGTAACATGTTCTAAAAGATGGCTTATGATTAAGGCTTATTGTCGAAACGCGTAAGTCACTGTATTTTGTACACTCCACTTGGTGTGATATGGTGACTTTTTTAGAAGGACAAGTTGCTGGATCTACAACTTTTAAACCTTTATGTAACATATTCTAAAGGTGAACTTGGCCTTTAAGTTATCCCACAGTACTCTGAGAATCCTTTTTGACATCTATTACTAAAACAAGGGTTGTACACATAAAATAACCCATATAAAACAACAGTTAAAGATAAAAATGGTAAGAAATGAAATAGAATATTATTGGGTCAATGACCGGAGATAGATATGATAGACACTTTGAACCAATAGTTGTTTTCTCTATAGATTAGTTTGACCTCCCTTGAAGCGTGTTAGCATAGGGATCTGTCCTTGTAACCGTAACCGGTGGCTGATAAGTGTGTCTATCACCTTCTGTTATCTCCACAGATCTCTGTGGTTTCCTATATAGCAGCAAACACTCTGTGGACTCTGACACTATCTATTACCATAAAGATTAGTTCCTCCTCCCCTGGGTGGCTTATGGGAAAATTAAATGAATGACTTCAACAATGAAAGTGATTACAATGTTCTTCCAGAAAAGGATGACTACAATTCGGTGAATGACTCATTGGAAACATCCAGCAGCCATCTCTGAATTTTGCAGCTTTTAAAACCCTTTTAATGATTTTATCCAGTTTACACAAAAAAGACGTATCAATGAGATTCTTCCAGCATGAAGTCACACGAATTGTAAGACCTCATGCACACGGAACGTTTAAAAAAACACCAGCACTGCTGCCAGGAAAAAGCAGCGTTAAAAGCGTGCTTTTAGCCGTGTTTTTGAATAGCGTTGAAAGGTGTTTATGTGCGTTTAGCGTTTCTGGGCGTTTTTACAGTAAAAACACTGCCCCTAAATGCTTGTACCTCCAAACTCTTCTGAAAGTTTGTGTGCATGGACACATAGGCTTACATGTAGGAGAGTTCAGAGGCAGTAAAAAAAAAAATTGCCAGACGCCCCTAAAAGCAGCTGCAAAAACGCCCTGAGTGCATGGGCCCTAAATGTAGAGCAGAGCTTCAGCCAAAGCATTTTTTTTTATGTTTTAGGACTACTTTCAGGTATATTTTGCTGTATGTGACCCCCCCCCATCGGGAAGATTTTTCTACTTCCTGTCTCTGCAAAAAATGAAAAGGTACCCCCCCGGTACTGTGGGACTTTAAGGGCAGACACATAAACAGACAGTAGGTTTTTTTTTTATAAAAAAAAGTACAAAAGTTTAATTATACATTAACCACATCAGCCCCGGAAGGATTTGCCCCCTTAATGGCCCGGCCATTTTTTGCGAATACTGCGCTTTAACTGACTAGTGTGTGGTCGTGCCACACCGTACCCAAACAAAACTGACATTTTATTTTATTTTTTTTGTTTTGTTTTCCCCCACAAATAGAGCTTTCTTTTGGTGGTATTTGATCACCTCAGCGGGTTTTTTTTTTTTTTTTTTTGTGCTATAAACAAAAAAAGACCGACAATTTTGAAAAAAAAAAACCACTATTTTTTTTACTTTCTGCTATAATAAATATCCCCCCCCAAAAAAAACTCTTCGAGTTTAGGCCGATATGTATTCTTCTACATATTTTTAGTAAAAATCGCAATAAGCGTGTATTGATTGGTTTGTGCAAAAGTTATAGCGTCTACAAAATAGGGGATAGATTTATGGCATTTTTGTTTATTTATACTACTAGAGGGAGGGGGGGGGTCTGCACTGATAATTGGCACATTGATCATCAATGCAACCCCCATCAGAGGTGCCCATCAGCTGCCAGCCTGTGCCCCATAAAGAATGCCTGTCAGTGCCCATAAACGTGCCAATCGGTGCCCCATCAGTAATGCCTGTCAGTGCCCTTCAAATGCCACTCAGTAATACCTGTCAGTAGCTCCTCATCAGTGTTGCCTATCCAGTGCCCATCAGTGCCTCCTATCAGTGCCACCTGTTTGTGCCCATCAGTTTTTTTTTTTTTCAATAATGTCGGTCTTTTTTAAAACCCCAGTGGTGATTAAATGCCACCAAAAGAAAGCTCTATTTGTGGGAAGAAAATGATAAAAATGTAGTTTGGGTACATTGTTGTATGACCGCACAATTGTCATTCAAAGTGCTACAGCGCTGAAAGCTGAAAATTGTCCTGGGCAGGAAGGGGGGAAGGTGCCCAGTACTGAAATGGTTAAAAAGTAACTCCAGTTTTGTTAAAAAAAAAAAAATTAAAAAAACAACAAAAAAAACATCCCCTCTGGGTGATCGCTTCACATTACATTACAAGGGGTTTAACAAACTTTGTGGCAGATTCCTACCTTTTTGTTATTCTGAAGAAATAGCGGTTTGTCTGTGTTCATGTACAGAGTGAATGTGAATGGAAGTGATTTTATAATTATCAATCAGCTGCTGCACTTGCAGGATTCTAATGAAGGAAAGTGGCAGGGCCTGCATCCCTTTTAGACGTGATTTCGCTTTGGGAGTATCTCACCAAAAAAACTTTTTTTGTAGGGGATGCCCAAAATCTGACTTGTATCTTAGTACAGACTTCTGGGAAAATCAATGCGTTAATCACACAAGCAGGAAATGACATTTCTGGGGGGACCTTCCATTCACCATCCTGTGTACAGAACACCTCCTGGTTGTCATATAAAAATTTTACAGAAGATTAGAGGCTGCAGATTGAAGGAAAGGTCTTTTTTTTTTTTTTTTTTTTTAATGGACATTTAATTACGATATAACTTGTGTCGCAATTGTATACGCTATATTTTTGTTTTATTTGCTATTTTTTTTTTCTGCAAAAGTGGAGTTACCCTTTAACCGCTTGCGGACGGTCCACCGTAGATATACTGCGGCAGGGCAGCCGCTCTGCATCGGATCACGTACTTGGTGTGTGATCCACACGCCCCCGGGGTAGAGAGCTGTGCTGAGATTGGCTGCAGCACCAACCAGTCAGCGGCTGTCGGGCCCCCCCCCCCCCGCGATCGGCTCCGGACATTACTGAAGAGAGCCCTGTGTAGGTAAACAAACAAACAAACACGGGGCTCTCTTCTGACAGCAGCAATGTGCTGGGTTTTTTTTTTTTTTTTTTTTTTTTACTTCCTGCAAAGCACATTGCTTAGTAAAAACCACACACAGTGGTGGCTGCACATTTAAATATTTGACTGCTCCTGATGTTAACCCCTTTCCTGCCTGTGTCATTATTACAGTGACAGTGCATATTTTTAGCGCTGATCACTGTATTGGTGTCAGTGGTCCCCAAAAAAGTGTCAAAGGTGTCCGATTTTGTCCGCCGCAATATCGCAGTCCCGTTATAAGTCGCTGATCACTGCCATTGCAAGTAAAACTTAAAAAAAAAAAAAATAACTAAAAATTCCATAAACCTATCCCATAGTTTGTAGATATTATAACTTTTGTGCAAACCAATCAATATACGCTTATTGGGATTTTTTTTTTTACCAAAAATATGTAGCAGAATACATATTGGCCTAAATTGATGAAGAAAAAATTTTTTTTTTAAATAAAACGTGTTTTTTTTTTTTTTTTTTAAATTTTCAAAATTGTCACTCTTTTTTTGTTTTATAGCGTAAAAAATAAAAACCGCAGAGGTGATCAAATACCACCAAAAAGAAAGCTCTATTTGTGGGGAAAAAAGGACATGCATATGACCATACTATGCTGTAAAACCCACATCGACCAATCAGAACCCTTCTTTCAGTAGATAGCGCAGCCAGGTGATATTGGACAGTTAGAACACGGCGCTGCTCGACCTTATTTTTAGTTTAATAACGAGGGGGGGGAGGGGATTAGGTTTGCTGGAACTTGGCCGCGTCCGTTTTTGGCAATGATCATGTCTGACTGCTGTGCAGATGTCCGCCGCGTGTTTGCACACAGTCTCTGGTTTACATTCACGTCTGCTTGTCTTTCCTTTCTCAGGGCCGTCTACTTTGCATCGTACTCAAAAGCCAAGGAGCAGTTCAATGCAATATTTGTTCCGAACGGTAACCTCGTCCACATGTGTTCTGCGGGATGTGCAGGTAAGGCCAATTGACCTTTTCTACAAAATCAAAATAGCTCTCCAATTAAAGCTGAACTCCGAACACCAAAACTTTCATTTCAATATATCCCTCAATAGAGTTCAATTTGTGCGCACCAAATGCCTTTCCAAACCCAGATATTACCTTGTAAAAGTAGCATCATTGTGATATCACAAAAGTGACATCATTGCCTGTGCAGAGAGCAGAGCCGTGGGAGGAGGCCAGAAGGTCCCACCCACTACAGAAAACTACAGGAAGGGGGAGGAGACAAGACCATCACCCTGCACAAGGAGAGGGAGCAGCAGTGAGCGGTCTGCATTACAGGAAGCTCCCACACAGAGGGAAAGTCTCACACTGGATTTGGAAGAAATGCACAAAGCTCACCAGGTTTATAGGAAGGATACACTTGACTTTTGTATTAAGATAATATTTCCTTATCCCGGAGTTCAGCTTTAAAGCAACTGTCTCTAAAGTAACAATGTACCTCCTGAGAATGCAACCCTCAGCAGCTTCTGAAACCGACACTTCTGGGAGTGCCCCCCCCCCCCTCCTGGATGTGCTTATTGGTTCGAGCCATTGGCTCCTAAGCCAGTACTCTGTGCAGGGCCAGAAGAAGCAACCACTGAGCTCAGTGGTGACCAGGGGATTGACACTTCCTGAAGTGTCAGATTTTGCAGTTTCTTCTGGCATAGGTGGCGAGAGAGGTATGGATTCACAAATGTACTGCTACCAGCTTCCAGGCGCTAAATGGAAGACAACCAGGTGGCAAATGGTTGAATTGATAATCCTCTGCTAATTATCCATAGTGCACTGCCCCCCTCCCCTGGTTATCCATAGTGCACTGCCCCCCTCCCTTGGTTATCCATAGTGCACTGCCCCCCTCCCCTGGTTATCCATAGTGCACTGCCCCCCTCCCTTGGTTATCCATAGTGCACTGCCCCCCTCCCCTGGTTATCCATAGTGCACTGCCCCCCTCCCCTGGTTATCCATAGTGCACTGCCCCCCTCCCCTGGTTATCCATAGTGCACTGCCCCCCTCCCCTGGTTATCCATAGTGCACTGCCCCCCTCCCCTGGTTATCCATAGTGCACTGCCCCCCTCCCTTGGTTATCCATAGTGCACTGCCCCCCTCCCTTGGTTATCCATAGTGCACTGCCCCCCTCTCCTGGTTATCCATAGTGCACTGCCCCCCTCCCCTGGTTATCCATAGTGCACTGCCCCCCTCCCTTGGTTATCCATAGTGCACTGCCCCCCTCCCTTGGTTATCCATAGTGCACTGCCCCCCTCCCTTGGTTATCCACAGTGCACTGCCCCCCTCCCCTGGTTATCCATAGTGCACTGCCCCCCTCCCTTGGTTATCCATAGTGCACTGCCCCCCTCCCCTGGTTATCCATAGTGCACTGCCCCCCTCCCTTGGCTATCCATAGTGCACTGCCCCCCTCCCCCCTCCCCATCCTTGGCTACCTGCCATGTCCTGTCCCTAGACACCAATTGGAAACTAGAATGTTTACCCCTATAGCATCAATGGAAAAATTTAAAGTCAGTTTTTGATGGCCTGACACTTAAATGCACAGGCCCCCAACCCCTGGTCAGCCATTAGGTGTAGTATTGAAGAACTTCCCACCCCTCCCCGCCACCAAAGCAACATTGTTCACATTGGCTGCTCAGACCAAATATCCTATACATGTACGGACTCCTTTTTTATCAATTTTAAATGCAATGGAAGTTTTTTTTAAGTTGGAGTTTATTCACAAGGGTGGCCACAGGGAACATTTAAGCTGTGGTTTTACACCTGCCCCCCCCCCCTCCCCCGACCACCCACTGTACACATCCAAGGGCACGTGACATTCGACAGGCTGTACTACTGGCAAACACGACCTATTCAGGTGAATGGGGCCACGCCACAATCGTGTGTAATGCAAGAATCACCTTTTTGAGGATTAAAACAGGCAGTGAGGAGCCAACATATCACCTTGTTACTGCCTGTCAAACACCACTCTGAAAAGTGATCCACTGCAAAGTGCTTTTCAGAGCAGCAGAGAATATAACCGCACGCATGAATAAGTCCTCAGTGTATAAAATGACTAAGAATTTTCTACTAAAGACCCCGAAGATGTTATGTGCAACTGCATGTTTCCCCCTTTCTAATGGCCGGTTCTCAAAGGCAGAAAACAAGCTGCTCATTGTCCTCCTCTCATCAGCCTGACAACGTCTGTTAGGTGCTGGGAATTGGCCCGCGTTCCCCCGAGTGCTGGAAGAGAGAGAATGCAATGACTGGAGCCAGCCGGCTGCTTTACAAAGCAAAGTAGAATGAATATTACAAATTCTGGAGCTGGCTGGCGGGTTTTATTACAATACAGGTACAGAGAGACAGAGAGCATAGACTGATATTATCGGGGACACAGGGAGCATAGACTGATATTATTGGGGACACAGGGAGCATAGACTGATATTATCGGGGACACAGGGAGCATAGACTGATATTATCGGGGACACAGGGAGCATAGACTGATATTATCGGGGACACAGGGTGCATAGACTGATATTATCGGGGTCACAGGGTGCATAGACTGATATTATCGGGGTCACAGGGAGCATAGACTGATATTATCGGGGACACAGAGAGCAGAGACTGATATTATCGGGGACACAGAGAGCATAGACTGATTATCGGGGACACAGGGAGCATAGACTGATATTATCGGGGTGACAGGGAGCATAGACTGATATTATCGGGGAGACAGGGAGCATAGACTGATATTATCGGGGACACAGGGAGCATAGACTGATATTATCGGGGAGACAGGGAGCATAGACTGATATTATCGGGGACACAGGGAGCATAGACTGATATTATCGGGGACACAGGGAGCATAGACTGATATTATCGGGGTTACAGGGTGCATAGACTGATATTATCGGGGACACAGAGAGCATAGACTGATATTATCGGGGACACAGGGAGCATAGACTGATATTATCGGGGACACAGGGAGCATAGACTGATATTATCGGGGAGACAGGGAGCATAGACTGATATTATCGGGGACACAGGGAGCATAGACTGATATTATCGGGGACACAGGGAGCATAGACTGATATTATCGGGGTTACAGGGTGCATAGACTGATATTATCGGGGACACAGAGAGCATAGACTGATATTATCGGGGACACAGGGAGCATAGACTGATATTATCGGGGTGACAGGGAGCATAGACTGATATTATCGGGGACACAGGGAGCATAGACTGATATTATCGGGGTGACAGGGAGCATAGACTGATATTATCGGGGACACAGGGAGCATAGACTGATATTATCGGAGACACAGAGAGCATAGACTGATATTATCAGGACACAGGGAGCATAGACTGATATTATCGGGGACACAGGGAGCATAGACTGATATTATCGGGGGGACACAGGGAGCATAGACTGATATTATCGGGGGACACAGGGAGCATAGACTGATATTATCGGGTCACAGAGAGCATAGACTGATATTATCGGGGACACGGGGAGCATAGACTGATATTATCGGGGACACGGGGAGCATAGACTGATATTATCGGGGTGACAGGGAGCATAGACTGATATTATCGGGGACACAGGGAGCATAGACTGATATTATCGGGGGGACACAGGGAGCATAGACTGATATTATCGGGGGACACAGGGAGCATAGACTGATATTATCGGGGTCACAGGGAGCATAGACTTATATTATCGGGGTCACAGAGAGCATAGACTGATATTATCGGGGACACGGGGAGCATAGACTGATATTATCGGGGACACGGGGAGCATAGACTGATATTATCGGGGTGACAGGGAGCATAGACTGATATTATCGGGGACACAGGGAGCATAGACTGATATTATCAGGGACACAGGGAGCATAGACTGATATTATCGGGGGGACACAGGGAGCATAGACTGATATTATCGGGGGACACAGGGAGCATAGACTGATATTATCGGGTCACAGGGAGCATAGACTGATATTATCGGGGTGACAGGGAGCATAGACTGATATTATCGGGTCACAGGGAGCATAGACTGATATTATCGGGGACACAGGGAGCATAGACTGATATTATCGGGGTGACAGGGAGCATAGACTGATATTATCGGGGACACAGGGAGCATAGACTGATATTATCGGGTCACAGGGAGCATAGACTGATATTATCGGGGACACAGGGAGCATAGACTGATATTATCGGGGACACAGGGAGCATAGACTGATATTATCGGGGACACAGGGAGCATAGACTGATATTATCGGGGACACAGGGAGCATAGACTGATATTATCGGGGACACAGGGAGCATAGACTGATATTATCGGGGACACAGAGAGCATAGACTGATATTATCGGTGACACAGGGAGCATAGACTGATATTATCGGGGACACAGGGAGCATAGACTGATATTATCGGGATCACAGAGAGCATAGACTGATATTATCGGGGTGACAGGGAGCATAGACTGATATTATCGGGGACACAGGGAGCATAGACTGATATTATCGGGGGGACACAGGGAGCATAGACTGATATTATCGGGGGACACAGGGAGCATAGACTGATATTATCGGGTCACAGGGAGCATAGACTTATATTATCGGGGTCACAGAGAGCATAGACTGATATTATCGGGGACACGGGGAGCATAGACTGATATTATCGGGGACACGGGGAGCACAGACTGATATTATCGGGGTGACAGGGAGCATAGACTGATATTATCGGGGACACGGGGAGCACAGACTGATATTATCGGGGACACGGGGAGCACAGACTGATATTATCGGGGTGACAGGGAGCATAGACTGATATTATCGGGGACACAGGGAGCATAGACTGATATTATCGGGGACACAGGGAGCATAGACTGATATTATCGGGGACACAGGGAGCATAGACTGATATTATCGGGGACACGGGGAGCACAGACTGATATTATCGGGGTGACAGGGAGCATAGACTGATATTATCGGGGACACAGGGAGCATAGACTGATATTATCGGGGACACAGGGAGCATAGACTGATATTATCGGGGACACAGGGAGCATAGACTGATATTATCGGGGACACAGGGAGCATAGACTGATATTATCGGGGACACAGGGAGCATAGACTGATATTATCGGGGACACAGGGAGCATAGACTGATATTATCGGGGACACAGGGTGCATAGACTGATATTATCAGGACACAGGGAGCATAGACTGATATTATCGGGGACACGGGGTGCATAGACTGATATTATCGGGGACACAGGGAGCATAGACTGATATTATCGGGGACACAGGGCGCATAGACTGATATTATCGGGATCACAGAGAGCATAGACTGATATTATCGGGGACACAGGGAGCATAGACTGATATTATCGGGGTGACAGGGAGCATAGACTGATATTATCGGGGACACAGGGAGCATAGACTGATATTATCGGGGACACAGGGAGCATAGACTGATATTATCGGGGTCACAGGGAGCATAGACTGATATTATCGGGGACACAGGGAGCATAGACTGATATTATCGGGGGACACAGGGAGCATAGACTGATATTATCGGGGACACAGGGAGCATAGACTGATATTATCGGGGGGACACAGGGAGCATAGACTGATATTATCGGGGGACACAGGGAGCATAGACTGATATTATCGGGTCACAGGGAGCATAGACTGATATTATCGGGGTGACAGGGAGCATAGACTGATATTATCGGGTCACAGGGAGCATAGACTGATATTATCGGGGACACAGGGAGCATAGACTGATATTATCGGGGACACAGGGAGCATAGACTGATATTATCGGGTCACAGGGAGCATAGACTGATATTATCGGGGACACAGGGAGCATAGACTGATATTATCGGGGACACAGGGAGCATAGACTGATATTATCGGGGACACAGGGAGCATAGACTGATATTATCGGGTCACAGGGAGCATAGACTGATAACATTAGGGTCTATTGATGGAGACACACAGGCTGTGCATTTGGCATTGATACCTCTTGGTATTGGCCACCCATTCACCCAAAAAAGTGTCAAAAAGTAAAAACGACAGGAGACAGTTTTTGACAATTCCTTTATTTAAAAAAAAAAAAGTGTCCTGCCCCCTCTATCCTGCCACCCCCTCTATCACCAATAGATAGATTCATGCATAGCATGAATCTATTTATGTCCGCCGCTGCCACCCCCTATCCAGGCGCCTGGCCCCTTTTCTGAATTACAGTGGAGGGGGGTGTTTTTGAAGAATCTGATTAGAGCCATAGGCTTCAAAAAAGGTGACCTGTGAGCGCCGTGCTGGGCGCTCGCAGGTCACTCAGCTGTGTTAGGAAAGCAAATAGTCATTCGCTTTTCTAACACTAAACTGCCTCTCCGGCAATCAGGTGCTCGGGTCTGTTACCTGTCACCTCATTGGCTGAAACGAGAGGCGCTGTGATTGGACGCCTATCAGGAGGAGAGGAAGGGAGATTAAAACGGCCGGAGACGCATGGAGGACCCCGCTTGTCGCTGTCACCCACTGCCCCACCGAGACGGGCTGGGCAGACGGCAAGCAGGCAGGGGTCACACTGGGGGCATTCAAAGGCACACTGCCAGCGTTTGATGGGCACACTGGCAGCGTTTGATGGGCATGGTGGCAGCGTTTGATGGGCACAGTGACTGCAATTGATTTTTTTTTTTTTTTTGCACCCCCCCCCCCAAAAAAATTTTGCGCACCAGCCGCCACTGCTTTTCACCATAATCTATATGGTTTTAAAGGCCCCTTTCTCATGGGCACTGTCACTTGGCAAAACCAGGCAGTTGAGGTTGCATGTTTAAGTTGCTCCAGCCGCCTGTCAAAGGCAGGCGGAGGCTGCTGGACAGCCCCATACACATTGCGATGGCTGCTAAGCTGTATTGGGCACAGGTCACAGCTCGCCTCTTCGTCTCCTCTCTCTTCCCCTGGCTGGGAGACTGTGCCGGCGGTGCTCTTATCCTCACTGGGCCCCACTTGGCTGCGGGCCACATAGCGCCCGCATGGGTCGCTATGGTGGTAGTTACGCCCCTGCTACTCCCACAATTCTGAAATGGGGAATATTTTAATATATATGTAATATAATATGTAATGGAATTAGATCTTCTTCTTCTTTTTCTAAGAAGGCTTCTCACAAATGTAGTTAATTAAACCCTATATTTTCCTGCCAAAAAATTCCCCAGCCCAAAAGGACAGTTGGTGTTTAAATTCTTCAATATATGAGGTTTACCTGCAGCCCTCCAGTTGCTGAGTGAATACATGCCATGCTGGGACTTGTAGTTCATTTTGGCTGGAGGGTTGCAGAGCGCCGTACAGCCTGCAGTGTTCCCTGTATACTGACAGCATTGCAGGGGTGCGTGGATGGGAATAGCTGCCTGCCGCTCTGCAGTACGTTGATCCATCCAAGATATTGCTCAGGCCAGCTGATTTGTCTGGCTGACTGCCCCACTGTAAATAGACTGTACAGCACATAGAGGAGCCAGCAATGAGGTTGTGTAATAGGGTGAGCGCAATGCAGAGTAGCTAAATGCTCCCATCTAGTGGCGAACTGTGGTTATAACCATTCATTTAATTGATGGTACTGCTACAGTGCAACTACGCTATGGAAGAGCTGGCCTGTAATTCTATTTCAGGGGTCTCCAAACTTTCTAAACAAAGGGCCAGTTTACTGTCCTTCAGACTTTAAGAGAGGCCCGACTGTGGCCAGTGAGAGTAGAAAACACACATCCATGAGAGTAATGTCCACAATTTGTCGTGCGACTTTGATGTCCAAAGTCGCACAAGTAGCGAATTCAAAGTAGTTCAAGCACTACTTTGGTCCAACTTTCATAAAACTACAATGTTAACCCTCAAAAGTTGCAGGAAAGTGGTACCTGAATGTTTTACATGCAATAGTGGGTCCGATTTTTGCAGGACAGCAAGTCGCCTCCAAGTCCTACCCATCCAATGTTGCATCAAAGTTGCACTCCGAAGTCCTGCAACTTTGGAGTTGTACAAGTGTGTGAATGGAGCCTTCAATTTTTTTTTTTTTTAAGGAAAAAGCTAAAATAGAGAATACTGCAGAGAGCACAGTTTATAATCCTGAATAATAAATCTTCTCCTCTTCTCTCTCTCTCTCTTCCCAGCGTTTGTGACGAATACGATGATGAATCCAATCTGGATGGTGAAAACACGAATGCAGCTTGAGAGAAGGTGAGATTAGATCTTCTATGGTCATCATATTGCAGTCATGTGCTGCAGAAATCAACCTCCTAAATTGTTCCCGCTGTTCCTATTTTTTTGGACCTAAGCACTGAAATACAATGGATTGCTTCGAGAACCATTGTGTTGTCACTGCAGTGCCCATGTCTACCGAATTAAAATTGAAGCACTGTGTCTCCGGGAACTATGGGATGGCATCAGGGGTGTATTTACCACGAGACAAATAAGTTGTCTGTACCGGGAGGATATGCAGCTGCAGGCATCACCTCGGTATCTTTTTTTTTTTTTTTTTTTTTTAGAGCTGACGATCTTGGAATAGCAATCAGAGTGGTTGACTAGCCGCTCAATTACTATTACAAGCAGTTGGAAGGGACATCCCACCCCCGTCCCCCCCTTTCCGGGATCGACCAGCCAGCACGTCCGCTGGCTGGCTGGACAGCCAAGCAGATTTGGGGTCGGCTTTGATTGGCTGTTTGTAACAGTAAACCGGAAGCGATGACGTGACTTCACTTCCGGTTAGACATGTGCAGTTCAGACTAACGTTTCATTATTCAGAAATACCCGAATTACAGTATAAACGAAGTTTACCGAATGCTCGGAAAAACAAAATTTGTCAGAATTTCAGAAAATTCTAATTGAAATACAAATCTAATTTTACCTTAATTTCAGTGGAATTCAAACTGTAAACATGTTTCTGAAAACAAAGACTGTGTGTGTAATTATGCCTCGTTTCCACTGAGCGGTTCGGTTCGGTACGGTACGCTATTTTGGGTGTTCCCATTATGAAAGTGGCCCATACAACCGATCCGAACCGTTCCATTCAGGGTCCTGCTTCAGATGAGGGGCCATAGAAAATGGAACGGTTCAGTTAGGGCGGAGCTACGATACATTCCACTGATTGGCTGACAGAAAACCCTCTGCTTTGCTATGCTGAGGCATTGTTTCTAAACCCTGTATGGCCCCTTGTGGTCCCACTTGCAGTGGAAACGCTCACCAGAATAGACCGGACCATTCTAGGCCATTCAAACTGTACTGACCCGAACCGATCCGCTCAGTGGAAAGGAGGTATTAGAGTACCGATTCAAAACAATGCTGTTTTAGTTATGTAAAGTAAGTGATTGTAAAGGATCGTTTTTTTTTTTTTTTTTTTTTTTTTTTTTTTTAAATAACAAGCATATCATACTTACTTACCTCCACTGTGCAGCACGTTTTGCACAGAGTGGCCCCGAACCTCGTCTTCTGGGGTCCCCTGGCGGTTTTTGCGGCTCCTCCCCGCATCAGATAACCCCCTAGGAGAAGCTCTTTCCAGGGGGCGCGCTCCCGAGTACAGAATTTGCATCCACAGACACGAATGCTGGACTCGGCCCCGCATCATTAGATTTGATTGACAGCAGTGGGAACCAATGGCTGCGCTGCTATCAATCTATCCAATCAAGAGCCGGGACCCCGTGGCGAGAGGGACAGCGCGTCCCCGCCGAGAAGATGAAGGGGCTCAGGTAGGTAAAACGGGGGGGCTGGGGGGGCCGGGACTGCCAGGTGTTTTTTTTTTTTTTTTGTGAAAAAACACAAAGGTTTACAACTCCTTTAAGCCAAAGGTGATTTTAAAGAGTCCTTGTGATCATTTTGATGAAGATTTTGTTCACTTTGCCACATTCGAATCAAGGAGAAAAAAAAAAAAATCTAAAGTTTTCGATTCAGCCGATTCAAAATTTATCGTTTCGAATCGGAAAAAAAATTGGTAAATTTGAAAAAGACATAAAACGAATTCCAATTACGAATCCCGAATACTTATTTAACGAATCTAAACGAAACAAATTTTTTCCTCATGCACATATCCGGTTTACCCGGGAACCATCTGCAGCAGTTTTAAAAAAATCGAAAGCATTCAAAAATAATAGTCTCTAACGAAATGCGTCTCATGTCTGGCTGCTGCATAGTGTAGAAATCTTTTCTCCACAGCACTGATCTTCCAAGTCTGCAAAGGTTAAAGAGTCGTGCAGCTCTCCCGCTACTTCCACCCACCTCCTCCATTCATCGAACCCGTACTTATCTTTCCCAGAATGTAACATGTTCTGTGATTGGAGGAGGCAGATTCTCTCATTTATCTGCCCATCTTCCAATCTTATAGCACTCTGAATTCTGAAAGGAAGTTCGGAGAAGATGCACTGAGAGAGCAGGAGCCAGCATCATTAAAAGTTGTAAACGGCAGGTGTTGGGGTAAAAGTTTTAACAAACCGTTTACTGGGGAATGTTTGTTGCACGCAATGTATTGAAGTAAAAAAACACTAAAGGTTTAATACTTGAAGGTATTCATATGTCCGATTTTTCTGTTATCAGGGAGAGAGGGTCCAAGCAGATGAACGCCCTGCAGTGTGCCCGCTATGTGTATCAGATGGAGGGGATGAGAGGATTTTACAGGGGCCTCACAGCCTCCTATGCTGGGATCTCCGAGACTATGATCTGCTTTGTAATATATGAAGGCCTTAAGAAGCACCTGGAGGATAACCCCCTAACCACGAGCAACAACAAACCCGGCGAGAAGTCCTCCTCCAACTTCTTAGGATTAATGTTTGCTGCAGCTTTTTCCAAAGGATGCGCCTCCTGCATCGCCTATCCACACGGTGAGTCTCCGGGGGGGTCACACCACGCCAGGTTACTTGGAAAAACACTGACGCTGCCTGGGAAATCATTAACCGCAAGAAGGGGGGGCGTTAGGTTTACCCTTCATTGCCTCTTAAACCAGTAAACAATCTCTTTACACATGAAAAGATGTTAAAGGGAAACGGTAGTTTAAATATAGAGATATATCTCTATACACACACTGAGCCTTGAAAAAGTATTCATACCCCTTGAAATTTTCCACATTTTGTCATGTTACAACCGAAAACATAAATTGTATTTTATTGGGATTTTATGTGATAGACCAACACAAAGTGGCACATAATTGTGAAGTGGAAGGAAAATTATAAATGGTTTTCAAAATTTTCTTACAAATATGTGAAAAGTGTGGGGGGGACATTTTGTATGGCGCCCCCCGGAGTCAATACTTTGTAGAACCTCCTTTCACTGCAATTACAGCTGCAAGTCTTTTTGGGGATGTCTCTACCAGCTTTGCACATCTAGAGAGGGACATTTCTGCCCATTCTTCTTTGCAAAATAGCTCAAGCTCTGTCAGATTGGATGGAGAGCGTCGGTGAACAGCAATTTTCAAGTCTTGCCACAGATTCTCAATTGGATTTAGGTCTGGACTTTGACTGGGCCATTCTAACACATGAATATGCTTTGATCTAAACCATTCCATTGTAGCTCTGGCTGTATGTTTCGGGTCGTTGTCCTGCTGGAAGGTGAACCTCCGCCCCAGTCTCAAGTCTTTTTACAGACTCTAACAGGTTTTCCTGTATTTGGTTCCATCCATCTTCCCATCAACTCTGACCAGCTTCCTTGTCCCTGCTGAAGAAAAGCATCCCCACAACATGATGCTACCACCACCGTGTTTCACAGTGCAGATGGTGTGTTCAGGGTGATGTGCAGTGTTAGTTTTCCGCCACACATCTGACCAGAGCACCTTCTTCCACATGTTTGCTGTGTCCCCCGCATGGCTTCTCACAAACTGCAACCGGGACTTCTTATGGCTTTCTGTCAACAATGTCTTTCTTCTTGTCACTCTTCCATAAAGGTCAGATTTGTGGAGAGCACGACTAATAGTTGTCCTGTGGACAGATTCTCCCACCTGAGCTGTGGATCTCTGCAGCTCCTCCAGAGTTACCATGGGCATCTTGGCTGCTTCTCTGATGAATGTTCTCCTTGCCCGGCCGGTCAGTTTAGGTGGACGGCCATGTCTTGGTAGGTTTGCAGTTGTGCCATACTCTTTATATTTTCAGGTGATGGATTGAACAGAGCTCCGTAGATGTTCAAAGCTTGGGATATTTTTTTATAACCTAACTCTGCTTTAAACTTCTCTACAACTTTATCCCTGACCTGTCTGGTGTGTTCCTTGGCCTTTATGATGCTGTTTGTTCAAAAGTTCTAGAGTTTGTTCTAAAGTTCTCTAACAAACCTCTGAGAGCTTCACAGAACAGCTATATCTATACAGAGATTAAATTACACACATGTGGATCACATTTACTAATTAGGTGACTTCTGAAGGCAATTGGTTCCACTCGATTTTAGTTAGGGGTATCGGAGTAGAGGGGACTGAATACCAATGCAAAAAAAAAAAAATGAAAACCATTTATCACTTTCCTTCCACTTCACAATTATGTCACTTTGTGTTGATCTATCACATAAAATCCCAATAAAATACATTTTCATTATTGGTTGTAACATGAAAAAATGTGGAACATTTCAAGGTGTGTGTATATTCATTCTCTCTCTCTCTCTCTCTCTCTCTCTCTCTCTCTCTCTCTCTCTCTCTCTCTCTCTCTCTCTCTCTCTCTCTCTCTCATATAATATTTTATTTAAAAACAAAAAATAGATCAATATTTGACCCCCATGTCTTTCCCTACAGAGGTGATCCGCACCAGACTGCGGGAAGAAGGCAGCAAGTACAACACCTTCTGCCAGACGGCGCGTTTGGTGGCACGGGAAGAAGGCTACGCTGCTTTTTACAGAGGACTTTTAGCTCAGCTTTTCCGGCAAATCCCCAACACTGCTATCGTCCTTTCTACGTATGAACTCCTAATCTATCTGATGCGCGACAAACCCAAGTAAACGGGCTGTAAAAGCCGCCCTCCTTGACATTCGCACTGCGCACTGACCAAACACAGACTGGCGTACTGTAATGGCTGCCTGGCCACTCCCTTACTCGGAGGAAATCACATTTTGAACTGTTTTCCCATTGTGGGAGGTTTTAGTTATCGTTAACGTTAGTAAATAATTTGTATATTTTGTTATTTTAAAAAAGGAAGTTGCAGAGTCGTGGATCCCACGGATGCTGCTAGGTAACGAAATCCCGCTATTTAATTTCCCCGGCCCTGGCCGGCATTGTATTTTTCACGAGTTGCATCTAATTTATATCTATAAAAGAACAGAGTGAAGACCTCTTCGAGTCATGTTGTTCTGATATCTGTACTGTACATGATGGTATTGCAGTATAAAATTTTTCCACTAGGTGGCGAATGAGCACACAAGACTGCTCACCATTGGATCATTTTTCCATACATTGATAAAGTACGGTATATGATCAATGTAATGTGTGTCTTATTCAAATACCTAAGGAGTGTTCTTCCCTGTCTGCAGTACTGGAGAACTCTGATGAGTAACAGGGGAAAAATGGGAAGTGTTACAGGAGAAAAATGGGAAGTGTTACAGGAGAAAAATGGGAAGTGTTACAGGAGAAAAATGGGAAGTGTTACACATAGCAGATCAGATTTCAGCTTCATGACCTAAGCAATGTGTTTTATCACGGTCACGTAATCGTTTACATTTTTTTGGAGCTGTATTCGATATATACAAAGGGAGATCACACACATACTTTACAAAGTATAACATTAAATAAAAGCAATGACAGAAACAGATATTACAAACTAAAACAAGAATACTTAACTAAAGATGCTGTTTCCGCCATGGAGTCCTGCCTGCTTGCGCAACGTGGCACACAAGTGAACAGACGCATGCACGATTGCAAGCTCTGATACGAGGCTAAGATCTTACAGGTTTTGGCTGTGGAAATATAAGACTTGAATGTGAGGAAATGGCCAATCGTAAAGAAGAAAGTGGTCAGTTAACAATACCATTCTTATCAAGTCAGCTAAGGTAAAGGCATACTTATGTCTTTATATGGCCCCTTAACCAAGATTTGGACGCTTAGAATCCATTAGTGAGCCACAATATTAATAAGGAAATATGTAATATGCAATTTCCCCATCAGTATGTTAGATAAAAGGCTACCTCCCACTTTTTGCACCATGTTACACAAAAATAACAAATGCACATTTTTTTTTTTCCTGCAAAATATTTGTGCATTTTATTTATTTTTTCTAAAGTGTAGACTTGGCTTTTAAGGGATCACTTGCACCATGTGCATCTATCTGCACTGATCAATGCAGGCCCAACACAAGGATGCTGAGAACACAATTGTGCCCTGTTCACCATACAAGTGAGCTGGTGTGCATTGCATATAAATGTAGCATGTCTGCATTTTTAGGCAGTGCAACACACAACAAAGCATTATAACACACAGCAAACACATTGTGCACAGAGTTATATTAAATGTTTTTTTGTTAAAGTGTTTGTTACCCAAAAAAAAAATACACATCCTGGTCCCTTAAAGCAGATTACACAGTACAGTGCTTGTGCTGTGTAATCTGCCCCCCTCTAAACTGTAAAAAAAACAAAAAACCTGCCACTTCCTGTATGCCCTCTGTACACTGACCACGATAACCATGGCTACTCAGCCCTGTCCACCGTGGTCAGAGTGCATTCCTCCGTCATACCCTGCTCTCCTCTCTCTCCCCCTCACCCCCTCCTTCCTGCCTGTCAGCTTACTCTGTGTCTGTCTCCGCTCCCCGCCGCTATTAATAAAAAAAAAAAAAAAAAAAAAAAACAACCTACAATGATCACTGCCAGCCCCTCTATTAGGGGCTGGCATACCACACTATGTAAATTCTTTCTAAAAACAAGCATTCTAAATAGCTATTTAGAGCTGTCTTCAGGTCGGTCACGTGACTCGCGTCCGCCTTACAGCTACAATGGATGGCCTCTGCAGGAGAAGCCGAGCGGCCACGTGATCACCCCGGCTGATGTCAGAGGGAGATCGCAGCCCCTCCCGCAGAAGCCATACTTGGGAGCTGTAAGGCGGCCGCGAGTCACGTGACCGGCCTGAAGATGGCTCTAAATAGCTATTTAGAACGCTCGTTTTTTTTTTAAATGACTTGCAAAGCGTGCTATGCCAGGCTCTAATGGAGGGTCTGGCATAGACTTAAACAAATGGCTTCACAAACACTGTAACACACTGTAGCATGCATGCACAATGCACACTAGTGTGTATTATGTGCACCATAACGTGCATCTGCTGGTGTGAACAGGCCCTAAAGCAAAAATCTGATGCTTTGCTTTGGACACTAGGGATTCTTTACTTTCCATAAGATTTTAAAGTGGACCCATACTTGTATGTTAAAGTTGTTCTAAAGCCTAGACGTTTTTTACCTTAATGCATTATTTGCTTTAAGGTAAAAAAATGTTTAGGCATTGATTTTGGCCCCTCACCCCACCTTTTTTATACTTGCCTGAACCCTCATTTGATCCAAAGCCTTGCACGTCTTTAGCTCTTCTCTCCCCTCACTTCTGGGTCTCTCTGGCTTTGCTGGGGCATCGGGAGCCACTGGCTCCCACCGCTGTTAATAATAGCCAGTGACAAAGGGAACGGGGGGGCGGGGCTGAGTCCCGCCGTCTGTGTTAATGAGCGAGCATGCACTGGACAGAGAGAAGGGGCCAGGACCGCCAGTGGGGGACCTGAGAAGAGGAGGTTTGGGGCCGCTATGTGCAATTCCGTTGCACAGAGTAGGTAAGTATAGAGATTTTTTACTTCAAAAAAAAAAAAATTCCTTTACAATCACTTTTAAATTGGTAAATAAAAATAATGCCTTGCCAAGATGCAAAAAAGTATGAATAGTTACTGTTTCTGGAGAAAATGTTGTTCCAGGCTTCCTCAGATGCTGCTTGCATAACCATAAAACCATGTAAGCAGGGCTGGAAGGAACTTAAAACAACATTTTCTCCAGAAAAGGTTAACATTTAAACCCTTCTATTCTTGATTTACCGATCCCAGCAAGAAAGCAGGAAGTGCTGCCTGCAATTCATCATAGATAGATCCAGAAAAAACACATGATACAAATGTTATAAATTGAGTTGCAGTTCAGTGAGTAAAATAAGTATTTAATCCCCAAGCAAAATATGACTTAGTACTTGGTGGAGAAACCCTTGTTGGCAAGCACAGAGGTAAGACTTTTCTTGTAGTTGGTGACCAGGTTTGCACACATCTCCAAGAGGGATTTTGGTCCAATCTTCTTTACAGATCTTCTCTAAATCCTTAAGGATTCTTGGCTGTCGCTTGGCAACTCGAAGTTTCAGCTCCCTCCATAAATTTTCTATAGAATTAAGGTCTGGAGACAGGCGAGGCCACTCCATGACCTTAACCACTTCCAGGTAAGGGTTGCCACCTGTCCAGTATTCACCTGGACAGTCCGGATTTTGAATCATGTGTCCGGGTTTCAGCCCACCTAAAACCCGGACACATTATTCAGACCTTGCTGTGGCTCCCCAAGTAACGCAGATAGTCACACAGAATCTGTTGCTGTCCGGGAGCTGTGGGCAGCTGCCTGGGGCCAGGTTTAGCATCACTGAAGGGTGGGGAGACAATGTCGGCAAGAGCAATTTTGTCACACCCACCGTTCACCATGGTGCGCTCTGCGCCCTACATTACTGCTCTCCTTGGAGCACCCAAATGTGTCCCAGGTCCTATAGTGTTTACTGCAAAAAAAAAAAAAAAAAAAAAAGCCCTGTGCTGCACATGTGTGTGGGTTTGGCTTTTAAGAAAAGGTGGCAACCCTACTTCCGGACCGCACATATACTGCGGCAGGGCGGCCCGGCTGCGCAAACCGATGTACCTGTACGTTCGGTCCGTGTATTAAATACAGAGGGTGTGCGCATGCCGGAGGAGGAGATGTAAACAAGGCGGTTCCCTGTTCTGAGAGGGAGTGAGATCAGCTGTTCCTAGTGATCAGGAACAGCGATCTCTCTCTACTCCCAGTCAGTCCGTTCCCCTGACAGTTGGAAAACACTGAACCCTTTGATCACCACTAGTGTTAACCCCTTCCCTGCCAGTGCTATTTATACAGTGATCAGTGTATTTTTATAGCACTGATCACTGTATTGGTGTCACTTAAGGCCAGATTTGTCTGCCGCAATGTCGCAGTCCTGCTAAAAATCGCAGATTGCCACCATTTATTATTAAAGTCCCCCAAAAAAAAGTCCCTAAATCTTTCCCCTATTTTGTAGACGCTATACCTTTTGCACAAACCAATCAATATACGCTTATTGCGTTTTTTTAATTTATTTATTTTTACCAAAAATATGTAGTGGAATACACATTTGGCCTAAACTGATGAATACATTTTTGTTTATTTATAAAAAAAATAAAAAAAAATTATATGTATTATAGCAGAAAGTAAAAAATTAGTTTTTTTTTTTCAAAATGGTCAGTCTTGTTTATAGCGCAAAAAAATAAACCACAAAGGTTATTAAATACCATCAAAAGAAAGCCCTATTTGTGGGGGGGAAAAAAGGACATCAGTTTTGTTAAATGATAAAGGATTTGTAAATCTATCCAGCCCTGAGATTTACACAGTCCTGCCAGACAGCACTGCCAGGATGTTGACCTGACTGTCTTCTGCTGCAGTTAAATTATACAGCTTGGTCACCCCCCTGCCCTAACCCTGTGATTGGACAGTCAAGGAATAGTAGCAAGCTAATGAGACCAACCCACTGCTCACTCTCACTCTGTCAACATGTGAATTACAGCACCCCTGATTGGCTGTTAGTGCTGCTCTTGCCTTTCCCAATCTAAGGCCTTTTGTATGGGGAGTTAGAGGCTAATACCAAAATAGATTCAAGTTCTTCCCCCAAGTCAATGCATAAGGGTGCTTTCTTCTCTGTTTTCTATACCTGCCTAGAAGTCAGCCATAAAGAAGCCCCTGTCGGGTCTCTAAACATATTAAAACCGGCAATCTCCTCCTTTAAAAATTCAATAAAAAGAATAAAAAAAAAGTTATTGTCCTGCAATAGAAGTTATTATAATTACCTCTGTGGTGGCCCATGTGTCCCATCCCCTTCTGAAGCCTTGGTGATTTTCAATGGCATTCAATGCTTCTAGGAGTGTCCGATGCCCAGAGGCGGCTCTCTAATTAGGCAAATTAGGCGGTCGCCTAAGGCCTCGCACTCACAGGGGCCTCGCGGCCGCCTAATTTGCCTGTTCTCAATCACTGAAGTTGACGCCGGCGGCTCCGCCTACCCCCACTGGGACTCTGTGGCTTAGGAGCTGACGGACAAAGCAGATACTGCCCGCAGCCTGAGGAATAGCGGCCTCATCACGGAGCGTCCCAGTCCGCGGGGCCTCATGTATAAGTTTTGCCTAAGGCCTCACAAAGCCTAGAGCCACCTCTGCCGATGCCTGTGTCCCCTGTTGCCTGCTGTGCTTCATTCTTCCTGACCCTCACACTATAGGGGCTGAAGGATGAAACCAAAGTGTGTGGCAGGGGAGGCAGGTATCTGCCATTTCCGGAAATGTCCAATTTCTAAGAGACCGATGGTGGCAGAAAGGGAAGGGAGGAAGCAGACATGGACTGCCAGAGAGGTGATCATGATAACTCTTCTACTGCAAAGGAGTGTGGTTTAGATATATGTGTGGAGACCCCGCAGGTTTTGAATGTTGTCTGTGCCCCATCGGCAAGATTCACCCTCTTGGTTTATCTTGGTGACGATTGTCACGGGGACTGATGGAAGATTTAAAATGTTGATGCTGAAACAGGAATGAAGAGGAAATTGTCTAATGGGGACACATGCTCTGGTGCCAACTATGTGGGAGATCTCCTCTGACTACTTGTCTCGAGACCAGGAGAGAAGGAACATTTTCCCCAGTCATACCAAAAAAATCAAAATTGACAGAGGCCTTAGTCCTTCTATACTCTATACAAAATTAAAGGTTAAAGCAGGGTTGGAAACAAATTGAATGTGATCTACTTGTTGATTGTGGCCATGTGCCAGGTAGATTTTGTTCCCACCATGCTGATCCGCTGCCAGAAGTGCTCTACCCCCCCCCCCCCCTCCCTCCTATATGCAGAGTAGGGCAGGGAAGCGGCAGTGACACTTGGCTACCTGTTCTGGCCCGCTGCTCCCACGATCCTCCTCTTGTGGTTATCCCAGACGCTTGTATATGAGATCACGTATAAGTTCCTGGGATGGATGCAAGAGGTGGATCGTCAGACGACCAGTTCATCAGAACAGGAAGCCATGTCTCGCTGTCGCTTCCCTGCCCCACTCTGTATAGAGGAGGAAGATAAGAAAGTGCTTCTGATAGGGGTGGGTTATATAATGGTAGCACTGGGGGGAGTATTCTGGTGACACACAGAGTACTT
Organism: Lithobates clamitans; assembly: GCA_037952925.1. NCBI lineage: Eukaryota > Metazoa > Chordata > Amphibia > Anura > Ranidae > Lithobates > Lithobates clamitans. The sequence continues at coordinate 250,411 of JBBGZY010001955.1, read as the reverse complement.
ACTAATACTATAATAATAAGCAGCACTATAAGAGGGGCTCACTGACCAGTCTCATGAGGGGATGTTACTGGGGCTCCCAATTGAACATCAGTGTATGAAAAGCATTAGTAGGGAAGGGGTGGGGGCAGACTGGCAACCAATGCTTTATGAATTTCCTATTGTCACCACAAACTTATATTTTTTAAAGTAGATTTTCACCTCTCTGTGGTCGCGTAACCTTGCATTAAAGCGCCCCATTCACCACAATATAAAAATAAAAGAATATTTTACAGCTCACTGCAAAAATGAATGAGCCGAAACACTCCACCACGAAAGCAAAACTAAAGTGGTTGTAAACCCTCTAGTTTTTTCACCTTAATAGATTCTATGCAATAAGGTGAAAAACCTCCTGTGATGCAGCAGCCCCCCCAGAGCCCCCCTTTTACTTACCTAAACCCAGTCTTTCCAGCGAGGGGGACGAGCACAGCAGCTCCAGACGGTGGCTGGGGTCCTGATTGGATAGATTGATAGCAGCAGGAGCCATTGGCTCCCGGTGCTGTCAATCAAATCCAATGACACGGGAGCCAGAGGGCGGGGCCGAGTCCTGCTGTCTGTGTCAATGGACACAGCAGCAGGACGCGGGAGCGCGCCCACATGAGTGCCCCGAGGGAGAGCGTCTCCCCAACAGGGCACTCGAGAAGAGAAGGAGAAAGGAGCGCCGCTGGGGGACCCCAAAAGAGGAGGATCGGGGCCACTCTATGCAAAACCAACTGCACAGAGGAGGCAAGTATGACATGATTGTTTGTTTTTGTTTTTTTAAACTGACCTTTACATATCCTTTAAAGCAGACTGCAATTTTCTTACGGCGCAAAGGAGAAGACCCCGTGTGCTGTAACGCATATGTGGGTTGAAGGTGCATTGTCCACAATGAATGGCACCACAGCGCACCAACGCAAATAACATGTCATTACAGCACGTGGGGATTTGTGTGTGTATACTGCATGCATTGTGGTTTGTATGGGGCCTAAAACCTGTCCTGCTGCCTGTGCCGCTGTTCTCAGTATTTCTGAGACTCCTATTTCAGCATCAAGCACACTGCCAGGAATGATAGACGTCCCGTCACATGTGGCAAACTTAAGCCTCGTACACACGATCCGATTGTTGGCCAACAGAGCGTCAGACTTTTGTCCGAAGGGCGTGTGCCTGGATTTTGTCTTCCATACAAACGGCACAACAAACACGAACGTAGTGACGTACTAGACCTACTACGTGGAATTTCAGCTCTTGAGCGCCACCCTTTGGGCACCTTCTGCTAATGTCGTGTTTGGTGAGCATTGATTCCGAGAATGTGTGTTTGTACTTTCGACTTTTGTGTGACGGACTTGTGTACACACGATACGAAAATCTGACAAAAGATCGTTGTCCGCTGAAAATTTTACTAGCCTGCTAACCAACATTTGTTGGCCGAAAGTTGGACAACAACTGTCTGATGGAGCGTACTAACGGTCGGATTTTAGGCAAACAGTCTCATCACACAATTCCCTGCCGAAAATCCGATCGTGTGTACGAGGCGTTAGACTCCTTCTTCTGACCCGTACTGTGACTTTACTCACAGGAATGCAAAGCATAACAGCAGTGTAGACAGCCTCCCGGGTGAGTATTAAAGACATCTTTTGCAAAAAGAATATTCTTTCATATCACGTGTCACCAGGAAAGAAAGTGAAAGAGAATCCAACATTAAATGAGGAAATAAAAAAGTTTTTGCTGGAGTTACACTTTAAATCTGACCTCCAGCCCTGCACAGTTGTACCGGCTCCTCTCCTGGACTGAAGCAGTGGCGTCTCCAGCTTTCATATTTAGGGGGGACGCTCTCTCTCTCAATAGAGACTGTGTTACTCCAGCGGCGGCCCGAGTAAGATGTGGTGCATCCGCTACGAATGCAAACAAAAAGACATTGCCTTTTTGTAAAAAAAAAAAAAAAATTATGGGGGGGGGAGACATGGTGGGGCACAGCATAATGTTGGGGGGGGTCAGGGCCCCCTTTGCCCCCCCCCAGGGATGCCATTGGACTGAAGTTGCTTACTCTGCTTTCACTGCGAGCCAAAATGTATTAAAGCCACTGGACTTACATGACAAGCCACGCACCTTGCAGTTATTTATGTGGGTCAGGGATGGCAGTTCATTCATTCTACTCAGCAGAGTTTTTCTATGAAGCCTTCCTGACATTCAATGTGTGTAACAAACAGAGATTGCCATTTGCTGCATACTGTGACCATCGATCCGGCAATCGCACTGCAACATAACCCATGAGGACAACGCACAGGAGGTATAATCACCCAGTTTGGGATCGGTGCTCCAAAATAACGATGACCTCTGCCTTGACCTGTACAATGGTATAGCTCTGCAGTTATATATATCTTTATGTGTGACAGCAATATTTCGCAGGAATGTCCCAGCACCACCGAAGCTGAGCTAGAGCTTTACTGACAGCCAATCTCTCACATGAAGAGCATGCTCACAATGTTGTAGAGCAGACTGAAACAATACAGATATCACTTAACTCAGGCTTTCTCAACCTTCTAACCCTAGAGGAACCCCAAAAATAATTGTCATGTCTCGAGGAACCCTTACCAACACCAAATCATCAGGGATTAATAGGAACAATGCTCCTTAGTGGTCAATAGGAAGAATGTCCCCCTTAAAGTGGTGGTCAGAATGCCACCCTTAAAGACAGCTAAAAAGATATTTGGTGTCATGCTGCTGGCTTTGCTAAGTGGTGCTGAACCTTGAACTCTGTAGGCATCATCAAATAGGTGGTTCATCTGCCACAGCTCAAGGAACCCCTAGCAACCTCTGGAGGAACCCCCCGGGTTCAACGGAACCCTGGTTGGGAATGGCTGACTTAACTACTCCTAGCCCAGGCCAATTCTGGCATTCCTCTCCTACATGTAAAGATCATGATTTTTTTGCTAGAAAATTATTCCCAAACCCCCAAACATTATGTAGCGTTTTCCCCGACCCCCAAAGGCCTAATGGTGACCTCCAGAGTCAGGGATTGCTGACATCCTTCCTCGAAGTGTGGGTTATTAGGAATGGTGGGTGTAATGCAAGTTGGAAACATGGGCGCCAGTCACTTTTTGAATGCAAGAAAAAAAATTATTGTCTCTTAAACAGAACTGGTAGAGAGAGAGAGAGGGTTAGGGCCAGGACACCCTTAGGCAAATGCAATATGCGAACAGGCAGACTCCGAGGCAAAAATAATAGGCAGACAGCTATACAGGTGGGGAGGGCCTTTAAGCTGGCTGCAGCAACTGTATTTGCAGAACTGCTGTCTCCTATGGCAACTGAACTTTCAACAGTCAATAGAGATCTATACACATAACTCACAGTAACCCATTACAGATGTTCTCTCACATCTCACAGTATCCCACTGTAGATCTTCACTCACTGAGCTCCCGGTCTCTAACTAGACATCAAGATCCCAGTCGTCACTGGATTCCCTGAGCTCTTACACAGCTAACCCCCTGTATACTCCTCAAGCTTCACCCCTGCTAACCCGCTGGGTCCCCGGCTTGACACTGCTGAAGCTTTCCCACTTCTGCACCATCCCCCCGCTGGTGAAAAGACTTCAGACTTCCATACACTGGCCTCTGATAACAGGAGTGGTTGTCCCTTGGTGGTGGATTGCTTCCCCTTTACCTCTAGCTTGGTCCTCACTTGCCCCTGGCATTAGGAGTGGTCGTCCCTTATGGCAACTGTTTCTCCCTCACCGCTGGCAACAATTCGGTTCCCCGTCCGTCGGAACCTCTGCAACTTGGTTTGGGCTTCTGGCCTGAAGCCCCAACCCCGCGCTTCTTCTCTCAAACCTGGATAGGCCTCAGACAGCCTAGCAGCCAGGTGCTCCCAGGATAGGCCTTTGGCTTCTGGCCTGGCAACCCGGAGCCCTTTAATACACGTCCACCCAGACAGCCATCCAGGTGGCACAGAACCCCTATCTTCTGACTCCTCCCGAATAAATAGGCTCTCCCAGCAGGCCAAGGGGCCAAAGAAATCCCTGCCAATTGGCTGAGACAATCCATTCACTCTTAGTCTGAATTCACTATGCCCTTGTCATTCTAATGCCACCTAGTGACAGAAGAGCGAGGTGCACACATCCAGAGTTACAGAAAAGTCAGTGGATCCCCCTAACAATTAGCCAGGCTAGTTACCACCTAGCAAACTAAATTTGTTAGCAACCCTGCCTATAACCAGGGTGCTACAATTATATATACATAATATATATATATATATATATATATATATATATATATATATACATACATACATATACAGTTGTGCTCATAAGTTTACATACCCTGGCAGAATTTATGATTTCTTGGCTATTTTTCAAAGAAAATTAATGATAACACAAAAACGTTTCTTTCACTCATGGTTAGTGTTTGGCTGAAGCCATTTATTATCAATCAACTGTGTTTACTCTTTTTAAACCATAATGGCAACAGAAAATACTCAAATGACCCTGATCAAATTTTACATACCTGGTGATTTTAGCCTGATAACACACAAGTTGACACAAAGGGGTTTGAATGTCTATTAAAGTTAACCATCCTCACCTGTGATCTGTTTGCTTGTAATTAGTGTACGAGTATAAAAGGTCAATGAGTTTCTGGACTCCTGAGAGACCCTTGCATCTTTCATCCAGTGCTGCACTGATGTTTCTGGATTCTGAGTCATGGGGAAAGCAAAAGAATTGTCAAAGGATCTGCAGGAAAAGGTAGTTGAACTGTATAAAACAGGAAAGGGATATAAAATGATATCCAAGGATTTGTGAATGCCAATCAGCAGTGTTCAAACTCTAATCAAGAAGTGGAAAATGCCCTCCAGGCATATCTACCCTTAATCTATCCATTAATATACAGTGCATCCGGAAAATATTCACAGCGCTTCACTTTGTACACATTTTGATATTTGACAGCCTTATTCCAAAATGAATTTAATGTATTATTTTCCTCAAAATTCTACAAACAATACCCCATAATTACGTGAAAGAAGTTAGTTTGAAATCTCTGCAAATTGATTAAAAATAAAAAAATTCCATGTAAAAAATCCCATGTACAAAAGTATTCACAGCCTTTGTCATGACTGAAATTGAGCTCAGGTGCATCTGGTGATCATCCTTGAGATGTTTCTACAAATTGATGGAGTCCACCTGTATAAGGTCCACAGTTACCACTGCATGTCAGAGCACAAACCAAGCCATGAAGTCCAAGGAATTGTCTGTAGACCTCTGAGACAGGATTGTATTGAGGCACAGATCTGGGGAGATAGAAAAAATTCTGCAGCATTGAAGGTCCCAATAAACACAGTGGCCTCCATCACCTGTAAATGGAAGAAGTTTGGAACCACCAGGACACTTCCTAGAGCAGGCCGTCTGGCCAAACTGAGCAATTGGGAGAGAAGGGCATTAGTCAGGGAGGTGACCCAGAACCAGATGGTCACTCTGACAGAGCGTCTGTGTTTCTCTGTGGAGAGAGGAGAACCTTCCAGAAGAACAACCATCTCTGCAGCATTCCACCAATCAGGCCTGTATGGTAGAGTGGCCAGATGGAAGCCACTCCTCAGTAAAAGGCACATGCCCACCTGAAGTTTGCTAAAAGACACCTGAAGAACTCTTATGCCGCGTACACACGGTCGGACTTTTCAGCTACAAAAGTCCAACGGACGCTGACGGACTAAAGCTGGCTGGTAATCCGATCGTGTGTGGGCTTCTCCGGACTTTCAACGTACTTTTTTAGCCTCAAATCCGACGTACTTTAGATTTGAAACATGCTTCAAATCTTTACGTCGTAACTACGACGGACCTCGAAGTCCGCTCGTCTGTATGCTAGTCCTACGGACAAAAACCCACGCTAGGGCAGCTATTGGCTACTGGCTATCAACTTCCTTATTTTAGTCCGGTGTACGTCATCACGTACGAATCCGTCGGACTTTTGTGTGGTCGTGTGTAGGCAAGTCTGTTCGTTAGAAAGTCTGCCGCAAGTCCGCCGCAAGTCCGCCGAAAGTCCGCCGAAAGTCTGTCGGACAGGCTGTCGGACTTTTGTAGATGAAAAGTCCGACCGTGTGTACGCGGCATTAGACCATGAGAAACAAAATTCTCTGGTCTGATGAAACAAAGATTAAACTCTTTGGCCTGAATGGCTAATCTCATGTCTGGAGGAAACCAGGCACCACTCATCACCTGGCCAATACCATCCCTACAGTGAAACATGGTGGTGAGAGCATCATGCTGTGGGGATGTTTTTCAGCAACAGGAACTGGGAGACTAGTCAGGATCTTGGGAAAGATGAATGCAGCAATGTACAGGGGCATCTTTGATTAAAACCTGTTCCAGACCGCTCTGGACGTCAGACTGGGGTAAAGGTTATCTACCAATAGGACACCGACCCTAAGAACACAGCCAAGATAACAAAGAAGTGACTACAGGACAACTCTGTGAATGGCCTTGAGTGACCCAGCCAGAGCCCAGACTTGAAACCGATTGAACATCTCTGGAGAGGTCTGAAAATGGCTGTGCACCGACACTCCCCATCTAACCTCGTGGAGCTTGAGAGGTCCTGCGAAGAAAAATGGAGATGCCGCTGGAGAAGGGAGCAGTAATGGAGCCTTTGTAGATGATCCTCGGGCTAGCACCCCTGCAGATGGTGTAATTTCAGCAGTGTGTACTATCAGCAACGCCCGAAAGCCGTAACCGGAAGTGCACCTCAGCATCGAACGCAAGCTCCGTAGACCGGAAGGGACATGGTGTTACTGCTTCCTTCTCCAGCGGCCTGCCAGCGGCTCGTCATCTCCATTGGGACACAGCTCATCTCCCCACAGACCTTCCAGTGACCCCAGAACCCTAATATATTTACATGCCTGATTACCTCATCCCTTTGTGAGTAGCCATTTGGCTGTTTGTTATATTATATTAAATGCATCCTTAAATACTGCACTTAGTCTGGCGCACCTTGTCTCTTTCTACACCCCTAAGTGAAAATGTCCAAATTGGGTCCAAAGTGTCAATATTTTGTGTGGCTGCCATTATTTTCCAGCACTGCCTTAACCCGCTTGGGCATGGAGTTCACCAGAGCTTCACAGGTTGCCACTGGAGTCCTCTTCCACTCCTCCATGACGATATCACGGAGCTGGTGGATGTTAGAGACCTTGTGCTCCTCCACCTTCCGTTTGAGGATGTCCCACAGATGCTCAATAGGGTTTAGTTCTGGAGACATGCTTGGCCAGTCCATTACCTTTACCCTCAGCTTCTTTAGTAAGACAGTAGTCGTCTTGGAGGTGTGTTTGGGGTCCTTATCATGTTGGAATATTGCCCTGCGGCCCAGTCTCTGAAGGGAGGGGATCATGCTCTGCTTCAGTATGTTATAGTACATGTTGGCATTCATGGGTCCCTCAATGATCTGTAGATCCCCAGTGCCGGCAGCACTCATGCAGCCCCTGGCCATGACACTCCCACCACCATGCTTGACTGTAGGCAAGACACACTTGTCTTTGTACTCCTCACCTGGTTGCCGCCACACACGCTTGACATTATCTGAACCAAAGAAGTTTATCTTGGTCTCATCAGACCACAGGACATGGTTACAGTAATCATGTCCTAAGTCTGCTTGTCTTCAGCAAACTGTTTGCGAGCTTTCTTCTGCATCATCTTTAGAAGAGGCTTTCTTCTGGGACGAAAGCCATGGAGACCAATTTGATGCAGTGTGCGGCGTATGGTCTGAGCACTGACAGGCTGACCCCCCCACCCCTTCAACCTCTGCAGCAATGCTGGCAGCACTCATACATCTATTTCCCAAAGACAACCTCTGGATATGACGCTGAGCACGTGCACTCAACTTCTTTGGCCGACCATGGCGAGGCCTGTTCTGTGTGGAACCTGTCCTGTTAAACTGCTGTATGGTCTTGGCCCCCATGCTGCAGCTCAATTTCAGGCTCTTGGCAATCTTCTTATAGCCTAGGCCATCTTTATGTAGAGCAACAATTCTTTTTTTCAGATCCTCAGGGAGTTCTTTGCCATGAGGTTTCATGTTGAACTTCCAGTGACCAGTATGAGAGAGTGAGAGCGATAACACCAAATTGAACACACCTGCTCCCCATTCACACCTGAGACCTTGTAACACTAACAAGTTACATGACGCCGGGGAGGGAAAATGGCTAATTGGGCCCAATTTGGACATTTTCACTTAGGGCTGTACTCACTTTTGTTGCCAGCAGTTTAGACATTAATGGCTGTGTGTTGAGTTATTTTGAGGGGGCAGCAAATTTACACCGTTATACAAGCTGTACACTCACTACTTTACATTGTAGGAAAGTGTAATTTCTTCATTGTTGTCACATAAAAAGATATAATAAAATATTTACAAAAATTTGAGGGGTGCACTCACTTTTGTGAGATACTATATGTACAGTTTTATATTTTTTTATAAATTTGCAAATATTTTAAATAAACTCCTTTCACATTGCCATTAAGCATTAAGGGGTATTGTTTGTCGAATTTTGAGGAAAATAATGAATTTAATCCATTTTGTAAAAGGGCTATAACATAACAAAATGTGGAAAAAGTGAAGTGCTGTGAATACTTTCGGGATGCACTGTATACAGTGCCTTGAAAAAGTATTCATACCCCTGGAAATTTTCCACATTTTGTCATGTTACAACCAAAAACGTAAATGTATTTTATTGGGATTTTATGTGATAGACCAAAACAAAGTGGCACATAATTGTGAAGTGGAAGGAAAATGATAAACGTTTTTCAAAATTTTTTACAAATAAATATCTGAAAAGTGTGGCGTGCATTTGTATTCAGCCCTCTTTACTCTGATACCCCTAACTAAAATCTAGTGGAACCAATTGCCTTCAGAAGTCACCTAATTAGTAAATAGAGCCCACCCGTGTGTAATTTAACCTCAGTATAAATACAGCTGTTCTGTGAAGCCCTCAGTGGTTTGTTAGAGAACTTTAGTGAACAAACAGCATCATAAAGGCCAAGGAATACACCAGACAGGTCAGGGATAAAGTTGTGGAGAATTTTAAAGCAGGGTTAGGTTATAAAAAAATATCCCAAGCTTTGAACATCTCACGGAGCTCTGTTCAATCCATCATCCGAAAATGGAAAGAGTATGGCACAACTGCAAACCTACCAAGACATGGCCGTCCACCTAAACTGACAGGCCGGGCAAGTAGAGCAATAATCAGAAAAGCAGCCAAGAGGTCCATGGTAACTCTGGAGGAGCTGCAGAGATCCACAGCTCAGGTGGGAGAATCTGTCCACAGGACAACTATTAGTCGTGTTCTCCACAAATCTGACCTTTATAGAAGAGTGACAAGAAGAAAGACATTGGTGAAAGAAAGCCATAAGAAGTCCTGTTTGCAGTTTGCGAAAAGCCGTGGGGGACACAGCAAACATGTGGAATAAGGTGCTCTGGTCAATTGAACTTTTTGGCCTAAAGGTAAAATGCTATGTGTGGCAAAAAACTAACACTGCACATCACCCTAAACACACCATCCCCACCGTGAAACATGGTGGTGGCAGCATCATGCTGTGGGGATGCTTTTCTTCAGCAGGGACAGGGAAGCTGGTCTGAGTTGATTGGAAGATGAATGGAGCCAAATACAGAGCAATCTTAAAAGAAAACTGTTGGAGTCTGCAAAAGACTTGAGACTGGGGAGGAGGTTCACCTTCCAGCAGGACAACGACCCTAAACATACAACCAGAGCTATAATGGAATGGTTTCGATTAAAGAATCCATAAGATATCCCGACCTAAATAAAATTGAGAATTTGTGGCAAGACTTGAAAATTGCTGTTCACAGACGCTCTCCATTCAATCTGACAGAGCTTGAGATATTTTACAAAGAAGAATGGAGAAAAATGTCCCTCTCTAGATGTGCAAAGCTGGTAGAGACATCCCCAAAAAGACTTGCAGCTGTAATTGCAGCGAAAGGCGGTTCTACAAAGTATTGACTCCGGGGGGCTGAATACAAATGCACCCCACACTTTTCACATATTTTTTTTGTAAAAAATTTTGAAAACCATTTATCATTATCCTTCCACTTCACTATTCTGTGCCTTTTTGTGTTGGTCTATCACATAAAATCCCAATAAAATACATTTACATTTTTGGTTGTAACATGACAAAATGTGGAAAATTTCAAGGGGTATGAATACTTTTTCAAGGCACTATATGTGCTCCAACTCTGGAGACTCAAAATTTTAGAGTTAGGACTGCAGTGCAGCGGGGTGCTGTGACGTGGCCTCTGCAGCTTACGCATGTATTTGCAAATGTGTGAAAAACAAACCCTTTGTTTTTAACGTGAACTGTAATGCCGCGTACACACGAGCGGATTTTCTGTTGGAAAAATCTTGGATGGTTTTTCTGATGGAATTCCGCTTAAGCTTGGCTTGCATACACACGGTCAGACAAAAGTTTGCTGAACTTTCGACCGTCAAGAAAGCGTTGACGTACAACACTACGATGAGCTGAGAAAATGAAGTTCAATGCGTCGAATTGTTTCCAAGCATGCGTAGGAATTTTGCGCGTCGGAATTGGGAATTGGTACAGACGATTGGAATTTCCGATCAAAACTTTTTCCGACCGAAAAATTGAGAACCTGCTCACAGTCTTTTGCGCCCTGGAATTCCGCCAGCAAAAGTCCGATGGCGCATACACACGGTCGCATTTTCTGACCAAAAGCTCTCATCGGACTTCTGCTGGCGGAATTTCCGATCGTGTGTACGGGGCATTAGGGTCAATTCGGTTTGTTGCAGGCTGGCAGGTAAGTGAGCTGGGAATTTTTGTTTGTTGTTTTCTGATGTGTGAAGCAGAGGCTACAGCTCTCAAAAAGCTCGGGAAAGCGCGAAGCAGTTGGCGCCCGGACAAAGCAGAGCTTGGACTTTCTTAGCAGCGTTTCCAGCTGTTCAGGATCTTAGCCAAGGGTAAAATCTGCACTTCAATAACCACTACTGGAGGGCCAGAATACAGCCGCACCATCTGCTTCGCTGCTGCCGAACTATCAAGAGTTGGTGAAACCGCTCATTGTCATCCACAGTGCTGTTCTTCAGAGACATAGCAAGAGACCAATGTGGGGCTCCATCTACCTAAGTAACTAAAGCTGTGCTGCAGCGCTGGTGAGAGGTTTGTTAACCCGCTATCTACACTGTTGGCAGGAACTGAGTTTCCCCAGAAGTTGGCTAATCACCATACTTTCTACAAACGTACATAGACTCACTTTAAGTAACCAGCAGGAAGAAACACTATGGGGTTGATTAAATCAACCCATGTGTTTCTTTCTTTTTGGACTGACTTTACATTTTTCCTATCATTATATCTTTGTCCTCCTGACTATTCTACAACCAAACCAAGGACTAGGACTAGGCCAGTGTTTCAATAAAGCCTCTAAGGCAGATGCAGGCCTCCTAAGCATTCTTAAAAGTGCATCAATGCCAGAAGGACCACAACAATTACCAGCAGAAAAAAAAAACTCAAAGACTGCCCAATTTGACTCAATTCTGCCCTCACACCACCTTCTCTTATCTGCTTTGGTCTGGGCAAGCCTGGGTGGTGTTCTTTAGGCAGCTTTGGTCCTAACATGGCCACCCCAGTGCATTTTTGGGCAATATAGTTCTTCAGATTTTTTACATATCCGACTCTTTTGCTGCCCCTTTGTTGCACACCGAGTGAGTGTTACTGTTTAAGCTGACCTGGGTGGCTTGGGAAATTGTAGACTACATTGTTTTAGCCATTTCTATATATACAGTTGATAAATATATGCAGTGGCGGCTGGTGCTCCATTTGGGGGGGGGGGGGGTGGCGGCAAACAAATCAATCGCCCCCTGCAGTCGGTCCGTCCGTCCGTCCGTCAGTCAAAATGCCCCCACCCCCGTCGCTCGGTCAATTGGCAATACAACACACAACCCCCCCCCCCGTCAATCAGTTTGTCCACCCACAAAGCCCCGCACTTACCCTTTCTAGGTCACAGGCAGCTTCGGCGGCTTCCCCCTGCGTCTCCTAGGCGGCTTCTCCCGACGCCTTCTGCTCCTGGCCAATATGGACGCTTCTCCTCTCAGCCAATCAGGTCTCAGGACCCACTTCCTGATTGGCCAGGAGGAGAAGCAGGAAGACAATAGTGAATATAATTTGCTATTATCACCCAACCCAATTAAAGCCTCATGCTCTAATCATGTCCTTCTAAAAAAAAAACCCATTGGAATCCATGCGTCCGGCTCCCTGCATGTAGATTAGAGACCGGGCGCATGGATTGGGGGTGCGGCGCCCCTGCACCCCTAATGGAGCGGCCACCACTAAATATATGTTTATATGTATTCTTATCTTGAGTGCACAATCACTTTTTTGCCATTCACTGCTGTATCCTTTTATCACACTGTTTGTCATGTAGCACCCTGGTCCTAAACAGGGCTGCTAATAAATCTAGTTCTGTTAGGTGGTAACTAGCCTGGCTAATTGGTAGTTTAATTCACTAATTTCTGTACCAAGTCTGAGTTTAATTTGTAGTCTCTTTCTTTTGTCAATAGGTGGCACTGTCGCTTTTGGCATTAGGATGATGGATTACTGTGAATTCAGGTGATGGGTAAATAAGTTGTCTCAGCCAATCAGCAGGAGTTTCTTTGGCCTCTGTGCATCCTGGGATAGGCTATTTATTCGGGAGGAGTTAGGTGGTCAGGGTTCTTCCCGCCTGGGGATGCGGCCTGGGTCGAGGTGTGGCAAAACAGTTCCTGGTTGCTAGGCCTGAAGCCTCAGGCCTATCCAGGTGTCATATTGGCTGCTAGGTCTACGTAAAGGCCTACCCAGTAATTCAAGGTTCTGTAAAGGAGGAGCAGCAAAGGTTAAAGAGTAACTCCACTTTTGTTTAGAAAGAAGCATTCACCCCCTGAGTGATATATGTACATTACAAGGATTTGAAAAAAACTTTGTTGCAGATTCCTACCTTTTGTTATTCTGAAGAAATCACTGTTTGTTCATCTGTGCCCATGTTGGAAAGTGAGTCTAATGGGAATTGTTTCATAATTATCAATCAGCTGTGGCAGCTGCATGGCACTAATGAGGAAAGCTGCCTGGCCTGCATCCCTTTAGATGTGTTCCTATTGGGAGTATCTCACCAAAAATGACATTTTTGTTCCAAGGGATGCCTGAAATCTTAGTGCAGACCTCTGTGAAAATCAGTGAGCCAATAACACAAGCAGGAAAAGCAGAGTTAGTTCTTAACCGGTAACTCTGTTTCCAGTAGTCTTCCAGAGCAGCTCTTGAGAGGACGGAGCTCCTCCTCACACACAGGAAACACATTGCCAGTAATTTCTTTAAAAGGCGGTCCCTCAGGTCCCTGGTTAGTCATCCAAGAGAACCGAAGGCCGGAATCTGAAAGACATAAAAACACAACACAAGCCCACAAGGTTAGACATTAGGGTGGGATCGTGCTGCAAGAAGACTACTGGAAACAGAGTTACCGGTAAGAACTAACTCTGCTTTTCCCCCAGTCTTCTTCCAGGTCAGCCCTTGAGAGGATAACCAAGTACTCACAAGACTAGGTTGGGACAATGGCTTGGAGGACTTTCCTACCAAAAGCCTGGTCCTGGCTGGATATCAGATCCATCCTATAATGCTGAACAAAGGTCGAGAATCTTGACCAAGTTGCTGCCCTGCAAATTTGCTCCGGAGTGGCTCCGGCCTTCTCTGCCCACGAGGCTGCTGAAGCCCTTGTAGAATGAGCCCTTAGATCTTTTGGTGGTGTTATCTCCATAACTCCGTAGCATTCCAGTATAGCTGTCTTGATCCATCTGGCTAGCGATCTCTTGGACGCTTGTTTACCTTTCTGTTTGCCAGCGTACAGGACAAATAGAGCGTCTGATACTCTGAACTCATTGGTGACTTCAAGATACTGAAGGAGACATCTTCTAACATCTAGAGGGCTTAGTTCTTGCTCTTTCCTGTTAGTTGGTGAATTAAAAAATGAAGATAGTATTATATCCTGGGATTTATGAAAAGTTGACGTCACTTTTGGTGTAAATCCTGGATCTGTTTTAAGGACGATTCTATCATCATGAATTTTTAGAACAGGCTCTCTGACAAACAGAGCCTGGATTTCCCCTATCCTACGTGCTGTAATGATAGCCACGAGGAAAACAGTTTTGAGTGTCAGCAAGTATAAAGAGGTTTCTTGTAGCGGCTCAAAGGGATTTTTGATGATCCCCCGTGGGACATTTTTGTGTCTTGGGTGGTCTGTATTTTGCCAACGCTCTGCAAAAGTGAGAGACCAACGGGTCTTCTTGTAGTGTCCATTCTAGATACAACGACAGCGCTGCTATCTGGACCTTCAGCGTACTGAGCGCTAGACCTTTATCAGCACCCTGCGGTAGGAACTCAAGAATAGTCAGTGTATCCATCTTTTCTCTGTTATTTTCAGTGTACCAGCTGTTATATTTTCTTCAGGTCTTTCTGTAGATGGCCCTGGTGTTCAGCTTCCTAGTGCTCAGAAGCGCCGCCACCACTTTATCTGAGAGTCCTTTTGATCTCAAGATGTCTTCCTCAGTAACCAGGCCGCCCATTTGAAGCTTTCTTGTTTTAGGCCTGTTAGGGGTCCCTGACACATCAGGTCGTCCCTGTGAGGAAGTAGCCACAGTTCTTCTGCTGAGAGACTGAGAAGCTGAGAGAACCAGGCTCTCTTGTGCCAATATGGTGCTATCAGTGTGAGCTTTGTTTACTCTTGTAGGAATTTCTTCACTACCTGAGGAATCAGATGTACCGGAGGGAAGGCGTAGCACATCTTGAAATTCCATTGGTTTTGGAGTGCGTCTCTCCCTAGAGGCCAGTCTTGCAGGTTTAGCGAGAAGAAATGCTTTACCTGAATGTTTTTCCAGAATGCAAACAGATCTATAGTTGGTACTCCCCAGCGGGCTGTAATTTCCCTGAACACCTCTGGGTGTAATACCCATTCCTTTTGGGAGATCTCTTGGCGGGTGAGGAAGTCTGCCACTTGACATATCTGGTTGGAGATGTGGCTTAAGGAGGGGCTCCCCGTGTCCCCTTGTTTGTTTACAAAAGTCACTGCTGTGGCATTGTCCGACAGGATCAGGGTGTAATGATCTCCTTAGTTGGTCTTTGAAGTGTTCTATGGCTTTGGCTTTTGGCTCCCTCCAATTCGAAGATGCCTGGGCTTCTTCCGGGGACCATCTCCCCTGAGCATGTTGCCCTGCTAGGTGGGCTCCCCATCCCCAACTGCTTGCATCTGAGGTCAACTTCCGTGAGGTTGGGAAAGACTATGCCAGAGTAAAAACCCTTTTGTTTCTCTTCCTCTGGGACTGGAGTAAAGTCTTTTTGGTCTACCATCTCCCCCAGCAACAACGGAAGAGCCCTTACTTTTTCGGGATCCCTGGGAAGTTTTGTTAATATAAATCTCTCTGGAGGACAACCCCTCACGATGATGCCTAGAACGAATTGATTGGCTGTCGTCTTCTGCCATTGAGATAGGAAGTTAGCCAGCCTTCCTCCTACTGGCGATCTGTCATCATTGCTTTGGGGTTTGGTTAGAAGAGCCAAAGAGGAGGTTATTCTTCGGCTTCCCCTTGTGACCCATCCAGTTCTTTTTGGGGTAGTCTTTCTTTTCTTCTTGTGGATGCTCTCTTGGTCCACGAAAAAACCTCTTTTGTGGAGGTTTGTGCTTTTTCGGTCGGGAAGGTTTTCTTCCTGTCTGCCATTCTTTCTAGGGCTTTGTCCACGTCTGTCCCAAAAAAACAGTCTCTGGAGATAGGAAGGTTGAGAAGTCTCATTGCGGATGCAGGGTCCCCTGACCAGGTCTTCATCCAAATAGCCCATCTGGCTGCCACGGCTAGGCCTCCTGATCTTGCTGCCAGTTTGACGGACACTGCGGACACATCTGCTATGTAGCCGACTGCTTTAGAGAGGACTGGTAGGGTCTTCAAAATGTCTTCCCTAGGCGTGCCATTTTTTATATGGTCTTGCAGTTGGGAGAGCCAAAATTCCAGGTTTCTTGCCACGCAAGTGGTGGCGAGTGCCAGCTTCAGGCTGGCGACACTTGTTTCCCAAGCTCTCTTTAGGATAATGTCGCCCTCTTATCCATGCAATCTTTAAGATGCCCCATATCTTCAAAGGCCAATGAAGATTTTTTGAAAACTTTGGATAGTGGCGCATCCAATTTAGGATTTTTATTCCACACTTCCTGTGGATCTTCACTGAAAGGGAACCGCTTCTTATGACTAGCTGCAAGGAAGGGCTTCTTTTCTGGGTCTGCCTGCTCATTCCTCATGGCGTCCAACATCACCTGGTGGACCGGGAATATTTTGGACTTTTTCTTCCTAAGACCGTGGTACATCAGGTCATGTTTTGATGGAAGTTATTTTTCTTCCTCAATCTCCAAAGTCTCATATATGGCCCCAAGTAAGTCTGCTACGTCTTCTAGGGACAATTGGTACTTGGGCCCCTTTTTTCTCTTCCCCCTCCATCCTCCTGCTCTGAATCTGAGCTGTCGGTGGCTATTGTGCTAACCGCGCTGCTACCTGCTCGTTCCCTCGCCGTCTCCTGCGACCCTGAGGCAACTGATCTCGGTGAGGCTATGGAAGAGGAACTTCCAGAGGGAGCTGTTGGAGGTTTTATCTGAATTTTTTAAGATCCCTAAAGGTCGTAGCCATGTCATTCTTTATGGATCCAAAAATCTTTGTGTAAATTGTATCAGACTGTTTTTTAACCAGTCTGTCTATGCAAACTTGACATAGCGGTTCTGTGTATCCCAAAGGCATCTTGGTAGCACATTTTGCACACCGCTTCCTGGGAGTGGGCTTTGGGCCTTTAGAGGGCTTTGTCTGCCAAAACACAAAACATAGGGGCCCGTGGCAGTGAAAAAAAAGCATCAGCATTTTCTTAGCCATTACAGCGTGCCCACCCAGTGACACCTGAACCCCCTGTAGTGCCCCAGCCTGCTAGAGACCACCACCAACGAGCCTTTTGTTCCCTATATGGACAAAAAAGGTAACCCACTGGTTCCTACCTGTGTCCCGCTGGTGCCTGCGTCCATGGGAGCCTGGCAAATGAGAGTTCATCTTCCTCCTGCATCCTGGAGCTTCTGTGACGAATCGCTGACTCCTGCAGCCGTGTCCACACCAAAAACGGCACCAGCCGGCCATTCCTGCTCTCCGCGCCTTTTAAGGGGGCCGGACCAGCTTCCCCAGCACACGCCGATGACGTTGTCTGCCTCCGGAAGTGATGCCCCGCATGTTCTGGGTCAAACAGCCTCTGGCCACGGGTACACGCCCCCCCCGCCGGAGTCAGTCAAGGGGACGCTGTATCGGCGCCTATCTCCTCGCCTGGGTTTAGAGAGAGCTGAAATCCGGGACTCCTCCTGCCCGCTGCTAAGGAGGGTTGCCCACGGCCGCATACCTGTCCTCCTCCACGCCAGTACAACGGCTCCGGTAAGCTCCACTGACCCCCTGCCACTCAGAGGCTCCACTCCACTTTATTCCACACTTCCTGTGCTATGTCTGCTGCACCTGCCTGTCCTGGTCAGCCCTTGGGAGATGGAGCCCCTCAGGTCCTTTGGCAACATGTCTCCTCCAGTCGGAGGAAACACTAATGCCGCGTACACACGGTCTGGCTTTTCGACCGGACTTGTCCGACGGACGCCAAGGGACCAAATCCGGCGGACAATCCGATCGTGTGTGGGCTTCACCGGACCTTCAGCGGACTTTTCCAGTTGCAAATCTGACGGACTTTAGATTTGGAACATGCTTCAAATCTTTACATCGTAACTCCGCCGGACCCAGAAATCCCCTCGTCTGTATGCTAGTCCGACGGGCGAAAACCGACGCCAGGGCAGCTATTGGCTACTGGCTATCAACTTCCTTATTTTTGTCCGGTGTACGTCATCACGTACAAATCCGTTGGAGTTTGGTGTGATCGTGTGTAGGCAATTCCGGTTGTTAGAAAGTCTGTTGAAAGTCCCCCAAAAGTCCGTCGGACGAGCTCTCAGACTTTTGTAGCTGAAAAGTCCGACCGTGTGTACGCGGCATAAGACTGACCGGAGACCTGAGGGACCGTCTTTTAAAGAAATTACTGGCAATGTGTTTCCTGTGTGTGAAGAGGAGCTCCATCCTCTCAAGGTCTGACCTGGAAGACCATTGGGGGAAATTATGTTTCTGAGGGGCCTTCTGTACACATTCTGTGTACAGACTATCTCCAGGTAGCCATATTGCAATGTATTTTCATAAAATTATAGTGACTGCAGATTAAAAAAGTAAAAGTTATTTTTAATAACATTCAATTACAATATGATTTGTGTCGCAATTGTATACGCTATATTATTTTTTCTTTATTTGCTATTTTTTCCCATGAAAGTGGAGTTACCCTTTAAGCCCAAAGCCTGAGGTAGAACCACGTGTGTTAGAGGCTCAGCCAGAGGGGAGCCTGTTCGTTGCCAGAGGTAAAGGAGAAGCAGTTGCCGGAGGGATGACCACTCCTGTTACCGGAGGCAAGTTTGGAAGGGATGAAGTTCCGAAGGAGTACCAGAGCAGACCCTTCACTAGCCGGGGGCGGTGAAGTAAGTGGGAAAGCTTCAGTGGAGACTCATCCAGGAAGACAGCGGGTAGCTGTGAGTAAAGCTTGAAGATAAGTACAGCGGTTAGCTGTGGGTGAAGCTCGAGGGATCCAGCAGGTAGCTGAGAGTCCAAGAAGTCTAGTGAGAGATGGCGATCTGAGCTTGAAGATCTACAGGGAGATACTGTGAGAGACGTTGTTGCTATAGGTGACAGCAATTGCTACAAGATACAGATTGCTGCATTCAGCTTAAAGGCCTTCTATCTGTATTACTGTCTTCCTAGTTCTATTTTTGGTCTGCAGAGTTTGCCTTAAAGTGTAAGTAAACCCCCCTATCGTTTTCAGCCAAGGAAGCTACAACCTTTGCCTCTGTTTAATCTACAATTGCCATGATGCTGCACATGTGATTAGTTATGACACCAGCCATTGGATGGTTTGACAGTTTGGTTGAGAGCACAACCAATGGGAGTGTTACATTTCCGGCACGTGCCGTAAATGAAACAGTTTTATGAACATTTGCCTAAGGGTGTCCTGTGCCCTAACCCTCTCTCCCACTGTTCCTGTTAAGAGAAATAAAATCTCTTTGTTCATTTTTACAAAAAGTGACTGGCACCCAATCTTTCCACCTTGCACCACACCCACTATGCCTAGTAACCTGCACCCTGAGGAGGAATGTCAGTTCTGCCCGGCTCTGGGGGTCACCATCAGGCCCTTGGAAGTCGGAGATACTGCTAGAGTCGTATTGTTAATTATTATTAGACCCTTAATATGCAAGGTTTACTCTTATATACTGTGCTGGTGTTTATAGTTAGGTGCACACTATTCGACCAAGTGGGTTGAACGAAAATAAAACTGAGGAGCTTGCTGCACTGATGTTAGTACAGCAATCTCCACACTGAGCTATTGTGTTCTGACGAAGGGATGCGCCCCCGCGCTAAAACATACCGGTCAGCGCTCTCAGCCATTGGCTAAAAGCACTGATTGGATGCCGAGCGGCAGATCTTTTTCAGTCATGCCCCTTCAACAGCCCTTAGCCCTTAAAAAAGCCTTCACTGATCTCTGCAGCTATAGGCACTATGAAATAAGGGTTCATACACAAGGCCAGTTAGGGTCATACACCGCAAAGATGTTTCCAATCAGCAGTTGACTTGAAGCCGATACAAATCAATGACAGGCTGACACTGTCTGCATGTAATTGCAAATAAAGTGATTACCTGGCATTAGGGACAGTTCCTGTCCAGGGGTGAACATCCGTTCCTAACCGCAGGTATCACTCCATGTGCAAGTTACATGCAGATAGTGTCGGCCTGCCATGGCACTCCAAACACGGCTAACAGTCACATGTTTTATGAGCAAATAACACAATTTGCCAAACGCGCTTGGCTCAGTGCCAAAAGTTGGTACTTCTTTGCCGCGTTTGTTGTGTGACAGGCAGCCCATTTGAGTCATTGAGCTGTCGCAACAAAAATGCTTGACACGCTGCTAAGCTCAGATATGAACGTAGCCTTAGGGTGTAACATTGCTCTCCCCCCCACTTACCTGAATTGCTAAATTCTTCTCCCCACTGGTTTCTGTTTAATTGCTCGGCCCACACAGTGAAAAGAAACACTCGTAGGTATTTATGGAGCACAAGTGCGGTGACCTCTGTATGGACCTGGGGCTGGAGGAATAGTCTGCAAGAGATGCAAAAAATAAATAAATGCAACTTTTTTTTTTCAATATGGGTTAATTTTTTATTTATTTTTTAATGTTGAAATACGCCTTGAAAGGCTGGTTCATACCAGAGTTGCACAGGAACGTGGTTCTTGTTCCTGCGCATTCCCCTGCAGTGCGATTTGGCAGCCTATGCATTTAAAAAAACCTCTCCACCCCAGGAACACACAAAAAGTAGTGCATGCACTACTTATTAAAAACTGGCTGCACCCACAGCAAATCGCAAAGGTAGTGCGTTTTAATCACGGTGCGGGAAATGCACACATAAAGCACCTTTCCCGCACTGCGTTCTAGTGTGAACCACTACTAAAAGAACTACTAAAACAGATTTTCCTATGGGCCCATTCCCACCAAAACGCGGTGCGGAAATGGCTCATTCCATGCGGGTTTCCCACACCGCAGGTGAATACGCTGGTGCCATTGAATTGTTGATGGCACCCCAAATGTGTCCCACAAATGCAGCTTGTTTGCGCCCACCAGTTTGGTGCGGAGCATTCCACAAAAGTAGTGCTTGCACTACTTTTTTTGCATTCCAGTGCACTTTGCAGCCCATTCAAGTACATAGGCCTTCAAAACCACGCTGCGGCCTTAACTAAATTACAGAAAAATTCTGCTAACAACAGGAGAAATAAAAGTGCACAGGACAGTAGTGCGCTATAATCCCCAAAAACCAATTGCATCTGTTCTCATGTGCCTAGATGGTGCAGACTGGGAAAAGCTGGCTTCTGATTGGATGCTTTGGGTTGCTGTACACCAGCGTGCCCTGCGCTGATGATATGCAATTGTAGGTCATCACGTTGTTCGCATTCCCTCTATGCTGTATGGAGTATTCCATTATTTATACATAATAATGGCATGTCACAGGTGAGGTGTCCTCTACACATCTGTCTGAGTAACAGAAGCGAGCGTCTGCTAATATCGTCCAATCCATTCACGTATGATTTGCTGCGTGGGCGTACAACTGATGCTCTTGTTACAGAAACCTGCAGAGAATCCTGACACTACATCACGATGCGTCTATTAGTATTCTACATTCATACATTCTCCCACGTAGTCGAGGAGACGGCGGGGGGGATCTGCAAAGTCACACGCACACCGCTGTCGTACTTGCAGACCGGAGTACAAAGAGCTGCGTCATTTATACTTGAAATAGAAGTGGAATGAGAATCCCCAGTAAACTCGCATAATTATTTGTGCTTTTAGAATGCATTTTTTTTTTTACCATGGCGGCATAAGTGCCTGTACTGAAGAATAATAATCAGATGCACACAAGCTTAATTTGCAGATTGAGAGATGGGTGCCTAAAGATCAGAAAAACCCAGCTTGATGTGGCAGTACCATTTAATGCGGGTTGGCTTCAGCAGCGTTGCCTACAGTGCATTGGGGTCAGAGGTGTATCTACCGCAAGGCAAACATGGCGTTTGCCTTGGGCAGAAGGGACCAGTGGCGATGCTACAGGCGGGCAATTGCTGCCCCTAAGTATCTTGCCCCCCCCCCAGGGGCGGACTGTATTGGGTGGTCTCAGCTGGTCTCGGGCAGGGGGGTGGTCTCGCCTGGGCTGAGGCGCTTTTTATGAATGACAGCAACAGCCAGGACTGGCTGGGGAGGCGGGAGTGCTGTCCGCTGGCGCCGGGAGCCTCGGTGGGGTACTGCTGTCATTGGACTCCACTGTGATGTGTGACTTACATCCATTCATTTACTATACAGCAGTGTTAATTTAGTCAACTCGTCCACTGTTGAAAATTAATTCCTTTTTCGTTAATGAACGAAAACAAAACGAAAATGTGCGTCAGGGACGTTTATGCTCGTGAACTAACTTCCGTTTTCCACAGGGCTTTTTTGACACCACATGGTGCCTTACAGTCCATATGCACTGTATGCTGCAGCTTATTTCCTATTAATTGACTATTCATTATATGTTTTTACGTGTAGGCATGTGTGTGTATGCATACACGTTTATATATGGTATGTGCACGTATCTGCATGTGCACCTATGTGTATATGGCATGCCTGGTTTGAGGACCTAGGAGGGAGTGATATTTTAAGGAAAGGGGGAGGAGACCCGCTCCCCACCCCTACCCCATTGGCATGCAGGCATTTATAAGTGAAGTTCGCTGAGGGAGGTAGCACTGCAAAGCTCTGAGGAAGAGGGGACTTTCCCCTCGAAACGCGTTAGCGGATTGCAGCGTCTGTGCGTTCCTCCATGACCCTTGGAAGGATTCGCTCATCCCATATCGCAGACTGCCTACCGGTGCGATTTTGTGTTGTGCCTCCTCCACCAATCGTTTGTGAGTCACTTCTTTTAATATTTTTTATTCAATAAATGCCGGTGCGCCCTTTTTTTCTTTTTATCTCGGTTCCACAGGGCTCTGCCTGCTTCCGCTCCCGGCAAGCAGCTGACTGTGCAGCCAGCATTACAGGCCTCTGAATCCTCAGATGACTGTCCAGAGCAGCACTGTGCATTACAGGCCTCCGAGTCCCAAAGAGAGTCCGACTCATGAGTCATGACAACGATGGTCCAGGGCAGAAAGCACCCACTGTGAGTGTGTACATTACAGGCCTGAGGCCTACCCTCATACCACCGTCTGTCCAGAGCACTGTGTGTGCATTACAGGCCTCCTCTGACCACTGGCATCCAGGGCACTGTGCATTACAGGCCATCCCTCAGATCTGCGACCACCATCCAGCACTGTGCAGCATTACAGACCTGCTCTAACCACTGGCATCCAGTGCCCTGTGCATTACATGCCTCTCCTCAGAGTGACCACCATCCGTCCAGAGCACTGTGTGTGTGTGCGATACAGGCCTCTTCTAACCACTGGCATCCAGAGCACTGTGCATTACAAGCCTCTCCTCAGAGTGACCACCATCCGTCCAGAGCATTGTGTGTGTGTGCGATACAGGCCTCTTCTAACCACTGGCATCCAGAGCACTGTGCATTACAGGCCTCCCTTCAGAATGACCACCGTCCACCCAGAGCACTGTGTGTGTGTGTGCATTACAGGCCTCTTCTAACCACTGGCATCCAGAACACTGTGCATTACAGGCCTCCCCTCAGAGTGACCACCGTCAGCATTACAGTCCTCTCAGACCAGAGCACTGTGTAGCATTACAGGCCTCTTCAAACCAGCGTCCAGAGCACTTTTCAGCATTACAGGTCTCCTCAGACCACAGTCCAGAGTACTCTGCAGCATTACAGGTCTCCTCAGACCCCTGTCCAGAGCACTTTGGAGCATTACAGGCCTCCTCAGACCACTGTGCAGCATTACAGGCCTCCTCAGACCACCGTCCAGAGCACTGTGCAGCAGTACAGGCTTCTCCGCAGTCTCTGACCATCTCCCGTATCAAGTCCGCAGTCTATGACCATCTCCTGTATCCTGTCTGCAGTCTCTAACCATCTCCTGTATCCTGTCTGCAGTCTCTGACCATCGCCCATATCCTGTCCGTAGTCTCTGACCATCTCCTGTATCATGTCCGCAGTCTCTAACCAACTCCTGAGGTGGAGGCCAAACAGGAAGAGGTGGGGCCTAAAGAGGAAGGGGTGGAATTCACAGATTAAAGGGTAGATCTTAAACAGGAAGGGGTGGGACAAATTTGGATAGGGGTTTCCTGATTTTAGTCTATCCAAGGGCATCACAAAACCAAAATATACCACTGATTGGGGTATTGTTCAAAATGAATGGCATTGCAATGTGCCATAAAGCCAGAAAGCCATAAAAGCAGCTGCTGTTTCACCACACATGGAACAATACAAAGCCAATACTATGGTATACTGTGTGTGTAATAATGCAGAGCCAATGCCATGGTATATGCGGAAGAGTGCAGAGCCATTGCTATGGTATACTTGGAACAATGCAGAGCTATGGCATACAGTATGTGGAATAATGTAAAACCAATACTATGGTATACGTGGAGCAATGCAGAGCCAATACTATGGTATACGTAGAGCAATGCAGAGCCAATACTATGGTATACGTAGAGCAATGCAGAGCCAATACTATGGTATATGTGGAGCAATGCAGAGCCAATACTATGGTATACATAGAGCAATGCAGAGCCAATACTATGGTATACGTAGAGCAATGCGGGGCCAATACTATGGTATATGTGGAGCAATGCAGAGCCAATACTATGGTATACATAGAGCAATGCAGAGCCAATACTATGGTATACGTAGAGCAATGCAGAGCCAATACTATGGTATATGTGGAGCAATGCAATAGAAAACGGACGACATTCGGCCTGTGTGTACTGCAGTCTGTCGAAAGGGTCATGACCGAAAAAGGCCTGCTGACCGACTCCCAATCAGTGCCCTCAGCCAATGGTAAAAGTACTGACTGGAGTGTTCTGGCAACGGGGCTGCCCCCCTGTCAGAACACAATAGCACAGCAGAGAAGATCGCTGTACTGACATCTGATTGTTAGTACAGCGGCTACAACCTGAGCTGTCAGTTTTTAAAACTTGTAGTGTGTGTGAGGACAGATGACAAAGGTCAAACAATTATTCTGAAAAGCGCCTGTAACCATTGAAGAGCAAGGCCCAAGCTTCTAGCAACTTTTGATCTTATGTTTTCTCTAACATAATAGGAACAATTGCTAATATGTGCCAATAGTTTACAATACATAATCACATAGCTAATACTATCCAATTGTCTTATTGTCTTCAAAGGGTCTCTTGCAAACACCGCTTGATGAAACAAATGTAATTTGTTTAAGAAATACACTAATCAAGACTGAATGTTGTTTAGCAGGCATATAATAGATACTTTGATGTCCTTCCTATCTGTTGTTGACTAACAGGGTGATCTATTTCTAAAGAATATTTAAATCACCACCTACACTTAAAGTAGAACTATAGGCAAAACTTTTTTTTTTCATTTTGGATAGAGAAAGGGAGGGTTATAACTCCTCTCAGATTTTTTTTTTTTCACCATCTGTGTCCCATTGCAGGGATTTACCTTCACTTCCTGTCCCATAGCCAAACAGGAAGTGAGAGAAAACCCTGCAAATGAAGGGATTCTCTTGGGGTCCCCAGTCCCCAGGTCACCAGAACTAGTGTCCCCATTGGAAGATTTCCCTTCTATAACTTTTCTGGTGACAACCCAAACTTTGGGATTTTCTTTTACTTTCAATTTCAATAATAATAGTGTAGCAAGGTCCGAGACCTCTAGAGGCCTAATGGTGACCTCCAGAGTCAGGAACAGCTGACATCCTTCTGTGTAGAGTGGGTTACAAGGCATGGTGGGTGTACTGCAAGATGAAAAGGTGGGCGCCAGACACTTTTTGAATGCAAAGAAATGTATTGTCTCTCGAACAGAACTGTGGGAGGAGAGAGGATTAGGGCCAGGACACCCTTAAGTAGATGCAATGATAATCGGCAGACTCCGGGACTTCTATAGGTAGACAGCTATACAGGGGAAGGCCCCCAGCCAGACACCACTTCTGTATAGGTAGGATCGCTGTCTCCTATGGCAACAATCATGTAGCAGTTACTAACGGTAGTTGTATGCAACTATTGACAACACAAACAGTTCTCCACTTACTCCACAGTCACTCACTGTTGGCCTTTACTCAATGAACTCCCAGTCTTTCATTAGACTTTGGATCCAATAGCCACTGGATCCCCTGCGCTCTTCTACTTTAGTGCTCAGTATCTTCCTCAAGCGTCACCCCTACTTCCTTCCTGGGTCCCTGGCTTGGCACTCACAGATACGCTACAAGCGTTACCCCTGCTGACTTGCTAGGTCCTTGGCTTGGCACCCACTGAAGCTCCGCAAGAGTCACCTCTGCTGTCCTCCTGGGTCCCTGGCTTGGCAGTCACTGAAGTTTTCCCACTTCTTCACCGTCCACGGCTGGCGAGAAGACTGCTCTGGTACGGGCTTCAGCTTACTTACAGTGGTCTCCGGTAACAAGGTGGATGGTCCCTTAGTGGCGACAGCTTCCCTTTCTACCTCCGACCACAGCTGATTCCCCGTCCAGGAAAGAAACACTACTTCTGGTTGGGACTACTCGCAGTCCCAACCCTACGCTGCTCTCCCGCTCCTGGAAAGGCCCTCAGGCAGCCTAGCAGCTAAACCTCCCTGGGATATGCCTCAGGCTTCTGGCCTAGCAGCCTGGGGCAGCACATCACATGTCCACCCAGACAGCCGTCCGGGTGGCACAGAGCCCCCCAATCACCTGACTCCACCCAAATAAATAGGCTCTCCCAGCAGGCCAAGGAAACAAAGAACATCTCTTCCCATTGGCTGAGACACCCCATCCATTCATGTCTGAGCTTGCAAAGCCCCTGTCTTATCTAATGTCACTAGCGCAATGCCACCCAGTGACAGAAGAGAAAGGGTCCAGAGTAGAGATGAATCAATTGATCCCCTAACAATTGGCCAAGGCAACTATCGCCTGGTAACTAAATTTGATAGCAATCCTGCCTAAACATCAGGGTGCTACAATAGTAAACAGGACAAATATAGAGCGTGGATCTCTCTAATGGGGGCACAGAAAGCAATAAAACCTGACAGGGGTTGTAATCCCTCTCCACTCCATCCAAAACTAAAAAAAAAGTTTTGCATTTAGTTATACTTTAATAATTATAGTAATTAAACCAGAAATATTCACTGAAATATTTCTCAAGCATTACACGCTTATTTCCCAAAAAACAACAGGACATTCAAATTTCTACAACAGTATACGTGGAACAATGCACAGCCAATACTATGGTATAGGTGAAGCAATGCATAGCCAATAGTATGGTATACATGGAACAATGCAGAGCCAATGCTATGGTTGTTTGGAACAATGCACAGCCAATACTATGGTATATGTGGAACAATGCACAGCCAATAGTATGGTATACATGTAACAATGCACAGCCACTACTATGGTATACATGGAACAATGCACAGCCAATACTATGGTATATGTGGAACAATGCACAGCCAATAGTATGGTATACATGTAACAATGCACAGCCACTACTATGGTATACATGGAACAATGCACAGCCAATACTATGGTATATGTGGAACAATGCACAGCCAATAGTATGGTATACATGTAACAATGCACAGCCACTACTATGGTATACATGGAACAATGCACAGCCAATACTATGGTATATGTGGAACAATGCACAGCCAATAGTATGGTATACATGTAACAATGCACAGCCATTACTATGGTATATGTGGAACAATGCACAGCCACTACTATGGTATACGTGGAACAATACATGGCCAATACCATGGTATACGAGAACAATGTAGGGCCAATAATATTGTATACTTAGGCAATGCAGAGCCAATATTATGGTATACATGGAACAATGCACAGCCAATACTATGATATACGTGAAAGAATGCACAGCCAATATAATGGTATACATGGAACAATGCACAGCCAAACCTATGAAATATGTGGAACAATGCACAGTCAATAGTATGGTATACGTGGAACAATGCACAGCCAATACTATGGTATACGTGGAACAATGTACTGACAATACTATGGTATACATGTAACAATGCAGAGCCAATAATGTGGTGTACTTGGGCAATGCAGAGCCCATGCTATGGTATCCATGGGGCAATGCACAGGCAATACTATGGTATACGTGGAACAATGCACAGCCAATACTATGGTATACGTGGAACAATACACAGCCAATACAATGGTATACGTGGAACAATGCACAGCCAATACAATGGTATACGTGGAACAATGCACAGCCAATACAATAGTATACCTGGAACAATGCACAGCCAATACAATGGTATACCTGGAACAATGCACAGCCAATACAATGGTATATGTTAAACAATGCACAGCCAATACTATGGTATATGTTAAACAATGCACAGCCAATACTATGGTATACATTAAACAATGCACAGCCAATACTATGGTATACATTAAACAATGCACAGCCAATATTATGGCATACATGGAACAATGCACAGCCAATATTATGGTATTCGTAGAACAATACACAGCCAATACTATGGTATACGTGGGCAATACAGAGCTAACACTATGGCAGACATGGAACAATGCGCAGCCAATACTATGATATACATGGAACAATGCAGAGAAAGATGGTAGATAGAGGCAGAGACTGCTACCAGTATGAATCTAGCCCTATGAAGTGTGTCCTATGTGTCTAGGCTTCACAACGCTGACAATGACTCGCCCCTGTACAGTGCAGTCAGCGCTGAATGTCTGGTGCTAAGAGTTATGCCCCGTACACACGGTCGAACTTTGTTTGGACATTCCGACAACAAAATCCTAGGATTTTTTCCGACGGATGTTGGCTCAAACTTGTCTTGCATACACACGGTCACACAAAGTTGTCGGAAAATCCGATCGTTCTAAACGCGGTGACGTAAAACACGTACGTCGGGACTATAAACGGGGCAGTGGCCAATAGCTTTCATCTCTTTATTTATTCTAAGCATGTGTGGCACTTTGTCCGTCGGATTCGTGTACACACGATCGGAACTTCGGACAACGGATTTTGTTGTCGGAAAATTTTATAGCCTGCTCTCAAACTTTGTGTGTCGGGAAATCCGATGGAAAATGTGTGATGGAGCCTACACACGGTCGGAATTTCCGACAACAAGGTCCTATCACACATTTTCCGTCGGAAAATCCGACCATGTGTACGGGGCATTACAGTTGCCACTGGAGTACTCTGTAGACTGTAATTGTCTGTTATTTTGGCTGAGGCAAGCTAAAATCGTGACCCATCGGCCAGATTTTGTTGCCCGAATGGTGCCCATGTGAAAGGGATGCAGGCAGGTGTAGTCTACTTTCTCCACTGCAGCTGGCAATCACCTGCAGTGGCATTGCAGTTGGAGAGAAAGTCAAGAGGAATATAGTTCCTCTATGGTTTCCTGGGTCACTGGGGAAGCATCCAATTGGATGCTGCCGCCTCATGTGACTCTGGCAGCCATCTTGGTTCAGACAGAGTCTATTGAAGGCCCTGGCTCACGGGTTTGGCATGTATTTGCAAGTTGGTGTGGTAGGGACAGTTACTCCGCCTCGTAAAGATAGTACTAGTGGTGAAGAAATGGTTTCTGACAAGGAGGGTAAGCTTAGGGTTTGCAACCCTTCTGCTGTCAGTACGGCTGCATCCTGCTCTCTACATGCTTTTGGAACTGTGTTCCCAGTTGGGCTGTCTTCCCACTGGTTTATTTGTGAACTGTCTCTGCATTATTTGAATACAAGTTCTTTAATTGCACTGGGACTGAGTGTGGTATTCTTGCCATACTATGCTGCACCCCACCTAAAGGGAACTAAGGCCTAGCACTTTTATAGTTATACATGAGCTGTTCTTGTTACCATAACAACCTGATTCCACCTTTCATTATAGGGGTGACGTTTGATGCATAAAATAAAAAAAAAAAATCGGCCTGCGATGACCTGAACATTATGATTTTGCGGCTTACCTTCAATTATACAGGTGGGCTGAGTTCTCAAAATTGGCATTGGCAGAATGGCGTATTGAAAGGTCAGGGGAGGATTGCACGTCGCTCGTTACAGAGAGCCAGGACACCCCGATGGGTTAAGAACCCAACAGCTGGGCCCTCTTCCTGGTTGGTATATATGCAGCATGGGACCACTATTTATATTGTCCCACAGCAAGTGGAAGTTGGGATAGAGGCAGAGCCGCTGATAGGGGGGACCACCAGGCCTCCTGTAGGGGGCCCGGGCACATAGGGGTGGCTGAATAGCAGGGGTGATCAGTGCGGAGGGGCAAATACAGAAGGATGCCCTGTGCGTCTCCCCCCCCCGGCTTTTAACTGCTGCAGAGAGAGACACAGGGAATCGTTCCTGTAATTGCTTCCCCCACCCAGATCCCCCTCCCTGTTCTGCCTGCTTCTGTCCCCCCCCCGTGTGCCCTGTGCCCGCTGTCACTCTGCCGCCCCCCCTCCCCTCTCCCGTGGCGCTGCAGGCTTCCATGTCCTGTAGAAAAAAACAACAAATTTTAAAGAAAATAATTTTTATACATTGTAATAAGTAATTTAAAAAATGCAGAAAACACTTAATTTACACAGGTTCGATGTTACGTTTTGTGTTTGCTAACAATGAATTTAGTGTATTTTAAGTGAAAATATTGTGTTGACTGTACAGGTAGGATGTACGGGCCCCATGATTTCTAACAACGCGTTTCGGAGCATGCACGGCTCCTTTTGTCAGACCTCTGACGAAGGAGCCGTGCATGCACCGAAATGCGTTACCGCCCACGACCTTCACCTGATGTTACAGCGGCCGTTCCAGCTCGGTTCCAGAACCCGGGCCACCTCATTGCATCTTCACCTCCTCGCCTATCCACATCACCAGGGACTCTGACAGCTGCAGGATGGCTCTCTCTCCCCCAGAGAGACGAGGATTACAGCGGTCCGCAGGAGGACTAATCGTTATATGCCTATGACCTCTTGCTATCTTGTAAGTGTTTTTAATCCCATTGTGCCTGTAATAAATCTTTTAACCACTGCACTTAGAGGCGCCTTTCTTTTTCCTTTATGACCCTATAGAATGATTTGTACTTCCTGAAGGAATGAAAAGTGTTCTCTGATTGGGAGAGGTGGAGAGCATGACATCACCACTGCACCTCTCCACCTCATCCAATCAGAGAACACTTCACATTCATTCATAAAATGCAAAGCATTCTCTGAATGGCACCTGTGCTGAGCAGCTGACCTCCTGTGTTCAGAATGGAGAAGGGCAGCCGCTCGGTACGGGATCTGGTGATCACAGGGGTGCCTATTTCAGTCATTTCTGGCTTACAGGGGCATCGGCTGGATATAGCTGGACCAATGTAAGTATAAAATATCCATACCTGGAATTCATCTGTAAAGGGTTAGTTCACCTTTACAAAAAAAACTGCCTATTAACTGCTTGCCGCCCGCCCACCCACCCACCGTCAAATGACGTCAGGGTGGTGTGGCTCTCGTTCTGGGATGCCATCATATGACGGCATCCCAGAACGGCCAGCCGCCCTCTCTCTGTAAAGAGCCGCGTCCGTGATTGGATACAGCCAGTCACATGTAAACAAGGAAGTGCCGGTAATCTGCTCTCCTCGCCTCACACTGACAGAGTGTGTGGTGAGGAGAGCCGATCAGCGGCATCTCCACGCAGAGGGACATCTAGGAATGTAATCAGGGGCACTGATCATCAGTCCCCTGATTACACTATTGCAATATAGTGTCACAAATCAGTGCCCACCAATGCCCATCAATGCCAGCTATCAGTGCCCACCAGTGGCAGCAATCAGTGCCCACTACTGCCCACAACTGCCACCAATCAGCGCCCATTAGTGATGCCAGTCATTGCTGGAAATCAGTGCCACCTATCACTGCTGCCCATCACTGCTGTCAATCAATGCCCACCAGTGCCACCCATCAATGCCCACCAGTGCCGCCTATTAGTTCCCATCAGTGCCACCTAACAGTGCCCATCAGTGCCGCCTATCAGTACCCATAAGTGCAGCATTTTAGTGCCACCTCATCAGTGCCACTTAATCAGTGCCCATAAGTGCCGCCTCATCAGTGCCCATACGTTCCACCTCATCAATGCCCACCAGTTCAGCTTATCAGTGCCCATCCGTGCCGCCTCATCAGCGCACATCAGTGAAGGCGAAAAATTACTTAGTTACGAAATTTCCTGACAGAAAAAAAGTAAAAAACATTTTTTTTTTCAAACTTTTTGGTCTTTTTTTTTGTAAAGAATAAAAAACCCAGCAGTTATTAAATACCACCAAAAGAAAGCTCTATTTTGTGAAGAAAATGATAAAAAATGTATTTGGGTACAGTGTAGCACGACCGCGCAATTGTCATTCAAAGTGCGACAGGGCTGAAAGCTGAAAAATGGCCTGGGCAGGAAGGGGGTGTAAGTGCCTGGTAGGCAAGTGGTTAAAGTGGTTGCATTAAAGTAAAAAATGTCTAGGCGTCAGCATCCCCCCCTCACCCCCAGCGC
The DNA here is from genome assembly GCA_037952925.1 of Lithobates clamitans. NCBI lineage: Eukaryota > Metazoa > Chordata > Amphibia > Anura > Ranidae > Lithobates > Lithobates clamitans. The sequence goes on along the minus strand of JBBGZY010001955.1, from coordinate 218,140 downwards.
TGTGCATGTCTGCTGAAGCCCGCTGTCGGCTGACGTCACAGAGCTGGTCCAGGCTGGGGAAAGATTGCAAAAATATGTCGGGATCTACCCAGAAGCCTGGATCGGTACCTGGCTCAGCCTCTGCGCTAGCCACTATGAGCCTGAGCCAGCCGCTCCCACCCCCTCCACAGCCCAGCGCTCCAATGCGTACGACGGGGGGTGAGGGGGGGGGGGCAGGGCACACAGTGGTGACTGACAGTCCTCGGCTCTCTGCTCATGGAGAGCTGCATCCACCTAGGCAAGTATGAGTTAAAAGAAAAAAAAACTTCTATTTTAACCATGAAATAATGACATACGGAATCAACACAGAGCTCCATGGCCTGTAGGAAAGCAGGTTACCTGGGGCCCGGTATTATCTGTTGTTATTGATTCTGCTGTTGTTGCCATGGCAACCCTGTGTATTCTACCATACATGGAGGCCTACAGGGAAATGAAAGGGAAAATGTGTTTTAATTGCCACCTATTCCATGTGCCGCGATGTTGTCACATGTTTCCTGTAATTGGCGGAGGCAGTTGGTGGCTCACAGGGTTCTTATTCTTCTTTTTCGGGCCCATTCACACCTTTTCCAGTGCAGTGTATTACCGCAACGCACATTACACGCGTCAGCACATTGCAGTGACGCTCATTTTGAATGGCACACCAGCACTAATGCACACACCCTGCAGTGCACCATAACACGTGGTAGCACAATAGCATGCGCTGTGGTGCACGGCGTTGCCAAAAAGTATGTTTTTTTGGACATTTTTTGTGCATTGCCAGCTTATTCATTTGAATGGACTTCCTTAACCACCTCAATACCGGGCACTTTCACCCCCTTCCTGCCCAGGCTAGTTTTCAGCGTTCAGCGCTGTCCCACTTTGAATGACAATTGTGCGGTCATGCAACACTGTACCCAAATTAATTTTTAATCATTTTCTTCACACAAAAAGAGCTTTCTTTTGGTGGTATTTAATCACTGCTGGGTTTTTTTTTTTTTTTACTAAAAAAAGACAGAAATTTTGGAGAAAAAAAAGTGTTTCTGTCAGTAAATTTTGTAAATAAGGCATTTTTCTCCTTCACCGATATGCGCTGATGAGGCAGCACTGATGGGCACTGATAGGCTGCCCTGATGAGGCGGCACTTATGGGCACTGATGAGGCGGCACTTATGGGCACTAATGAGGTGGCACTAATATGCCGTACTGATGGGCACTGATAGGTGGCACTGATATGCGGCACTGGTGGGCACTGATAGGTGGCACTGGTGGGCACTATTGGGTGGCACTGGTGGGTACTGATAGGGGGCAGTGGTGGGTACTGATAGGCAGCACTGGGGAGCACTTATAGGTGGCAAGGATAGACAGCACTGATGGGCGGCGCTGATGGGAACTTATGGGCAGTACTGATGGGCAGCACTGATGGGAGGCGCCGATGGCCAGCACTGTTGAGCAGGCACTGAAAGGCTGCACTGATTGGTGGCACCGATAGGCACTGCTGGGGCTTTCCTGTAATCAGGGCACTGATGATCAGTGCCCTGACTACCTTGCCCAGGTCTCCCCTGCGAGGAGATGCCGCTGATCGGCTCTCCTCACCACACACTCTGTCAGTGTGAGGCGAGGAAAGCTGATTCACGGCACTTTCTTATTTAGATGTGACCGACTGTGATTGGACACAGCCAATCACATGGTTAAAGAGCCACGGCCATGGCTCTTTACAGAGATCGGGGTCGCGCCATGTCATAGCAACATGGCGTGGCCATGATCGGCGTTCTGGTGCGCCGTCATATGACGTCCACCCAGAATAAGAGCCGCATCGTCCCTCCATCATTTGACGGGACGGCAAGTGGTTAAAGTGGAACTTCGCTCTCTCAAACGACATTGACTATTTGTAATTCTTATGCTGCTAGCATTAGTAAGTAGCTAGGAAGGTAAATTATATTTACTTTTTCTAAGTTTTTTTTTACAGTTTTTCAGTTACTTCCTGGATTCCAGGCCTAGGCAAATGATGTCATGCATCCCAGGAGTCTTTAGGAGAGGCGGAGGGGCTTTCTCAGCTAAGCACATTATCCTGCCTGAATGCCTGAGCTAAGGGCAGCTAGATTCCAGGAAGTGAATGCTACATGAACCATCTGCCCTTACTCAAGATGGCCACGGCCAGAAATACTAGTGAGACTTTTTCGAAGTGATTTGTCAGAAAAATAAAGTATGGAGACATAGATAGATGGGGAAGTTTGCTTTGAATACTAGAGAAAATTGAGTACTGTCCGTGATACTTTTTTTATTTGCACTAACATACAATTTTTCAGGACAAGCTTTTGGGGTATGTCCCCTTCTTCAAGGTCCAAGCAGTACTGATTCACAAATTTTTAAGCAGAATGTTAAAGAAAAAGTATCACGGACAGTACTCAATTTTCTCTGTCACAATTGCACTAATACGGCTACAACAAATCAACTTTGAATACTAAAAATTAGAGGTGCGCTGAGTGAAAATTGTGGTGCTGAAACCGAAAATGAATGCAGGATGCACTTGGCTTAAAACTGAAAAGGAAAATGACAGTTTTAAACAAAGTTTATATTTTTATGTACATTTGTATTATATTCAACTTATTATTTAAAATCATGAATTTAAATGAATACGAATGTAATGTCAGCCATTATTGGCACATTTAGCACAAAAAAAGCTAGAGAAAAATGCATCCCTTTAAATTCTAATTCTTCACACCGATCCCTTGTGTTTCCATTGTGGTGTTAAAAATCCTGCTCACTGCATTTTTGGTTAGTTAAAATAAACACACCTAAAATGCACCTTCAAGTTGAAATGCATTGAAAAAGCAGGAAGAACGCATTAATAACGCACCCATGTTACACTTTTTTGATGTGGTTTTTGAGTTACAAGACATATGAAAAACACACTATAAGCACAGTAGAATGGTGGCAAAAATTGCATGCGTTTTTGCCGATAACACCATTTTCCGTTTTGGCGGCCGAAATTTCGGTGCATCTCTACTAAAAATGAATTAAATTGTGTTTTTTGGTTTGTGATGCTCAGATACAGCATAGATCCGCTTCAACACAGCACATGTTAACGCATGAAAAAAAAAAAAAAGAATCACATTAATGTATTGCACCAGGATGTCATGGTCTGAATGCAGATCTGGTGGGTTTGATCCTTTGAATTTAGGCCTCGTTTACAAGGGTGGGCTGGGGGGTGGTAAAAAAATATTTGGATTAATCGCTTCCTGACCACCAAGCCGCAAGCTAACATGGCCAGCACCCATGTTGGTACACACTGCTGCCGTGTGGAAAAATGTATACTACAGATCGAGTTTGAAAGACGTAACGCTGCTAAACATGACCCATTCCAATGAATGTGAGCGCAACACAACCACTTGCCTCACGGTTGCAGAGTGGCTGAAAAACAGGGAACATTCAGGAGGCGGCAGCATTACCTTAAGAATACCTGGCAACCATTGCTCTACCGCACTCTGAAAAGGGATCCATTGAAGATCACTTTTAGGAGGAGCAATAGATCATGACACTCGCGTAAACTTGTGTGCATTTGTTTGTCTAAAATTAACTTTAGTGTTTTTTTTGTTTTTTTAATAGAAATTTTACGCTTATATAGTGACATTATATGAAAAATAAATTGGAACTACTACCATTTTATTCTCTAGGGTCTCTGCTTTCAAAAAATATTGACTGTTTGTGGGTTTTTAATTAATCTTCAGTCCTAAAAAGATTTTTTAAATCTCTTAAAAATGGCCCTGGCAGCAGAAGGGTTAAATTGTATCTCTAGGCAAAACTTTTTGTTAAAGCAGCATTAAACCCAAAGCCAAAATGTAATATATTGTAGCTCACCAATCCTCCGTTTTCTCTTTTTAGGCTTTTCCCCCCACTCTGTCTTCACCTGGTGATCTCTTGTATCAGAGTGTATTCACTGTGGACAAAGGAGCACAGGGGGCAACTTTGGACAGCTGAGGGTAGTGTTAGATGGACTAGCAGATTTAAATACACTAACAAATTGAAGCTAAACTCCAGGTTGAGCTGCAGTTACAGAAACAGTGCCCCCCCACCCCCACTCCTGCTTTCTTAACCTTTAAAGTGCCTCTAAGAACCTTGGTAGTACTCCATTAGCACATAGGTAAAGAGATAGGAAAGCCTCTCATAGTACATGTGACGGACCGCCTAGCACCCAGCCTTGGTGCCTCCATCAAGATACAGCTTCCTTCACTCTGGAACCAGATATTATAGCTGAATATTGCTCCCAGAACTAGACAACACTAGCTTAGATGCAAACTGGAACTGACTTAATTGTAAACTCCCACAGAATATATACCACACAAGATCAGGTAAGTGCTTGATCACATTATCCTAAACAATGAAAATAATCATTATAGTAACAGCAGTACATCTAATGAACAGCTAATACACACATAAATAGTAAGCTAATTAACACAAACATATAACATCCGACAATATTTTGGTAACAAGGTGAAGTGGACACAATACTAGCAGACAGACAGAAACAATAGGTGACTCAATTAACAATGAGAACTCACACCTAAGAGGCACACAATGCATACCATGAAAGAAAGACCTTAATAAACAGATTATAGCAGGAGACCCCAGCATCAGGTTGTTTTGAGCCGATTATTTTAACTATTCTGAGTCTGGGGAGGGGGGGTGAAGCAGTAATCACTGGTTTGGGCACAGAAGCCCCAAATTTTGTATACACGTCCTAGGTTCCCGGGGTCTGTGTGTTTCAGGGAGACATGGACCCGAATCTGAAGCAAAACCACTCCAAAGGTCCTCCAGGCACACACCTTCCAAGAATAGAGCCCCCTCAAATGCCAGGGCTCATAGTAGGCAAGAGACTATCCTGCAGTCCCCTCCAAAAGCCCCTGTCCTGGTTTAGTCTGTCACAGTAAAGTATAATTTATTTTGGTGGCAAAGAAGAAAAATTACACTTACATCTAAAAAAGAGATAAAGGGCAGGAAATACAAACAAGGAAAGCCTATAAGCATTCCACATGCATTCCAATAAGTGGAAGTGAAGTTTACCGGAAGTCCTTCCCTACGTGTTTCGTCATTTACATCTGACGTCATCATGTGCTAATAGAGTACTACCAAGGTACTTAAAGGCACTGAGACACTTTAGGCAATATCCATAAAAGACCCAGGAGATTGCTGACCATATACCATCCAAGGAGGAGATGCCATGTACTGGAAAAGCACTTTTTGACTTCTTTATTAAAGAGATCAAAAAGATCGTGTGTGTGCACTGTGACATAAAGAAAATAGTGTACGTATGCTCAGATTTAGTTTTGGATAGAGTGGTGAAAGGTTAGACCTTCTGTCAGTTTTTATTGCTGTCTGTGGTTCCATTATGGAGATTCACCCTTTCTATTTGTACTGGTGACCATTGTCACTGAGACACAAGATGAGGGGAAATCCAAAATTTTAGGGTCCCCAGAACAAGCGATGTAGGGAAATCTTCCAATGGAGACAACTATTCCATAGTTCCAAGCTGTCCCTCATTTGAGACTATGACAGACCCAACCAGGACAGGGGCTTTTGGAGGGGACTAGGGGCAAGCCTCCTACCCACTGATTATGGTCCATGGAGAGAGCAGATCATTCTCTAATGATGGACAACAACCTGATGGACGCTGAGAGCAAGGCTTGGATTAATTCTCTAAATAAGGACGATAACGCTTCCCTTCTAGATTGGATAGAAAAGTGTAATATTAATCATGTACAGGGTAATGGTCAGAGGAAATATGGTGGCCCTCCTGCAGACTGGGTTGGAGAGGCTCCTTCACTTGGGACAGAAATATTTATCAATCATAATCCTCAAGAGATCTATGAAGATAAATTCCATTGTATCAGACTGCTGGGACATTGTTTGCCTTCTGATGACTTTTCTAGTGGACAGAATACACAAGTTTATGTCTCTCCCATTGTTAATTGGGTCACCTATTGTTTCTGTCTGTCTGCTAATATCATGTCCCCTCCACCTTGTTAGTGAACTATTGTGGAATGTTATGTGTTTATACTTATGATAATGTGTAATGTACTTTGTTCTGACCTTGGTGCCTGGTAGTCTGATGGAGTGGGATCTCTGTTTAAAGTGTAAGTTCACCTTTACAAAAAAATCTGTAAGGTGAACTTACACAGGACCCCCTCCTCACTCCCCCCCCCGCCCGTTCCTGCTGACCTGGACCGCAGAATTCTCCTGTTCTGAGCCCCGGTATGTCCGCATCAGGAGTTCGGGGCTTAGAAATCCCCCTGGCATCCACGCGTCTTCTTCATAGCTGACAGGATGGGCTATGCGGCTGCTGATTGGTCGGCGCCGCTCATGTAATGGCGCTGACCAATTAGAATGTAATGAAACATCCCTAATGACGAGGTATGTTTTGGACATTCAGCTAGGGGGATTTCTATGACGCGGATGTACCGGGGCTCAGAATGGGAGATTTCCGTGATCCAGTTTAGCAGGACTGGGGGGGGTGAGGAGGGGGTCCTATGTAAGTTCACCTTAGGGCCCTTTCACACTGGGGCGGTTTGCAGGCGCTATTGGGCTAATAATAGCGCCTGCAAACCGACCCGAAACAGCCGCTGCTGTCTCTCCAGTGTAAAAGCCCCGAGGGCTTCCACACTGGAGCGGTGCGCTAGCAGGACGGGAAAAAAAGTCCTGCTAGCAGCATCTTCGGAGCGGTGAAGGAGCAGAGTATACACCGCTCCTGCCCATTGAAATCAATGGGACAGCGCGGCTATACCGCCGGCAAAGTGCCTCTGCAGAGGCGCTTTGCGGTGGTTTTTAAGCCTTTCCCGGCCGCTAGCAGGGGGTAAAACCACCCCGCTAGCGGCCGAATACCGATGGTAAATCGCCTCTAACAATAGCGGCGCTTTACCGCCGACGCCGCCCCAGTGTGAAAGGGGCCTTACAGATTTTTCTGTAAAGGTGAACTTACCCTTTAATCACAACATTGTCTGGGTGGGCACTAAGTTACCTAGGTAGCTAGTTTTTTTTAATTAACTTGTATTACTAATGTTTATAGTATTTGTTGGCTGTTGTTTAGCTACGGTATGTTAAATATATTCCTGTTTACAGTTTGAATTGTTAGGGTATTATGATCAGGAGGTGAATATCCTCCTGTGGGGTATAAAGTATGTATTTGAGTTTCAATAAACAGTAATTTCTTTATTCCTTTGGAGTTTACCTGAACACCTTGTCTGTGTACGATGATTGGGCTAACAGGCTGGTATTGGCTCTGTCTGCTCAGCACTGTTTGGCGGAAGGAAGAACCCAAGCTGGGTGCCAAGGTGTTCCGTCACAGAGACCAAATCCCTCTGTCCCTGGTGCAGTTTCAGTTGTTCCTCCATTTAGTCTGATGTGTACATCCCCATACAAGATATACTGGGACTATTTAGATTATGTAACAAAAGAACTAATTTCAAGGAGTGGAAAATGCATTTATTTTTCAACATACTCCCCTGCTGCGCCATTGGCACCCACGGCTGTCAATTGAAGTCAGTTAGCCAATCAGGAGAGAGAGAGGGCAGGGCCGAATGGCAGCTCCATGTCTACACACTGAGCTGTGGCTTGGCTCGGATGCCCCCATAGCAAGCTGCTTGCTGTGGGGGCACTCGACAGGAGGGAGGGCCCAGGAGAGCCGAAGAGGGACCCGAGAAGAGGATGATCTGGGCTGCTCTGTGCAAAACCAACTGCACAGAGGAGGTAAGTATAACATGTTTTTTATTTAAAGGGGTTGTAAACCCTCAAGGTTTTTCATCTTAATGCCTTCTATGCATTAGGGTGAAACACCTCCTTTAGTGTAGCAGCCCCCCCAGTGCCCCTATTTTACTTACCTGAACACTGTCTTTCCAGTGCCGGGAACGAGCACAGCAGCTCTCGCTAGTGTCTCGTGTCCTAATTGGATAGATTGATAGCAGCGCAGCCATTGGCTCCCGCTGCTGTCAATCAAATCCAATGACGCGGGAGCTGTGGGCGGGGCCAAGTCCTGCTGTCTGTGTCAATAGACGCAGCAGCAGGACACGGGTTCCCCGAGGGAGAGCGCTTCTTCGACTGGGCACTCGAGAAAAGGAGGAGCCAGGAGCGTCACTGAGGGACCCCAGAAGAGGAGGATCGGGGCCACTCTATGCAAAACCAACTGCACAGAGGAGGTAAGTATGACATGTTTGTTAAAAAAAGAAAAAAAAAGAGGCCTTACAAATCACGTTAACCCATTCATGACAGCTAAAAGTTTTGCTTATACAATGATTATCACTGTATAAGCAATAACAGTGTATAAAAAAATCCCTGGTCAACTCCCCAGAGTAGTATAGTGCTACTCAGATGAAAGCATGTAAAAAATTAGTAAGAAAAAGTTTAAAAAACAGAATAAAAAAAAGTTTAATTTTTTTTTTTTTTAACATGCTGTCACCAGTCAGTATCCCTGATCACCAAATATAATACTATAACCCTCGTGCCTCTGCAAAAAATGTGCTAAATAGAGTGTTGTAAGCTGCTGTACACCTATTTCCAAATGGAAAATAGTAAAGCAGTACAAATATAGTTGGGTTGGTGGAGCTCTTTCATCAAAAACATATAATAAACTCAAATATACAGCTTAAAAAAACAAAATCCACTTAAACTTGCTACAGGTGATTGCGAGTAGCTGGCAACAGCAGATCACTAATTGTATGCAAATAGCACCAGCAGGGTCTCTACTATTGTTTAGGTTTTCTTTCACACATCACACTGAAGTCAATAATCCACAGTTTTACAAAGTACGGTAATTGCTGGTAACCACTTGTAGCAAGTTTAGGTGGATCTTTTTTTATTTGGTATATTTGAGTTTAGTATATGTTTTAGATGAGAGTGCAACACGATCCCTGATCACTGCTACACCAGCCATAGGATGACGCTGTACTGCACTAGTGACAATATTTTTTTTTAAAAACATTAAGGCTGGGTTCACACTAGTATGAATTGGATGTGGTGTTCCCATATCCAATTCGCAATAGCAGGAGAGTTTGACCGGTTCTCTATGGAGCCGGTTCACATATCTCCGCTGCGGCTCCAGTGTGAATTTGCACTGGGTGATGTGCGTCTTTTGGTCCATTTCAGGTCCGAATTCAGCCAAAAATTCAGGCTGAAATCGGACCTGAAACAGTGAACCAGGACGCACCCGACTCCTGCTGTGAGCCGCATGTGGCTTATTTGTAAACCCAGCCTTAAAGAGGAGGTCCGCCAAAATTTTTTTTTTTTAAAGTCAGCAGCTACAAATACTGCAGCTGCTGACTTTTAAAATAAGGGCACTTACCTGTCCAGGGCGCGCGCGATGTCAGCACCTGAGTCCGAACCGTCCCTCGGGTGCTGCCGCTGCCATCTTCGGTAAGGGAATCAGGAAGTGAAGCCTTGCGGCTTCACTTCCTGGTTCCCTACTACACATGCGCGAGTTGCGCTGCGCAATCCGAATGGTCCCTGCTGTCCCTGGGACCTGTGTGTCTCCCAGCAGGCAGCGGTGGGGGGGACGGGAAGTGGCGTAGACCCACCACGGGAGTCTATGCTCGGAAGTGGGTGCAAATACAGGTATCTGCACCCCCCCCCCCCAAAAAGTGCCAAATGTGACAGCGGAGGGGGGGCAGGGTTATGAAAATCGTAAGTCCCATTTTTGTGTAGAACTCCGCTTTAATTTCTTCATTTTCCAAACTATTTTGACAAAAAATTACATCTTCAAAAAACTTGCCATGCCCCTTACCAAATGCCTCAGACTACCTACTTTCCAAAAATGGGTCAATTGTGTATATGGGGGGGGGGGGGAAGTGAAGGGGGGGTTGGACTGTCCTGGCATTTTAAGGGCCTCAAGAAGTACTTTAGGATTGATCAATTTTAAAATATACAGTGTACACGCGTACACACACTAACTTATAGTTTGTAGACTCTGTAAACCAATTATTATACACTTATTAGGATTTTTTTTTACCAAAGACATGTAGCAGAATAAATTTTGGTCTAAATTTATGAAGTAATTGGATTTTTTTTATTGGATATGTTTTGTAGAAGAAAGCAAAAATTATAGTTTCTTTTTTCAAAATTAGATCCCCTCTTACATCAGGGTCCCCAACAGAGTCTCTCCGTACATCATGGTCCCCATCAGTCTCTCCTTACATCATGGTCCCCATCAGAGTCTCTCCGTACATCATGGTCCCCATCAGTCTCTCCTTACATCAGGGTCCCCATCAGAGTCTCTCCTTACATCAGGGTCCCCATCAGAGTCTCTCCTTACATCAGGGTCCCCATCAGAGTCTCTCCTTACATCAGGGTCCCCATCAGAGTCTCTCCTTACATCAGGGTCCCCATCAGAGTCTCCCGTTACATCATAGCCTTTCCTTACTAGGGCTGCACCGATACAATTTTTTTTTACAATGTGTACCAACACTTTTTTTTTTTTAGTACTCACCGATACCAAATACCGATACCTACCACAACTGTTTTGTTTTAACTGCAGCTGTCAGCAATGGTACAAAGCATTGAAAAGTTATTTACAAATGAAATCAATTGATTTTTTTTTAATGTAGCGCTTTTTTAATGTGAAATGTGTAAATATATGTTAATATATATGTGTAAAAACATTCACTAACAAGAAAAAAAAAAAAGTTTTAATTGTTTATCGTTTATAAAATGGACGTGAACAAAAGAAAAAAAAAACAGAAAATACTAACTAAATGGAGGAGAATAGGGAGTTAATTAAGGCTGATTAGAGTAAATTAGTGGTTATTAAGGGGGTAAACAGATAAACATTTGTTCATCCATTTGATCTGCAGATGAAGAAACAGAAATATACAAAAAGAAACAATGTTTCTCTCTATTTTAGTGTTTCAGGGCTGAGCAATGTAGTTAATAAACAATGACGGCTGCTTTTTTTTTTTTGACAGCTCCAATTACCGGACTTCTTTAACACAGGGGAGACCCACCGACAGCTCAAAGAGCCCAACCTGAAAGCTTCAGGAATCGGTGCATTTGCACGAATACCGATACTTGTGCAAATACTCGGTATCTGTACAGATACCGATGCTAGTATTGGTACAACCCTACTCCTTACATCAGGGTCCCTATCAGAGTCTCTCCATACATCAGAGTCTCTCCTTACATCAGGGTCCCCATCAGAGTCTCTCCTTACATCAGGGTCCCTATCAGAGTCTCTCCATACATCAGAGTCTCTCCTTACATCAGGGTCCCCATCAGAGTCTCTCCATACATCAGGGTTCCTATCAGAGTCTCTCCATACATCAGGGTCCCTATCAGAGTCTCTCCATACATCAGAGTCTCTCCTTACATCAGGCTCCCCATCAGAGTCTCTCCTTACATCAGGGTCCCTATCAGAGTGTCTCCTTACATCAGGGTCCCCATCAGAGTCTCTCCATACATCAGGGTCCCCATCAGAGTCTCTACATACATCAGGGTTCCTATCAGAGTCTCTCCATACATCAGGGTTCCTATCAGAGTCTCTCCATACATCAGGGTTCCTATCAGAGTCTCTCCTTACATAAGGGTCCCCATCAGAGTCTCTCCTTACATCAGGGTCCCCATCAGAGTCTCTCCTTACATCAGGGTCCTCATCAGAGTCTCTCCTTACATCAGGGTCCCTATCAGAGTGTCTCCTTACATCAGGGTCCCCATTTGAGTCTCTCCATACATCAGGGTCCCCATCAGAGTCTCTCCATACATCAGGGTCCCCATCAGAGTCTCTCCATACTTCAGGGTCCCCATCAGAGTCTCTCCATACATCAGGGTTCCTATCAGAGTCTCTCCATACATCAGGGTTCCTATCAGAGTCTCTCCATACATCAGGGGTCCTATCAGAGTCTCTCCATACATCAGGGTTCCTATCAGAGTCTCTCCTTACATAAGGGTCCCCATCAGAGTCTCTCCTTACATCAGGGTCCTCATCAGAGTCTCTCCTTACATCAGGGTCCTCATCAGAGTCTCTCCTTACATCAGGGTCCTCATCAGAGTCTCTCCTTACATCAGGGTCCCTATCAGCATTTTTGGTCTGCTTCTAAAACTAGGCACTAAAGATGTAGCATGCAGAACTTTTAATGCACTGCGCCTGCAGCACACGTGTGAAGAGTTCCATGGGATTTAGCCCTGGTTCACATTGGTGTGATTTGGCACGCGCTTTGACATGTTAAATCTGCGGCAATGGCACCGTCCTAAATCAGTGAGACGCCGCATTTGCAGCAATGCACTAATTTCCAAAAGTAGTTTCTATACTACTCTTGGCGATTTTGGGATGCAATTTCCATTATGTGCAGAAACCCGCCCAGATGTCTCTGAAATCCGGACTGACCTGCGGGAACGAAATCGTGCGAGTTCAGCTGACCTCGCACGACTTCATTCCTGCACTCACTGTGAACCTGGGCTAAAAGGGAATTTTTTTTTTTTTTTTTTCGTTTTTTTTCCCTTGTGCTTTTCAGCAGGGCAAAAAAATGCAGGTAAAGGGGAATCAGTGCGAAAAGGCCCTGAATCGTATTTTATACGATGTGCGTCCTCATGTGATCATCAAAAGACCGATTTTTAGAGACGCACTGAAATTCCGGCCGCCAAAACACATCAGCCGAAAATGGCGTTTTGCCGATAACGGCTTGTGGTGCATTTTTCACAGGTCATGTAACTCAAAAAAAAAAAAACTGCATCAAAAGCGCAACACGGGTGTGTTATTGATGCATTCTCAATGCATTTCAACGGGCAGGTGCATTTTTATTTTTTTTTATTAACTGACCAAAAATGCAGAAATCAAGATTTTTAACACCACAACCGATACACAATTGACCAGTGTGAAGACATCCATAGAATTTAAAGAGATGCATTTTCCTTGAGCTTTTCTTGCGTTAAAAGGTGCCGATAATGGTCGACAATAAATTAATATTCACGATATTAATTAAAAAGTCGAATAGAATTATATATTAAAAAAAGTCGTTTTTTTTAATTTATATATATATATATATATATATATATATATATACATATACATACATATACATACATATATATAAATACTAAATTTCGGTTTTTGGCCAAGTTTTGCATTTTTGGTACCAAAACTTCCATTCTTGCACCTCTACAGCTTTTATTTATTTTGTGTGTATATATATGTTATTTATTTCAGTCCTATCAATATTGCATCAAGAACAGGATTTAAAAAAAAAATAAGATTATATTATATATATATATATATATATATATATATATATATATATATATATATATATATATATATAAGTAAAGTAAATAAATAAAAAAAAATTATATATATATATATATATATATATATATATAATTTTTATTTATTTTACTTATAACATATATATATATAGTCTTATTTTTTATATATATATATATATATAAATAAATAATTTTTTTTAAAATTTATTTTACTTATAATATATATATATATATATATATATATATATATATATCTCCTAGGGATGGTTGTAACCCTTCTCTACTCCATCCAATACAGGACAGATGTGGGTTCCCGGGCTGCTCGGTATGAATGGTGATCGGTATGAATGGTTGCTGATCATCAGATGACAGCCTACTCCGCGCACATGGCCGCCCGTGCTGCTGGAAGAGGTTTCCGAGGCCCCGTGAGTCATCGCCGCTCCCCCCTCCCGGGGTCCTCCGCCGCACGATCTCGGCCTTTCACGACTACCTGACGCCCCCGGACTACAGAGCCGCCCACGTGCGCGCCACAGAGCGGCTGGCCCCGCCCCCCATCTCTCCACCAAGGCATTCCCCCGGACGCGCTGATTGGCAGCGGGGCGGGGCCTCCAGCCCGGGCTCGGAGATGCCGCGCTCGGATTGGCTGGCGCCCTCCGTACAGTAAGCCGTGTGCTCGCGCCGGGCAGGACATCCAGCGTCGCCCGCCGCCCCGATCCGATCCGCGCATGGAGGAAATCAGCCGAGTGCCGCTGGCCGGGTGGGCCGCCGCTACCGGAGCCACCGGGCTCGCTGGACTGCTCCTCTACCGTCTGCTCCGGAGGTCAGTGTGGGGGGGGAGGGGAAGGGGAGAGCCTTTTGTTATTACTGGAGGAGGGGAGTGACCGCCGGAGAGCCGCTGTCACCATCCAGGCCGAGGAGGGGAGAGAGAGGAGGGGATCTGTGGGGGTCCTGAGGTAATGGAGGGGGATATGTATGGGGGTCCTGAGGTAATGGAGGGGGGATATGTATGGGGGTCCTGAGGTAATGGAGGGGGGATATATATGGGGGTCCTGAGGTAATGGAGGGGGGGATATATATGGGGGTCCTGAGGTAATGGAGGGGGGATATATATGGGGGTCCTGAGGTAATGGAGGGGGGATATATATGGGGGTCCTGAGGTAATGGAGGGGGATATATATGGGGGTCCTGAGGTAGTGGAGGGGGGGATATGTATGGGGGTCCTGAGGTAATGCAGGGGGGATATATATGGAGGTCCTGAGGTAATGGAGGGGGGATATGTATGGAGGTCCTGAGGTAATGGAGGGGGGATATATATGGGGGTCCTGAGGTAATGGAGGGGGGGGATATGTATGGGGGTCCTGAGGTAATGGAGGGGGGATATGTATGGGGGTCCTGAGGTAATGGAGGGGGGGGGGGATATATATATGGGGGTCCTGAGGTAATGGAGGGGGGGATATGTATGGGGGTCCTGAGGTAATGGAGGGGGGATATGTATGGAGGTCCTGAGGTAATGGAGGGGGGTATATATGGGGGTCCTGAGGTAATGGAGGGGGGGATATGTATGGAGGTCCTGAGGTAATGGAGGAGGGGATATATATATGGGGGTCCTGAGGTAATGGAGGGGGGATATATATGGAGGTCCTGAGGTAATGGAGGAGGGGATATATATATGGGGGTCCTGAGGTAATGGAGGGGGATATATATGGGGGTCCTGAGGTAATGGAGGGGGGGGATATATATGGGGGTCCTGAGGTAATGGGGGGGGGGATATATATGGGGGTCCTGAGGTAATGGAGGGGGGGATATATATGGGGGTCCTGAGGTAATGGAGGGGGGGGGGGATATGTATGGGGGTCCTGAGGTAATGGAGGGGGGGGGGGATATATATATGGGGGTCCTGAGGTAATGGAGGAGGGGATATGTATGGGGGTCCTGAGGTAATGGAGGGGGGGGGGATATATATGGGGGTCCTGAGGTAATGGAGGGGGGATATATATGGGGGTCCTGAGGTAATGGAGGAGGGGATATATATGGGGGTCCTGAGGTAATGGAGGGGGGATATATATGGGGGTCCTGAGGTAATGGAGGGGGGAGATGTATGGGGGTCCTGAGGTAATGGAGGGGGGATATATATGGGGGTCCTGAGGTAATGGAGGAGGGGATATGTATGGGGGTCCTGAGGTAATGGAGGGGGGATATATATGGGGGTCCTGAGGTAATGGAGGAGGGGATATGTATGGGGGTCCTGAGGTAATGGAGGAGGGGATATATATGGGGGTCCTGAGGTAATGGAGGAGGGGATATGTATGGGGGTCCTGAGGTAATGGAGGAGGGGATATGTATGGGGGTCCTGAGGTAATGGAGGGGGGATATATATGGGGGTCCTGAGGTAATGGAGGAGGGGATATGTATGGGGGTCCTGAGGTAATGGAGGAGGGGATATGTATGGGGGTCCTGAGGTAATGGAGGGGGGGATATGTATGGGGGTCCTGAGGTAATGGAGGGGGGATATATATGGGGGTCCTGAGGTAATGGAGGGGGGATATATATGGGGGTCCTGAGGTAATGGAGGAGGGGATATGTATGGGGGTCCTGAGGTAATGGAGGAGGGGATATGTATGGGGGTCCTGAGGTAATGGAGGGGGGGATATGTATGGGGGTCCTGAGGTAATGGAGGGGGGATATATATGGGGGTCCTGAGGTAATGGAGGGGGGATATATATGGGGGTCCTGAGGTAATGGGGGAGAGATATGGGGGTCCTGAGGTAATGGAAGGGGGATTTATAGAGTTATTGAGGTTATGGGGGTCCTGGGGTAGTGGGGGTTTTATAGGTTATTGTTGCTCTGTGTGGATTTTTGGAGACTGTAATGAGGAATGTTGCAGAATTGGCCAGACCTCTGTCAGGATCAGCGGGGCTGTGTTTTTTGTATTGTGGTCAGTGGCGGCTGATGGGGGGGGGGGGGGGTGTCGAAGTCAGTGGTGGATGGGGGGGGAGGGTGTTGTGGTCAGCTGGTGGGGGTCGTGGTCAGTTGTGGGGGGGGGTCGTGGTCAGTTGCGGATGAGGGGGGGTGTCGTGGTCGGTTGCGAATGGGGGGGTGTCGTGGTCGGTTGCGGATGGGGGGGTGTCGTGGTCGGTTGCGGATGGGGGGGGTGTCGTGGTCGGTTGCGGATGGGGGGGGTGTCGTGGTCGGTTGCGGATGGGGGGGGTGTCGTGGTCGGTTGCGGATGGGGGGGGGGTGTCGTGGTCGGTTGCGGATGGGGGGGGTGTCGTGGTCGGTTGCGGATGGGGGGGTGTCGTGGTCGGTTGCGGATGGGGGGGGGGTGTCGTGGTCGGTTGCGGATGGGGGGGGGTGTCGTGGTCGGTTGCGGATGGGGGGGGGGTGTCGTGGTCGGTTGCGGATGGGGGGGGGGTGTCGTGGTCGGTTGCGGATGGGGGGGGGTGTCGTGGTCGGTTGCGGATGGGGGGGGGGGGTGTCGTGGTCAGTTGCGGATGGGGGGGGTGTCGTGGTCAGTTGCGGATGGGGGGGGGGTGTCGTGGTCAGTTGCGGATGGGGGGGGGGTGTCGTGGTCAGTTGCGGATGGGGGGGGGGTGTCGTGGTCAGTTGCGGATGGGGGGGGGGTGTCGTGGTCAGTTGCGGATGGGGGGGGGGGTGTCGTGGTCAGTTGCGGATGGGGGGGGGGGTGTCGTGGTCAGTTGCGGATGGGGGGGGTGTCGTGGTCAGTTGCGGATGGGGGGGGGGGTGTCGTGGTCAGTTGCGGATGGGGGGGGTGTCGTGGTCGGTTGCGGATGGGGGGGTGTCGTGGTCAGTTGCGGATGGGGGTGTGTTGGGTGTATTGTGGTCCATGGCAGATGGTGGAGGTGTCTTGTAGGCAGTGGCAGACGGTGGGGGTGTATCGTGGTCAGTGGCGGATGGTTGGGCTGTGTTGGGTGTATCGTGGTCAGTGGCGGACGGTGGGGGGTGTGTTGAGTGTATCGTGGTCAGTGTTGGGTGTATTGTGGTCCATGGCAGATGGTGGGGGGTGTCTTGTGGTCAGTGGCGGATAGTGAGGCGGTGTTGGGTGTATTGTGGTCATTGGAACAAGGTGGGGGTGTATTGTGATCAGTGGCGGTGTCTTGTGGTCAGTGGCGGCTGATGGTGGGTGGGAGTGTTGTATTCAGTGGGGGGCGTGTCGTGGTCAGTGGCGGATGGTGGGGGTGTCGTGGTTCGTCACGGATGTTGAGGGGGGGTTGTTGTCAGTGGCGGATGGTGGGGGTGTCGTGGTTCGTCACGGATGTTGAGGGGGGTTGTTGTCAGTGGCGGATGGTGGGGGGGGGGGTCTCATGGTCAGTGAGGGGTGGTGGAGGGGGGTGTCGTGGTTAATGGTGGATGGTTGGGGGGGGTGTAAACTTATTTATACACTTATTTTGACCTCTGGTGATCATGTCACCTTCTGCACAATCTGGTCATTCCTGACAGTTGCTGCCTTTCCCTCATAGTACTTCTTGTGCTTTCTCAGGGCACTGAGAGCTGTGTGCGGCACTATGTGGGTTTCTATAAGTCCTGGAATAAATAATGCAGAAGTGTCTGCTTTGCAGCTCTATGTTGACTCTGAACACGTGATTTTTTTTTTTTTTTTTTTTGCAGCTTCAGCAGTTTGCTTGGTAGAGGTTTGTATTGTTTATGTCCAACTATCATACTGTTGTTTAACAGCATTCAAGGTTTTCTAAGTACAGCTAGGCAGCAGGTTGTGTTGCAGGGGATTTAGTCTGTGCAAATATTGCTCAAATACACAGAGGACATTCTATACATGATGCTGTGTGATTCATCAAGTGATATATCAAGATTTAAGGCTGATTTTGCAAACTGTGGATTGCACCCAGTTAGTTGGGTTTTTTTTTTTTTTTCTAAGCTGATTTCTAAAGAAAGTGAACTGTGAGAACTGGGTTCATGTTTGGGCAGTAAAACGTGCATGTTAACCTGCGTTGCATTAAAGTGGACCCCCAACAAAAAATGCACAGGTGCATGCACGTCTACATACCCATTCCATTCAAAAGATATTCATAACCCACATTTTAATTGAATGTACGTCTCCACCACCTGCGCGGTACTGCTCCCACATCTTCTCCCCAGTGCCAGTCTTCGGCTGACCTGATTGGCCGGCATAGGACCATGTCACACATGCACAGGAGGGCAGTCATCCTGGAACACAGGCAGGGAATTGTATTTGATCACAGAAGAGGCATTGCGTGACTCTTTTGCAATAAAGAGCCTGACTGTTTGCAAAGTTTTTATTTTCATTAGCTTTAGGCCCACTTTAAGATGCTGGCCTCCCAATGACCTCTACATATAAAATACAGTGTGGATTTCCATGGAGGATTGGGATATGTGTTTAGTCCAAAAGAGGAATTGAGTAATAATGATTTATATTTTATTTTTCAATTCACATTTTATCAACGGTGGTGGTCTTGTATAAGGAGGGAAATTCCACTTTAGGGCAGACAATTCGTTTTCAATAGGCTGCCAATGTGGATAATGGTGACAAAAACTACACCTCATTGTTTTAGGACAGGGGTCTCCCAACTATGGCCCTCCAGCTGTTCAGGAACTACAATTCCCATCATGCCTAGTCAGGTCTGGAAATGTCAGTTTCACAATGCCTCATGGGACATGTAGTTCTGCAACAGCTGGAGGACTGTAGATTGGGGAACTTCGTTTTTAGGGGAACACCGTACACTAAAATGAATGACGGAACACAAATCGATCAGCTGGTGCTTGCTTTCTCCTATAAAATAAATTATCAAAGGTGTTGATTCCTATGGCCCGTACACACGATCCGAATATCGTACGACAGATCGTACGACCGTTATCGCTTAATAGTAGCATGTAGATATTGATTAGGTAGATAAAGTCATGAAAATTCTCATACGACAGAAAAAAAAATTGGAAGTGATGTCATGTGTAGTAATGTATTTGTATTGTATTTTCGGACGACAACTATATTGACTAAACGAAAATCGTATGATCTGGAATCGTACGAGGAAAATTTTCGTGCATGTGCAATCGAATAATATCGGATGAACTGTCGTGATCGGATGTCGAAAGTAGTGTACACACGATCTGAAAATCGGACGATTCTTCATCGGATGACCGTTTTCGCCCAATATTTGGATCGTGTGTATGGGCCATTAGTCACACTGGGCTTGATGTACTAAAATGGGAGAGTTCAAAATCTGATTCTAACTTCAGCTTGTTCAATTAAGCTTTGACCAAAAAAAAAAAAAAACCTGGAAGCTGATTGGCTACCATGTACAGCTGCACCAAATTTTGCACTCTCCCTTTTTAGTAAATCAACCCCACTGTTACTACTAGCCCTTCTCTCAGTGGGATGAACTTTCACATTCAAATAACAACATAAAAATGTATAAACCTCACAGTACAGTAAAACCTTGGTTTGAGAGTAACTTGGTTTGAGAGCGTTTTGCAAGACAAGCAAAATATTTTAATAAATGTTGCCTTGATATACAAGCGATGTCTTGATATAAGAGTGCCGTCATGTCACAACTGAGTATAAAAAAAAAAGAAGAGGAGCCTCTAAGTGTAGCAATATGGTTACATTTAATGAAGGTACAACATTTAGCAACATATTGCTACGCTTAGAGGCGCCTCTCTTCTCTTTTATACCCTGTTAAAAAAAATAAAAAATGATTTGATATAAGTGCTTTGGATTACAAGCATGTTTCTGGAACGAATTATGCTCGCAAACCAAGGTTTTACTGTATTACACACTGTTTCCACTTGTGCGACTGGCTGATCATCGTTTTGTAAATGTTGAACACAAGTGTTGATTGCCGCTTTTAACCAGCTACTAACAAGCTTCAGAACTTTTTGAAGCTTGCTGAAAGCCTGCTAACAGCTTGCTTAAAGTGATTCTATAAGATAAAAAAAAAAATAACATTTTATACTTGCAGCCCTCATCCTCCTTCTTTTTAGGTAGTCCCATCTACCCACAACAAAACCACCCCCCCCCCCCCGGCCAGTTGCCCCCAATAGCAAGCCTCTTGCTATAGGGGCACACAAACAGGCTTGCCCCCTGAGCCATTCTCCTGTGAATGAACATTGCCCATTCGCACGCAGAGCACAGTGCAGCCCGCCCCCCCGGTCTCCTCATTGGCTGTGATTGACCGCCGCAGGAGCCAATGACATCTGCTGCTGCGTGAGCCAATGAGGAGAGAGCGACCCAGAAGAGCTGCTAATGCACATTGCTGGATCAAGATTGTGTTCAGGTAAGTATTATGGAGCATGGGAGAAGCTGCTCACAGAAGGTTTTTTACTTTAATGCATAGAATGTATTAAGGTAAAAATTCTTCTACCCTTAGAAACAATTTAAAATGGCCATCAGCACTCCCACTAGGATTTGTATTCAACATATTCAAACTGGAGCTGAATGGTACTTTAAAAGCTTCAACAAAGATTGCTGAAAGCTCTGCAAATGCTTTGTCAAGTTTTCTGTTCGCACTGCTCTTATACAAGCTGAAATCTGTGTGAAATTTGGTTTTAGGACTCATCCACACCGGGCTTAAAGGAGCTCTGGGCTGTGGAGGGGGCGGGAGCAGCCGGCTCAGGCCCTCAGCGGCTCCCCAAGAGGCCGAGCCCGGTGTCAGTCCAGGAATTTAGGCGGATCCTGACTCCGTAGTAGTGATGACGCGGTGCCTGGACCGACTCTGATGTCAGAAGAGAGTGGAGTGGAGTTCAGTCCGCTCTCTGCTGAAAACAGGTCACAGGAGTGTAGAACGAACGGCACTCCTGTGATCCACAGGAGAAATGCGGCCAAACGAGGAGTTGAGTAATCATGAGTTATATTTATTTTTCTATCCACATTTTATTAACGGTGGTAGTCTTATATAAGTAATGCCAAAGCTCGTTTGGCTGCACTTCTGTGGATCACAGGAGTGCCGTTCGTTCTACACTCCTGTGACCTGTTTTCAGCAGAGAGCGGACTGAAGTCCACTCTCTTCTGATGTCAGTCTGTCCAGGCACCACTACGGAGTCTGGATCCGCCTAAATCCCTGGACCGACACCTGGCTCTGCCTCTTGGCGAGCCTCTGAAGGCCTGAGCCGGCTGCTTTCACCCCCTCCACAGCCCAGTGCTCCAGTTAGCGAGGAGGGGGCAGATCAGACCACCACTAGCTCTCTGCTTGGGAAGCCATGAGAACTGAGCGATCGGCAGTGTTCGTTTGCTCGCTTCCCAGTGTAGAGGCTCTGGGGGACAGATGCAGCATTCAACTTGGGTAAGTATGGATAAAAAAAACCATACTTTTTAAGAAAATACAGCCTGTAAAATCACCTGTATGTTAACCTGTGAGGGAAATTTACTAAAGCTGGAGCACTCAGAACCTGGTGCAGTTGTGCATGGTAGCCAATCGGCTTCTAACTTCAGCTTGTTCAATTAAGCTTTGGCAATAAAACCTGGAAGCTGATTGGTTTCTATGCAGAGCTGCACCTGATTTTGCACTCTCCAGCTTTAGTAAATCAAATCCCTATGTGTTCATAAACACATTTGGGCTCCATGCACACTGGAGATGATAAACTGCACTTTATTGGAGTTTGGGCGTTTTTTTTCTTTTTTTAAAAGCCCTTAAACTCCACTCTGTTATCCCATGTGTCCATGCACACATGGACGTTTTTTAGCTTTATTGAGCAGTGGCGTTTATGGGCTTTTTTCTGAAAGCTCAAAGTGCCAAAAAAAGGCCAAATTAGCGTTCGGCGTTCTATTTTTTCAATGCCTTGTGGGAGTTTGGAATGCATTGTGGGATTTTTTTAGTGTCCTCTGTGTATTTTTATTAAAAACGCCTATAAACGCTGAAAAAACGCTCATAAACACTAGTACAAAGCGCTGTTTAAAGCATGTTTTTCAACCAGAGTTTTCTGCCAGCAATCTGGCGTCCAGAAAAAGCTTTTTTGAGCTTCAGTGTGCATGGAGCCTTACAGGTGCAAAAGAGAGGGGTTTACAGGCTGAAAAAAAATAATCACTGGTGTATTAAGCCGCTTTTCTCCTGTCAGAAGCTCTGGTGTTCTGAGGAGAAAAGCAAATGCCCAGTGTGTATGATGCCCTATTTGTCACTGGTCAGGAAGCATAAAAAGCACTTTCAATTCGGAGTGTTGCACTTTGTTTGCATTCCCCTGCCCAACTTTTTTATTTTATTTTTTTTTTAAACTTCCTATAGAATTTGTGTATGACAGGGGGCATAGAGCAGTCATTAGAGGTGGAGATTACCATCACATTAATTGCAACTTAGAAACTGCAAACAGATCTCCACACGCAAGTAAAATCTTCACAATTCTGCAACAATGTGTCAATCAGCCAGGAACAATTTGCAATACACTTGGATCCAATTTTGTTATAATTTTTGTGTGAAAGTTCATCCAACTGAGAGAAGGACTAGCTGTATTAGTGTGACTAACAATCACCTTTTGATATTTTGTCTATAGGAGGAAGCAGCAAGCGCCAGATCTTTTTTTGTATTTTGTCTTTATTGGAATAGTTGGAGGGTTTGTGTATATCAGTAAGGCTGGTTTTATTTGAATAGTGCTCCCCCCCCCAATTTGTGTTGTGGACTTTCGTCTCTTTAAAATGAATGGCACCCCAGCTCACCAATGCACATTACTGCAGCCCTGAAGCTGACCGTACACTGCTTGAGTTTTGTCCGGCTCCTTATAGCACATCTGCAATTTAAGCAATGGGGGGGTCCTACTGTCACCACTCCATTCAGCAAAAGTCGATTGTTAAATTGATTTTTGCTTGAGGGCGCCTGGTGAAAAACAACACTTGGCTCAATTTAGATGCAGGCGCTGTTCCAGGCTGGCTGTCAGAATACAGTACCCTGGCACTGTTGGCTTGGGTGGAGAATTGGAGATATTTACAGTGGGGAAAATAATTATTTGATCCCCCTGCAGATTTAAGTTTGCCCAATTACAAAGAAATGAAGGTTCTAGCATTTTTATGATAGGTGTATTTGTAAATGAGAGAGACAAAATATCAACCAAAAATCCAGAAATAACACACGCTATGTGTATAAAAGACACCTGTCCACAGAATCTTTCTTCCATTCAAACCTCACCATCATGGGCAAGACCAAAGAGCTGTCAAAGAATGTCTGGAGCAAGATTGTAGACCTGCACAAGGCTGGAATGGACTACAAGACCATCAGCAAGAATCTTGGTGAGGAGACAACATTTGGAGCGATTATTCGCAAATGGAAGAAATACAAAATAACCGTAAATTGCCCTCGGTCTGGAGCTCCATGCAAGGTTTCGCCTCATGGGGTGAGGATGATCATGAGAAAAGTGAGGGATCAGCCCAGAACTAGAAGGCAGGAGGATGTAAATGATTGAAAAGGCAGTTGGGACCATAGTCACCAAACAAACCATTGGTAAGACAATACACCGCCATGGATTGAAATCCTGCAGCGCCCGTAAAGTCCCCCCTCAAGAAGGCACATGTACAGGTCTCTCTGAAGTTTACCAATGAACATCTAAATGATTTAGAGAAGGATTGGGAGAAAGTGCTGTGCTCAGAAGAGACCAAAATTGAACTCTTTGGCATAAACTTGACTCGCCGTATTTGGAGGAAGAAGAATGCTGACTATGACCCTAAGAACATCATCCTTACATTAGAGCACGGAGGTGGAAATATTATGCTTTGGGGCTGTTTCTCTGCTAAAGGTACGGGTTGACTTTGCCGCATTGAGGGGCCAATGGACGGGCCCATGTATTGTAAAATCTTGGATGATAACCTTCTTTCCATAACCAGAACACCTGAAGATGGGTATTCCAGCATGACGATGACCCAAAACATACAGCCAAGGCAACAAAGTGGCTCAAGAAGAAGCACATTAAGGTCATGGAGTGGCCTAGCCAGTCTCCAGACCTTAATCCTATATAAAATTTAATGAGGGAGCAGAAACTTTGAGTTGCCAAGAGACAGCCAAAAAAAGTAAGGATTTAGAGAAGATCTGTTGTACACGGGACGTTTTGCAACCTCTCCTGAGTGATTCAACTTGACAGATAGTAACCGACGTTTAAAAACGTCCATTTTGACGCGTTTACATGTCGCGTTTAGCCGCATTTGCGTTTTAGAAGTGTTTTTTGACTATTTGAAGAGAAAAAATTTAAAACGCCTGTAAGCGAAACCCGGCTAAACGCGAGTTACCGCATTTACGAGCTGTTGCAGGCATTTGGCGTTTCAAATGCCTCTGAACATCCGTCCTGAATGCATTTTTTTTTCTTTTTGTTTTCCAAAAAATGCTTCTAAACTCAACTGCCTAGAAATGACTATAAACAACCCTGAGTACATGTACATAGAGGAGAGTTCAGGAGCAGCTGAAAAAAACGCCCAACTGCTCCTAACTGTCCGTTTCCCAGCAGCAGTGTACATGAAGCCTTAAAGTGGTTGTAAACCCTTTACAACCACTTTATACTACAGGCAAGCCTATAATTAGGCTTACCTGTAGTTACACTAGATATCTGCTAAACCTGCACGGTTTAGCAGATATCCCCTGTATTTGCATGTGCCGACGGCAAGCAAACTGAAGCAACGGCACGTACGCGCTGTTGCTTCAGTTGTACTGTGCCTTTACCGGCGGCTCCCGTGTGGGAGTTACGTCATTGCGGCTCCAGGCCAATAGCAGCGCCGGACCCGCGATACCCGGAAGTAACCCCCACCCCCGGAGAGATGACGGCCGCCGGAGCGGTGAACTAGGACCGCTGCGGGGGCTTCGATCTCAGGTAAGCAATTCATAATGAGCTAGTATGCTATGCATACTAGCTCATTATTCCTTTGTCTTGCAGGTTTATTTATTTATTTCAGCAATTTTTTTTTTTTTTTTTTTTTTTTTTAAGGGTTTACAACAAACTTTAAGAGTGGACCCAAATGCCTCCTGAGAGGTTTGCAAACCTGGTCACCAATTACAAGAAACATCTTACCTCTGTGCTTGCCAACAAGGGTTTCTCCACCAAGTACTCAAGTCATGTTTTGCTTGGGGATCAAATACTTATTTTACTCACTGAACTGCAACTTTAATTTTATAACATTTGTATCGTGTGTGTTTTTTTTTTTTTTTTCTTCTGGATTTTTGGTTGATATTCTGTCTCTTATTTAAAATACACCTATGATAAAAATGATAAACCCTTCGTTTCTTTGTAAGTGGTCAAACTTACAAAATCTGCAGGGGACCAAATAATTATTTACCCTGTTGTATATGTGTATGGAAGTGTTTTAGATTAGTTTGTGTGGAAGAGGGTGAGATGTTGCAGATAAAAGCTACATGGTTGTTAGCTTCCTCATAGTTTATGAAGCTGGTGTTTAGTTTTTGGAAAGTTCTTTTTTTTTTTTTCTTTGAAACTGTGCTGTCTGTCACCAAGATAATATCTCCTCTAGATCTTCCTGACACTGATGCCAAGTGACCTGGATAGCATTCAGGGACAGCGTAACAAAGCCTCTTGTGTCTTGCATCTGTCGGGGTCTTTCCAGTCATAACAGTTGCTACTGTGTATCTGTCCAGGGAGATATGCTATATTCTGCTTGGAGGACCTCTGACTGGAGGACGCACAACTCTCGGCAGGCTCAGCTAGAAGTCCTTATTTCTGTAAAGTCCTACAAATGTTAATCTTAAATTATAAAGCTTTAAGTTTTGCTAGATGCGTGTTTAATGATAAACTGCCCCGAGAGAAATCATATAGACTGCTGTTATTGTCCCTTCCTAATCATGCTAGTTGTCTGGCTTTCTGCTTCCACTTTTGAGATAATGACCCACAGTGATTTATGCAGAGTGAAGTCCCATCTCTTGGTCTGCCTGTAAGGATAACAGCCACAGGGCTTGCACCAAAAACAAGTGTGCTATGAAAGTCCCAAGGTTTCCTTCCTGGTGGTTTCACTTTAAGCGGCTGCTGACACTTTCTGCATGTTTGTACAAGGTGAATTTTCCAGCCGTGTCTTTCCATTATGATTAGAGGATTTTGCCATTACGTTTTGTGAAAATATTGAAGCCGGACATCCCTTGTTTAGAAAGGAAAGTTAACCATGGCATCCTACGAATTTAATTGAGTTGCCTTTGAACCATCACCCAGCACTTTAAGTTCACCTTTCATAGCAGGTTACACCCATATTCAGGTTTTAAAATCTTATGAATGCCTCTGCACCTCCCACTTCTTCACCTTTGTGACAGCTAGTGGGGTCCCCCCCCTTTCGCTAGCTGTCAAAAAAATAAAGAACCTCCTTCACAGGGCTCTGAATAGAAAACTACAAGGTCCAGTGGCCTTTGCGGCTGTCGGCGTGCAGTTTTTATAGAACTACCACGGCGCTATGAGCTGTGGTAGTTCATTCTTTCTGTCAGCATGGATCAGCTTCCTCGTATGAGGTACGACCAAGCAGAGACCTACATGGTGCATAGTTGGTGCAATGGTTTAAAGCAGGGATGTGCAATTAGTGGACCACCAGCTGTGGCAAAACTACAAGTCCCGGCACGCTTGTGGCTCTCAGAATCTTGCTATGCCTCATGGGACTTGTAGTTCTGCAACAGCTGGAGGTCCGCTATTTGCATATCCCTGGTTTAAAGGCTCCAGAAACAAATCCTACATTAACTTTTTTTTTTTTTTTTTTTTTTTTTTTCCCTGCAAAAAATGGGCATTTAATGTCAAAAGGTAAACTTATCCTTTTTAAGGTTAAAGTTAAACTAAAGTCCTGCTTTTGAAATCTGTAAGCAGACAGGCCCGTGCAGACGTGCAATAGGTTCATTTTATAAAAGACACATCTGCCTGCTTGCAGTCTTTGGCATGTACACTGAGCAGTGCAAGTTCCAGCTCAATTTACAGTACAGCACAGCCTCCTTATGTCATCTGCGCTGGCCAATGAGAACGGCTGCAGCCTGGCACCCAGAAAAAGCCCAGTAGAAGATCCTGGCGAGGGACGTCGGACTGTTGAAGGGACGTAAGTATTGCATAGTTTAGCTCTGCTTTTAAAGAGGTTGTAAACCCTGTTTAAAAAAAGAAACCCTGCAAGTTAAAGGCATAATGAGCTAGTGTGTGTCGCATACTAGCTCATTATGTAATCCTTTCCTTAGAACAAAGCTCTCTCAGCGGCGCCTGCACGCTGCTGAGACGGCTGACATTTTTCCCAGTTTTTTTTGCCGTGTTCGCGGGCTCCAGCGAAGTGATTGCCCGCGATGACGTTCGTGCATGCGCGCAGGAGCCAACGTTCACGGCACCTGTGGCCGTTCTTCAGAGCACATGTGCCAGTGATGTCACTGACTGCATGTATATTACATATCTCCTAAACCGTGCACGTTTAGCGGATAGTTTACCTACCTATAGGTAAATGTAAGCAGAGGAAGTTTACTTTCTCTTTAATGGCTTGTTGACACTGGTGGCTACATTGTAATGACCCATCACACTGTTTACTCTTTTTGTCAATGATAGTCTTGCAAAACAACCCATTAGTAATGAAAGCAAAACATTTGTGTATAAATATTACATAAATACTTCAGTGTGTGTGTGTGTATATATATATATACACATACACACACTGTAGTATTTATGTAATTTTTTTTTTTTTTTTGAGATCACATTCCCTCTTTCTCAGCTGCATAAGAGCTGGGGGAGACGAAACAACAGCACACTGATCTTCCCAGACAGCACAGCTAGAGAGCTGACAACTATGTGTGTGGGGGTGTAGAGGCGCATGTCATTCCCTCCATGTGACGATGCTGGCCTAATCAGTGCTGTCACATGGTTAGTCCTTGGCCAAGCTACAATTTTTTTTTTTCACATGGCTTTCTTTTCACTCCCATCGAGGTAGTAAAAGGAAGGTATGTAAATGTTGCTATAAAAGAATGTTACCCCAACATTTCATATTTCTGATATGTGCCTGCTGTATCATGTACTTGTATGAGAAAGTATCCTGATCTTTGTATTGCTTCCTTTGTGTGAAATCCCCTGGTGTTGGTTGGTGCAAGTCACTCTACTTTCCTGTTAAAAACTGACCATGCTAAGCAGGAGAGCACAGCATGGTCAGTTTTCTAGACTTGCTGCTGGGAGCTCCCCTCTCCAGTGATCATAATGCACAGCCATTCAAAGGGGAAAAAAAATAAAAAAAAAATCTGTATGCTGCTGCCTCCCCCACCCCCTCCAGCTCTTAGGGCCCTTTCACACTGAGGCGGTTTGCAGGCGCTATTGCGCTAATAATAGCCCCTGCAAACCGACCCAAAAGTGCCGCTGCTTTGTCTCCAGTGTGAAAGCCCCGAGGGGCTTTCACATTGGAGCGGTGCGCTAGCAGGATGGGGGAAAAAAAGTCCTGCTAGCAGCATCTTCGGAGTGGTGAAGGAGCGGAGTATACACCGTTCCCGGCCGCTAGCGGGGGGGGCGGTTTTACCAATACCAATGGTAAAGCGGCGCTTTGCCCCCGCCCCAGTGTGAAAGGGCCCTTATGCAGCTGAGAACAGGGGGAATGTGATCACTAACTTAAAGGTGTGGAGATATATCTAGAGATATTCTCTCTATCTCTCTATCTCTGAGTTTTACAAGTTGACTGTTTACTTGGACTTAATTTAAACCTGTTCCTTTTATCCTTCAAAGTGTTGCCTGGGGTTACCTGTAAAAGTAACCCTATCATAAAAAATAAATAGTAAAGGAAGGTAAATACTTATTACCGCTGTTGCACATTATTCTGATCCTGAGAAACTGACGCTTTGGGGGAAGTATCCATCTACTGAGCGCCTCTGCAGCTCTTACTAGTTCTTCCTCCTGACTTCCATATCACTGCAGGACATAGTAATAAAGTAATGATGTGGAGGCCAAGTGGCAAAACCAATAACAGCTGCTGGGGACCCGGAAGATTGACTCTCCCTGTAGTGCCTGTTTCCAGCAGTATTAAAAGGACAGTTTTTCAGGATCGGAGGAGATGAGTATTCCCTTCTTTTACAGGTGCCGTGGATTTTAATTATTTTTTTGGTTTCACAATAACCTGCATGCAAGCTACGTGTCGCAGCAGTTCAATTTCTCGCTGTGCATTTTGGCAGGCTTGAGCATGTAACTTGCACTGTAATGTTGATCCAATTTAATAATTTTTATTGCTGTCATGTTTGCTCTGGGCTGGGAAAACATGAGTTTTGGAAGGTCTGCTTTATTTTCTTTCTGCTTTAAGGACTCCTTAATGGTTTCGTTGCTAAGAGGTACTGCATCTAAATTCCCTTCAAATTAGGCTTTTAACCACTTCAGTCCCAGAAGGTTTAACCCCCTTAATGACCAGGCCATTTTTTGCGATACGGCACTGCGTCGCTTTAACTGACAATTGCGCGGTTGTGCCACATTGTGCCCAAACAAAATTGATGTCCTTTTTTCCCCCCACAGATAGTGGTATTTGCTCACCTCTGCGGTTTTTATGTTTTTTGCGCTATAAACAAAAAAAACACCGACCATTTTGAAAAAAAAAAAGTTTTTTGCTTTAATATCCCAAAAAATGTAAAAAAAATAATTTCTTCATCAGTTTAGGCCAATATGTATTCTACATGTTGGTAAAAAAAATCGCAATAAGTGTATATTGATTGGTTTGCGCAAAATGTATTGCATCTACAAAATGGGGGAATAAATTTATGGCATCTTTTATGATTTTTTTTTTTTTTTTTTTGCGGGATTGCGACAGACAGATCGGACACTTTTTTTTGGGGGGGGGGGGGGGGGTTAGTGTTCTAAAAAAGGACTGATTACTCTATAAATGACACTGGCAGGGAAGGGGTTAAGTGTTCCCTAGGGAAGTGTTTCTACTGGGGGAGGAGAGAGATCGCTGTTCTTAATCACTGGGAACAGACGATCACTCTGTACTCCCTTGAAAGAACAGGGATCTGTCTGTTTGCATTGATATCCCCATTCTGGCTTTCTGTGGAGCGATCACGGGTGGCTGGCAGACATCGTGGCCACTCGCTTCGGCGCCGTGCGTTCCCTTTTACTTCTATTATATTGTGTATTTTTATGAAAGCAAGTCGAAGCTGCAGCATGCAGTACTTTTTATGCGTTTAATAAAAATGCACAGTCTGATAGAGTTGAATGGGAATGCTCCTAAACCCATGGGTAAACCACACATACAATCGCGCTGTGGCCAATGGCTGTCAGCGTGTTCTGGCGGGGGTCAGAACGCAATAGCTCAGCGGGGGGAGATCGCCACACTGAAATTGCTTTTTTGTGCAGCCCACTGGGTTGAACGGAAAAAACTTCATGTTGTACCCAGCATTGGTTTCCAGTACGTTACCATCTAAATTTGAAGTCCTTATGCCAATGTTCTAGGTCAGGGGTCTCCAAACTTTCCAAACAAAAGGCCAATTTACTGTCCTTCAGACTTTAGGGTGACCGGACTGTGGCCTGTGGGAGTAGAATACTTCCTGGTGTCAGTGGAAGTAAATCATGCCAAATGTTTAGTAGGAGGAATGGTGCCCCAACGTTGGTGGCCGTGGGGAAGAATGGTACGCCATCGTTAGTATCTATGGGGGGGGGGGAGGAATGGTGCCTCATCGTTGGTGTCTGTGGGGGGGAGGAATAGTGCCCCAACGTTGGTGTCTGTGGAGGGGAGGAATGGTGCACCATCGTTGGTGTCTGGGGGGGGGGAGGGGGAATGGTGCCCCATGGTTGGTGTCTGTGGGGGGGAGGAATAGTGCCCCCAAGACACACACAGCTTGGCTCGACCACTCTCCCTATTATACCCCCACACTCCAGGATTTGACTGGCTACAGGAGCCAGTGGCTGCTGCTGTCGGTGTCTTTTGTGTGAGATTAGGAAGAGGGGAGAGAAGAATTGCAGCCAGGCACAGCACTGGACCGAGAAAGGACTCTGATGTGTTTTGGGGGAACACAACAAGTGGCAGACATTTTGTACCAGTAGAGTGATTTGTAAACCCCCCACCTTGTAAAACAACCAATTCAGTTTAAAATAGAAAAAACTTGTGTTTAGATTAAAAAAAAAAAAAAAAAATCTTGTGATCATACCCTCTGTTCACAGCTGCATAAGAAGAGAAGCAGAAGCACACTGATTTTCCCAGTGAAAGGCTGTGTGGTTGGGGGGGGGGGGGGGTTGGGGGGGTCAGTGCAATATGATCATTGGAGGAGAGCAGGCTGAGCTCCCTGCATAGCCAGCGAACTGAGCCAGGCAGGAAAGCACTGTGCTTTCCTGCCTGGTGTGGTCAGTTTGAAATGGGGAAAGCAACGGGCCTGGCAGGAACACCAGGGATTTCACACAAAGGAAGTATTACAAAGAGAACAGGAGACTCTCATACATAGTACATGGTACAGCAGACGCATATCAGGAATATGGACTGTTGGGTTTGCATATTCTTTAATGCATTAAAGAAAATTGTTTTTCTAACTTTAGAACCACTTTAAAATTCATTTTAGTCAACATTCAATGCATTATTAATTGTGTAAAATTTCTGTGTCAAACTTCTTTAAAATGTAATAGTATTAACTGGGGATAAAATATTTCCACAGCTCTTTCTGTCCAGTAACTAGGACAGGGAAAACCTATCCAACCTTTTTTCTAGCTTTTTTTTTTTTTTTTTTTCTTCTATTATGCAGTTTTATGTAGAACTGCGAAGTGGCAAAAATATTACATCGAGATTGGCCAGTCACTGTGGACACTTCTTCATATGTGGCTATGAATCTTCTCTGTTATGCTTTTAGTCGTATTTTATTTTTTAGTTGCCTTTTAAAAAAAAAAAAAAAAAGTTGAATTTGGAGAGTGTTGCTTTTTCAAGAATTAAAGTAAAAGATTTAGGAGTTTTCCTCTTAGTATCTTAGAAACTCCCGTGTGACTTGTGCTGCATTCTGTTTTTATAGGAAACGCCCAACGCATGTGAGAGTGAACTGCTGGTTTTGCAACCAGAATTCAGTGGTGCCCTATGGCAATCGTAACTGCTGGGACTGCCCAAACTGTGAACAGTACAATGGATTTCAGGAGGTAAGAGAACCGGGTCATCTTCAGAAATGTTTATTTTTTATTTTTTCCCTTCTTTAGACAAATGACATGTTGCTTCAGGCAGCACAAACACAATGTCTTGATCCACAGACCCTAAAATCAGATTGTAAGGTCTTCCGGCATTGCCTGATTGCTGTGACAAGCCTTCCGTTACTTTAGATGGGACTGAGAAGCCCCAGAGGCCAACCAGTTGCTATTGGCTTTCTGACAAGAAATTCAGACTGGCAGGGTCATTGTTGAAGTTGGAGGTGGAAGGGCTCGTAATTAACAGCAGGAGAAAGGAAATGGGGTGGGGTGTAGAGTGATGGTTTGTATCTTCAAACTTGCTTGATTGGCCTGAATATAAGTTGCAGTAAGGCTCGGTTCACAGTAGTGCAATGCCAGACATCGCATGTGATTCGTAGTGCAGATCACATGCGATCTCTGTGCAATGCGACTTCAGCCATACAAATTCTATGGCTGAATTCACATCGCATTCGGACCAAACTCGTGCAGGACCCTTTTTTTGGTCTTCACTAGAATTGGATCACATGTGTGTTGACCCATGTGATCTCATTCTGCAAATCGTGCTACGTTTTGCAAACTGATTGTGGGGTGTCGTTCACTTAACATACACTCCGCAATCAGTACGCACAAACAGGTTTGCGATTTAGATGCAGTGCAAATTAGCAGAAAATATGCGCCTCATCTAGTGAACTAAGCCTTCTTTTTTTTTTTTTTTTTTTTTTTTTTTTTAAGGTGTTTTTAGTTTTTACAACAAAAAAAGCTAAAAAAAAGGAAACTGACTCTCAGTACAGGCATATAAGGCACTTATGGACATACCAAATCAGGTATCCGTTAATGGACAAAAACAGGCAGTTCATTGAGAAAAACAAAGAAACCCCCAATACCAATCACACACACAAACATTCAAGCCCACACCAAATATGACCCTGTATCAGCGACAGATTTTCAAAGTCTCCCTATGTAGCGGAGAGTACCGCATAAAACAATCCCTGGCCAATGTGTGGCCATCCATCAGGTCATTGTTCCAAAGCTACATTAGCGGATAGGAACTTGCTGAGTGAGCTGCGATGATAGGGCATCATCCCCCCACCCCACCCCCACCCCCCCCCCAGAAATCCTCAGCGACATCCAGCCATGGTTGTCATATTTTAACGAATTTCTTTGGGCATGCCCTACTTTTTATATATCAATTTAAATTTGGGGAGAACCCCATGAACGCTACGAAAGAAGACGTTGGCCAAAAGGGGGCCTACATCCTTCCAATGCAATAAGATGGTTTTACGTGCATAAAATAACAGTATACGTAACAAAGTCCTAGCATGTGTACGAGGAACATAATCCATTAAAGCGGGGGTCCACCCACACCGCCAAAAAAAAAAAAATATTAAAATCCAGCAGCTACAAATACTGCAGCTGCTGACTTTTTTAATACATGGCCACTTACCTGTCCCAGGGTCCAGCGATGTCGGCAGGGGACGCCGATAACCCACTCGGTTCTCGGCAGCTGCCGCCGCCATCCTAGGTGAGGGAAACAGGAAGTGAAGCGTTGCGGCTTCACTTCCCGGTTCCCTACTGCGCATGCGCGAGTCGCGCTGCGCGTCCCAAGTGGTCCCCGCTCTCTCCTGGGAGCTGTGTGTTCCCAGCAGACAGCGCGGTGGGGACGGGAAGAGGCGTAGACTCCCATGGCAGTCTATGCCGGAAGTGGGTGCAAATACCTGTCTTAGACAGGTATCTGCACCCCCTCCCCCCTGAAAGGTGCCAAATGTGACACCGGAGGGGGGGAGGGTTCCGAAAAGCGGAAGTTCCATTTTTGTGTGGAACTCTGCTTTAAGAACTAAAAGTCCAACCTCCAGAGTATGAGGTATTGAATCATTCTGAGATGAAGCTTGTGGTCAAAAAAAAGCAAATGGGTCCTTCCAATAGGTCGAGAGTCCAGGACATATGAAAAAAATTTGCAGCAATCAAATCGCTTATAGAACAAGCAATATCCTGACCCAGTCCCATCCGAACCTGGCTGGTGTGTAATATAAGTGATGTATGAACTTAAATTGAATCAACTGGTCAGCAGTGCTGATTATATCCTGAAGGCACCTCGGTGGCCTCTTCCCAGTCCTCTCCAGAAAGCTCAGGCATTGACAACAGCCATTTGCGATGAGAGTTCTGGAAAGGGTCAGCCCCCATCAACTGGAGGCGACCATAAAAGGTCGTCACCAACTTGGAGATCTCCGGAAACAATAAGAGGTCCTCTATAGAAGATTCTGTGAGCTCAATGGTCAATGACCCCAAACTATGCCCAAATGGCATGTTGTAGTAAAAGATATTTAAAGAACTTATTTTCAAGGCCATATTTATGTCTAAGTGTGTCAAAGGGTACCTAGGTATTGTCCTCAACTATATGAGAGAGATGAGTAACTCCAATTCGACCCCACAAGGGCGAGTCCGGGTGACCAAAGAGCTCAAGGAGATTAGGACTCTTCCACAAGGGGGTCAGTGGAGACATATCCAGAGAGGCCTGTTTGAGAAGCACCCCCAGCCACAAAACTAACATCAACAGGAAAGAATCTGCAGCCACCGGGTCTCCTCAACCTATGTAGCTCTTCCCTGAGAGAGGTGGTGGTTCCAAAGAAGGTCGACAAAAGCACTGTGGAGGGAGTCTGGGGGTAATAGTTGTAACCAAGCATGTACGTGGGCGAGTTGGGAAGCAATAAAATAATGCCTTAGGTTTGGACATGCCAGGCCTCCCATGGCCTTAGCCGCCTGCAATGAGGACTTGGCTATAGGTGGCTGGCATCCATTCCAGAAAAGAAGAAAGGGTGGTGTCCACTTGTGCAAAAAAATTTTTGGAGGAAAAACTGGGGCAGCACGAAAACATTGTAAAAAATTTTGGTAGGAAAATCATTTCGAAGATATTTATGCGGCCAATTAAATTGTTCATGCGGAGTGTATGTTAAGTAAAGGACACCCCACAATCAGTTTGCAAAACACAGCGTGATTTGCATAATTGGATCGCATGGGTGTGAAGCTGAAGATAAAAAAAACAGAAGGATTTTTTTAGAATCACTTTAAATTCAGTTGTCAAGTTGTTCTTTGTTGCTGACCTAAACCACCTGGGTTGGCCTATCTATATCTATATCTATATATATTTTTTTCTTTTTGTTCCTTTTTAGAATGGTGACTACAACAAACCTATCCCTGCACAACACAGCGAACACCTCAACCACGCAGCGTCCAGTGGTAAGACGATCGGTGATATCACAAAACCGCAACAGTGGGTTAACTGTCAGCTTCTGCTGTGTAAGAAATGCTTCAATAATCAGAACACCAAGATAAAACAGCTGGCATCCTTCATTCCCAGGGAAGAGGTGGGTAAATGCAGACTTAAAGCAGACCTTCAGTCATTTTGTTCAACTTTCCATCTATTAAGTCATCTGCCCTTGTTGTTTTAACTTTTGGATAGTAAAACATATTTTTTTTTCTGCCAGTAAATACCGTATATACAGCCCACTTCCTATTTCTTGTATGGTAAAAAGCCTAGGCTTATGACATCATGCACAGCTCTCTCTCCTGAGAATATGCCAGAAAGGGCGATGAGTCATAGGAGGGCCAATGAGAGCTGCAGAGCTGGAGGTGTGCCTCTGTGTAAATCCAGGAAGTGAACAGGCAGCAGCTTCAGCTGTCCACAGTTAAAATGGCTGCAGCCAGACTTGGTGGAGGGACCTCACTTCAAAGGCTAAACTTTATGGTCTCTCCTTTGAAGGGTCCTTACTGTTTGGGCCGGGTCTTGATAATGTTTCGTCCAGGTCCTCAGACAGGCAAGAAATTTCCTGTCAAACCCAAAAGGGAAAGGTACAGAAATTTTTTTTCGAGGTCCCTTGGCAAAACATGAGAAAAAAGCTAAGAGAATCCAGCAGGAAGTGGAGGTACTACAGAGGAAGGCAAAAAGGCAATTTGCTCTTTCCTGCTACAGCCCAAAACATTCCAAGTGACGCCAGAATCAAGGTTGGGGGGGGGGGGGCTGTCTCAATTTTTTCCCCAGTGGGAGTAAATTTCAGACAGTACGTACATCATTTAGCTGATCAATGAAGGCTACTGCCTAGAATTCTCACCAAAGCCCCCGCTTACGAGTACGGTAACTCATCCTCCCAAGGATGCATTAAAAAACAAAGCCCTACTAGAAGGGATTCAGGAACTGGTGGAACAGCCAGTAGTAGTACCAATACCAAGGCTTTTACTCCATTTTCGTGGTACCCAAACCATCAGGGAAGTACCGCCTAATCATAAACTTCAGGAACTTAAACAGATTCCTAGAATACAAGAGGTTTTCCATGGAGAGTATCTACTCGGTACGAAAAAACCTGCTAAAAGACGTCTTTATGACCACTCTGGATCTCAGGGATGCCTATTTGCATATCCTGATCCACCCTGAACACCAGGCATTCCTGAGATTCGCCATGGTAACCCAGGAAGGGACAACCCATTGGCAATTCAGGGGCCCTCCTCTTCGGGTTAGCAGCCAGTCCAAGGATCTTCACGAAGATCCTTGCTGAAGCAGTGGCCTATCTGCATCTCTAGGGAATAGCGTTAATACCTTACCTGGAGGACCTGCTCATCTTTGGTCTGTCAGCCGCTCATGTAGAGACAGATACCCAATTTCAGTCCTGCAGAAGTTGGGCTCGCTGGTGAGTGTGGAATAATTATCCCTGGTACTGGCTCAGGTCTAAACTTACCTAAGTTATCGGGTAGATTCATGGGTCCAAAAGCTCTTCCTCCCTAAGGAAAAGGGGGAGAAACTAGTTGCAGCCGTCAGAAGGCTGATAGAAGCCCCCGTGTGTTCCAGGAGAGATATTCTGAGGGTCCTGGGACTCATGTCAGCCAGAATCCCAGCAGTCGCTTGGGTGCAACTGCATTCCAGAGACCTTCAATTATTCCACCTTTCCTCTTGGGACAAAAGGAACAAATCCCTAGATGAAAGTTTTTTTAGTCATGACTCCTCTGGTAAAATCTTCCCTGGAGTGGTGGTTAGTCCCTGAAAATATCTGGAAAAGGGCAAACCGTGGGATCCACCGAAGCTTACCACGTGTGCAAGTGCCTGGGGTTGGGGAACCCACCTAGAAAGCCAAGACACAGGGCACCTGGGACAAAGGGGGTAGCCAGATCCTCAACCAACCTCTGGGAGCTCAGAGCAGTGGGCGCAGACGATGCCACGGCAGTAGCCTACCTAACCCACCGGGGGGAACCAGATCCAAAGCCCTTTTAGATTGGCAAAGGAGATTTTGAGCTGGGCCGAGGGTACTCACTGTCAGCAGTCTACATAAAGGGGGCGGACAATCGGGAAGCAGACTTCCTCAGTCGCCAACCTGTCAGACAGGGAGACTGGGAGCTGAACCCCAAGGTATTCCAGGCATTAGTCCAAAGATTTGGCCACCCAGAAATAGACCTCTTTGTCAGTTTCAAGAACAGGAAGGTAAAGAAGTTCTTCTCCCTCTCTCAGGAAAGAGTCAAAAGGCCTGGATGCCCTAGTCCAGGAATGGAAGTTCCAATTGGCTTACGCTTTCCGTCCTCTGGCACGGATTCCTCAATTTCATTTAGAAACTCAACCACTCCTCGGCCGCTTTCTCCTGGTTGCTCCATGGTGGCCAAGGAGGGCGTGGTTTGCAACCTTTAAAGCGCTGTCAGTAGCGCCTCCCTGGAAGCTCCCGGTCCTTCTGCACTTTCTCGCTCAGGGTCCAGTGTTGCACCCCAGACCGGAGTTCTTCCATCTGATGGCCTGATTAGTGAGCTCCAGATCCTCAGAGGTAAAGGCTGCGTGACAGACAGTGATATATACTCCTCTTGAGCAGGAAATCAGTGACCAGAAAGATATACTTTAAAGTATGGAAAACCTTTTGTACCTGGTGTAAACAAAAACGGGTTGTTTCAAACTCAATCCCCATAATCCTAGAATTTCTTATGGATAAGGAAGAAAAGGGTGTGGCAGTGAACACTCTTCGGGTACAAGTGGCTGTGCTTTGTTTTTGTTTTTTTGTTTTTTTATGCTAGGTTAGCAAAGGAACCCTTAGTTAAAAGGTTTTTGGAATCATTATGGAGTGTCAGAGGTTGATTGTCCTAAAATTAACCTGTATCTGTAGTTATTGCTGTCTATTAGTAGGGTGTTAGCTAGAAACTTGAAGGGATACCATGAACATATGTAATTCAGTTCAACCATTGCATAGGTAACAATTGGTTGTGCTTGTCGGGGATAAAGGCCATTCGTTGATGGAGATTCTCTCAGTCCTGTGTTTTGACTTTCTGAAAACATAAGGTAAAGGATTTACTGGCCTTAGCAGTAATTGGTTTTCTTGTATTAAAATAATGCCTAATCTAAATACGCTTCCACTTGGGTAAAGAATGTTTTTGTTGATCAGACCCCTCCCCCCCGAAATGTATTGTTTGTGATGAGGTCAGCCATGATTAGATTTGGGAGGCTAAGCTGATTTCTCTATTTTTCACAGGATCGATATGATGAGGAGATTGAGGTGTACAAGCATCACTTGGAGCAGATGTACAAACTCTGCCGGCCATGCCAGACTGCTGTTGAATTTTATATCAAGCACCAAAACCGGCAGCTGAGGGCGATCATGCTGAACCACCAACTGAAACGAAGGGAGGTGGACAAAGGTTATGTACAGGTAGGTAGACAAGATGTTGCTTATAAATGATGTAATGTAAACATTTTGGAAAACCCGCCATAAGTTTTGACCAGCAAGAAAACAACCTGTTTAGCTCTGGAAACAGTGGTATGTGCTGATGCTGGACTGGTTATCGGGGTTCTGGCCTGCCCCTGAATGGCATGGACAACTGGAGCTAAAGCAAATGCTGTGTGGCAGTGGCAGAGTGTGATTGCTTGACCATCATCACAATGTCGCATTACACTTTGCCTTCAGCTAGCATAGTGCCCCACAAAACTTTAAAAGGTGTTCTTTTAAGACTTGCATTGTTAAGGAGAAGGTGCTCTTTCCTCATATCAATATTAGATGTTGGTGGGGAACCTCTTTGATCCTTGTCACAGTGCTTGTTAATTTTAATGTCTTTTCATGTCTTTCAGAGTTTTTCCACTTCCTCGTGGATGCGGGTTCCTGTGCCAGTCATTGTCCTGCGCTTTCTGGCTTTCCTCAGCTGCTTGTTCCTAGTTTCTGTGGCCTGGTTGGGTTCCAGGGATCTGTTCCCTCCTTCCTTGACAAAAACTTCCCGCTTTGAAGCACACATCGGGAACACCTCCGAGCCAGATGTGAGGCAGCCCGCTTTCTGGGAGGAGGTCCTCAATCTCCTCCCTGAGCATACGCTGGAGAGAATTAACGAAGCATGGCACTTTGGGCGAAACCATCAAGATGGCTTGGTGGTCTTGGGTCTCTTGGCTTGTGTCTTCGCCATGGTTTTAGCCGGTCGAATCAGGTCAGTCTTTCTAAGCTTTTTTTTTTTTTTTTTTTTTCTTAACAAAATTTCAGGTATGTTCAATAGGTATAGAGTAACCAGATATTTTTGGTCAACATGACCACTAAAGTCTGATTTTCTGCTATTACTATATTAAATAAGGCAACTTGTGGTGTAACTTTGTCTCCAGATAATTTCCATTCACACTAGGTATCCCCTTGATCCCAGCTATATATAGACTTTGACCTCTGCCTCTTAACTCATCCCTGCCCTCTTACATTTAACAATCCAATGCCAGCGTCCCAGTGGCTGGTAAAGGCTGTCACATTGGCTTGGTAAATGGTGGGAGGTGGGGCTTAATTTTTAGGTGGTGCACAACATGAGGCCTGTGTTATTGTTCTAGAATGGAGGCACTTCCCATATGCTTTGAAACTTTTTTGAATTTTAAAAGGGGCCTGCAACGGTACAAGCTTTCCTTTGCTTTGGGTTGAGAGAATTCCTGTTCTGGTGACCCCACAATAGGGATAAAACTTTTTTGCAGAAGAGAGTTTAATAAGACTCGTGGCCACTCATTACAATTGTAAGAAAAGAGGTTTAACCTTAAACTACGTAGAGGGTTCTTTACTGTAAGAGCAGCAAGGATGTGGAATTCCCTTCCACAGGCGGTGGTCTCAGCGGGGAGCATTGATAGCTTCAAGAAACTATTAGATAATCACCTGAATGACCGCAACATACAGGGATATGTAATGTAATACTGACACATAATCACACACATAGGTTGGACTTGATGGACTTGTGTCTTTTTTTCAACCTCACCTACTATGTATCTATGTCAGTGTTTCTCAACTCCAGTCCTCAAGGCGCCCCAACAGGTCATGTTTTCAGGCTTTCCATTATTTTGCTCAGGTGATTTGATCAGTTTCACTGCCTTAGTAATTACCATAGGTGTTTCATCTGAGAGAAATCCTGAAAACATGACCTGTTGGGGCGCCTTGAGGACTGGAGTTGAGAAACACTGATCTATGTAACCTTTCGCTGCCTGACAGTGTCACTAAGACAGGAAGTGAGGGAAGAATATCCTAGTGGGGACAGACAGCTGTAAACTGAGGTTCTAACCCTTCTCCCCTGTATTTGAAACCTAAAGTGAAATTTCATTCGAATGCTAACTATGCTTAAAATGCTCCCCATCCCCCACCTGTTGCCTGTACTGCCATACCTGTTTATAAAAAGATCTGTATATATTTACCTTTTTCAGTCCGCTCTGGTCACATGATCCTGCACCTCCGTCTACTCTGTCAGGCTGCACTCAACGGCTGGGAATTCCAGGAGCCGTAACCTCACTCAGTCTCCCATGTCCCAGCAATTATCAGTGCTTTCTACTCTCCCCTGCAGCAGCCGTTCATGTACATCTGGAAGCTGGAGCTGTGGAATCATGTGACCGGACCAGGGAAGAATTCAAATAGGTGTCGATACAGATAACCACAGAATAGGTAGCCAGAGGGGGAGAGAACTTTTAAGCATACTTTATACATGGTACATGTTGGGTATTGAATTAATTTTCAAGCTCATCATTTTGGCTACTTTCCAGTTTTCTCTTGCAGATATACAAGATTTAAAAAAATTCTATTTATTTTTGTTTTAGGATGCGGCGGGTTGACGCTTTTGCGTCCTTCCTGTGGACACTGGTGACAAGCATCTATCTAGCAGAAACCTACCTTCTGAGTGAATCCCCAATCTGGCTCCACACTGCCAAGCTTGGCACAACATCCTTGTGTTGCCTGGTCGGTTTTGCCTCTGCGGTGGCCACGCGGAAAGCAACAAGTCAGCGGAGACAGCGGCCACGAAGGTCAGATCAAGAACAGTGAACCCTGG
The DNA here is from genome assembly GCA_037952925.1 of Lithobates clamitans. Lineage (NCBI taxonomy): Eukaryota > Metazoa > Chordata > Amphibia > Anura > Ranidae > Lithobates > Lithobates clamitans. The sequence goes on along the minus strand of JBBGZY010001955.1, from coordinate 176,609 downwards.
GACCAGAAAATCACACTTCCCACTGTCAGCTGTTCATTGTACATCTGTCCACTCCTCCTCTACTCTCTCCCGTCCATCACTGTCCTCCAGTTATCTCTGTGCGGTTCAGTTTTAGAATCAGCCAAAATCTTCAGTGCCATTTTATTGGTTTTATGTTAGGCTGGTTCCCTGCACTTCCTGATCTCTTCTTATTGGTTGTCTGAATGGCTATAGCTAGTAATAGGACTGCCCTTAACAGGAGATGCCTCTCAGGAAATGTCATTGACCTTTTTAAAGGGTTTGTTCACCTTTCTTAGATTACTTTTTTATGGCTTGATCTTGCTGACTAGGTTGACTTATTTTTTTTTTTTTGTTCTACTTCTTTTTATTTTTTATTTCTTAGCTTTAAATTTCCCTGCCTAGTTAGTGATTTAGAACCAGTGCCCTGATAAATAACTTGGCTCTGGTATACTCTATGCCTAGGATTCAAGGACTGCAGAACGTAATGGACACCTCTTCCAGGGAATGGGAGGACATAGTCAAGGAGCACAAATAGAAGTTATAAAATCAAAAGTAGAGCTTAACTACAATCTTCTTGAATAAAGTGTACCTGTAGTTGAAGGTCTTCTATCTGTGACCCTTATTGGGGAAGATTTTCTCTCACTTCTTGGACCAGGTGGCGAGAGCCATTGGACCAGGAAGTTGGAGGGAAATCTTCAGAATATGGACATGGGCAAGCAGTGACCATTTCTAATGCTTCCACTTGCAATCCAAAACTAATATAAACAATTTCCCCAGACCTCTACTGTAGGCTGGGTTCACACCTATGCGAATTGGATGTGGGTTTCATCCCCGCATCCAATTCGCATGACAGGAGACTGTGACCGTCTCTCTATGGAGCCGGTTCACATATCTCTGTTGCGGTTCCGGAGTGGCTGGCACAGGAATGCTGTGCGTCTTTGGTTCCGTTTTCAGGGCCAAATTCAGGCAAAAATTCGTCCCTGATTCGCCCCTGAAATGGAGAACAGGGACGCACGGGACCCCTGCTGCCAGCCGCATCCGTCGGAGGTGTGTACCCAGCCCTAAAGTTCGTAAACCACCCCCCAGTACCCAATATCCTATACCTACAGTTGCCTTTCCATTAGTTCTGTTTTCTCCAAGGGGTCATGGGAGCTCCAACACCCAGGCTGTGCAGTTTAAGCAGCCCAGCAATGCTGTAAAAATTTAGTTTTTAATCTTCCCATCTTGCTTTTTGGCCCTAGTATTATGGGTAGCCTGATTGGCCAATAGGTGTAAGTGGGAAGAGTTTAACCATCCTAGCACTGGTTGCCATTTTGAATTGGGGGTTCGTGCCTGCTGGGACAGGTGGAGAGAAAAACTGAAGTTTGTATTTGCACCTGCTGTTGTATCTAAAAAAGCAGCTTGTGGTAACTTGTACACTTTTTAAAGCCCTCCAGGGATGAGACAACCCCTTTAGGCATAGTTTCATCAATTTCATCCCAGCTACTTAAATCCATAGGCAGCTATATTTTAATCAATGATGAATAACCATTGAGAATCATGATTTATATATATATATATATATATATATATATATATATATATATATATATATATATATATATATATATATATATAATTTTTTTTTTTTAACTTGGGATCTCATCTTTTCATGTGATTTGTGTGTAATGCATTTTTAGGCAAGGTTTTCTTTTTTCTTTGTATTTAGCTCTGAGGACTAAAATCTCATTTTGTAGCCTATAATGGTGAACTAGGTAGTTTTAATTTCAAACGTTCGTCCATGTGTGCCATTTTAATACTAAGTGATCTGATCACCAAGAAGTGTTGTGTTATGGTTTCCTACAAATCCCCTTTACACTAATTTTTTTTCCTCGAATACATTTTTGACCTGACATTTTGCTGCGTATAATCCAAGCAATATAAAATTGGGCTTAAAAGTTCGACAAACCAGTCTTGGGCAGGCCATAGACAGAGCGATTTTTCTTTCCTGCAACCTCAGGTTGCGGGAAAGAAAATTGCTTGATTCCCCTATCAACACAGGCAGTGTTGGGAGAATTCCTACTGCGGGAGCTATTGTGTTCTCCAGGTAGGGGGGAGCCGTCCCTGTTGGAAGAACAGTGATTATTGCTAGCGGCTATAGCCAATGGCAGTAATCGCTTGCTAAAAATCCAACATGCTGATTGGACCCAAGTTGATTGATGGATTGACTTGGGTACAATTAGCCAGCCCATACATGGATCAAACCTCAGCCGGTCCCTGCTGAACTGGCCAAAATTCGGACCAGCTATAGCTGACTTTAAAAGACGTGTCTGTCCAAAACTGACATTTTGGTTGTGTGTGGATACTGATGGGCATTTATCCATTGGTTCTTTGTATCTGAGACTCCAGATTTAGGACTTTCTGCTGGTGTTGCCCTCCTCTCCTCTTGCTGTGTCTTCCACTATGTAAATATAACGGGGGGGGGTTCTGGTCTTTTGTGCTTAGATTCCACCTTCAAAGTCCCTGAAAAGTACACTAAGATTTACCGATTTTAAAACTCTAAACAACCTTTCTTGATCTTTTGAAGATTACAGAAACCTTTGCTGTGTGCATGTGACTGGATTTTCTGGTTTGGTCAGAGAAATATTTGGCCGCATACATTTGCACAGTAGTGGCTACTCGGGGCTAAAACAGCCAAATCTGCTGCTGGTTGGCTCCTGTATAACTGCTTTAACTAGAAATGCTTTCTTCAGATCTGTATTAAGCACGGATAAATCAAAAGGTCATTTCATTATGACCTTCATACAGTTTAATATTGGCTAGGTACAATTTCAAGTAACCATAATGTGGTGGTCTTGTAGGTGTTAGAATAATCCCAGTTAAATGTGGGCTTGTTGCCTTTTATAAAAGAATTTTAGTGAAATATCTGTTTAGCATATCTTAGAAGTAGGTTGTAATCCTTTTTTTCTTCTCTACAACAATAAAGAGTAGCTCCCTTTTTTATAGCTATGCATTTTTTTTTTTCAGGATAACTTCACCTTCGTAAAAAAAAAAAAAAAAAATTATTAATAAAAGCACAACTTTTTGCAGGTTAAAATAAAGCACTTTTTTTTTTTTTTTTTTTTTAATTTACTAGGAGCCTGTAAAGCATCGCACCCGCGAACAGCAGATCGCAGGTACAATGCAGGAGTCCTGCAGACTGTCAGGTTAAGCCATCTGCTCGTACGGCCAGGCAGGTACACCATGACGGGAAGAAACAATGAACTACCTAGAACGCTCAACAGTGACCTGGTAGTTCCTTAAGTATTACAAGCCAACAGCTGCAAAGGCTGTCGGTACTTGTAGTTATCCCATTCACAGAACCCTGTAAATAATGTGGGCGGAGCCCCACACGGCCACGTATAAATAAAAATAAATTGTGACCGAATTCAGGGAGAAAATCCCCAGCCCGCTGTAGGTATAGTCGGTGGGTCCGGGAGAGGCTGCAGCAGTGGGAACATGTTCCCAAAGGTGAGCTTATCCTTTTAATTTTTGCAGAACAGTTGGTGCATCAACAGAAGCATCCACAGATAGGAAATGTCTGCCATTCGTGTTGCTGTTTGGGCTTCACCTGAAGTATGCTGAGATTTGTAGTTTGCAATAATACGAGGGGTAGGGAATTGTGGCGCACAGCCCTTAATCACTGAATAGGGTTCTGCAAGTTTTGGTGCTTTAGCAAGCTGCAACACGTGGCTGTAGTCAAATTTTGTATTTCTATGTATTCATTTTTTGTTTGCAATGAGCACAATTTTTTATCATGACTACAAATGGCACAAAATCGATTATCTAGTATTGATTTAGAGTATAATATATGTGATTGTTATAATGTTGGTGTTATTCATACTTAATTATTTAATCATTGTATTTATCCTTGGTGCACTTGGTAGATTAAAGCATGATAATGATATATCTTAATTTTGCATTTGTTTGCATACATCCTTTTGTTTTTTGGGTAGTTGGATGGGAAGCCTACTTTCTGAACAGCTGTTCAATTTCAAGAATTTACCTGTTATTGGTTGGAGGGAGTACTACAGAAATTAAGAATTCTCACACATAAATGAGATTGCACCCAGCGAGCAAATGTAAGAACACCACTACACGGACCATAATACTACAAGGTAGAAAGAGAAGGCCTGCTTTCTCCAACCTACCTTCAAGTCTTTTTATGTTTTTGGTTTGAGTCCTCCTACAATCTGCATACAGGGAAAATGTGGTTGAGGAATTGGGAAACGCTATCAAGAGAATCATTCCAACCAATATTCTGATGGGTGGAGTCCTTTGGGCTAACTTACTCGCTGGTCCCAGTGATTAGGGATCCCCCATCTGTTATTGCCTACCTAGGGGTCTTTTTCTGCTGACATGCATGCATCCTCCTTACTATCAATGGACCTGGTAAGGAGCTTGGCCACGGGGGTTTTGACACGATGTCTCCAAGACCCATTATCTAAAATTTCTACATTGTTTGTTTTGGGTGTAATTGTAGAAATTTGTATTTCAAGTTTGAGGGTTTCCTTCCCTTTCCAGAACCAAATTCTAGTTGTTTAAAAAAAATACTACCTGTGCGCTCCTGGAACAATGAGGTTGATTTACTAAAGGCAAATATATTGTGCAGTTGCTCTAGATAGAAATCAGCAGAGCTTCCCTTCATATCATCCATTCATGTGCAAGCAAAAAATCTGAATTTTCCTTGCATGTTCCCCTCAGATCTAGAGCAACTGCACTTGCAGTGCACAGACCATCTACCTTTTTTAGTAAATCAACCCCAGTTTATATCTGCAACAGGTGATGTTTTCCAACTTCCAGGTGGCAGTAGAGGGGAGATGAGTAGCACTGGTAACTTACATCTGCCAGGAATACTTCAATTCAGTACCAAAAGGAAAATTTTGGAAACCACCAGTCCCATACTGGAGTGACAAATCTGTTCTTTAACACTTTTTACCTTCAAATCCCAAACCCACCCCAAACTGTAAATCCCCCAGAGAAATATACCTTTTTTACTTTTTTATATCAAAACCATCATTCCTTCAATCGCTTTTCTTTTTTTTTTTAAATTTTTTATTTAAAGATATGACACAGATACAAATATAACGGTAGCTTCGCATTGCATTTAAACTGTAATGAACTCGTCAAGTATAACAGTCAGAAACTTAACAGTTAAATGTGAGTGAAGGTCATTATTCAGTTAGACTGAGATACCACTCGCCGAAGTCTAATATAATGTAAACTTAAACATCTGTGCCCATCACTTTTTATGTCTTTTTTTATAGAGAGAGAAATAGTAAGGTTAGAGAGAGAAGACTGAGGGGAGAGAAAAAGAAAGAGATAAAGAAAAATAATTGAAAATTAAACAACATTCCTGGGAGGGGGGAGGGAGGAGGTGAGGGGCGTTTGCCCCCGGGGAGCCAAATTCGGTAATGCTGAACTGTCAATAGAAATTCTAGACGATGGATCCTGACAGGTATTGGTGGAATTCGTCGGAGAAGCGAAAAAGGTTCCAATGAAACCATCTGGACCTATGTTCCCCCGACTTGTCCCGCAACGCAGAGGTCATATCCTCCATCTGCTCAATGTCCCCCACCCTCGCGAACCATTGAGCCACCGTTGGCGCAGACTGTTGCTTCCAGAGAGGTGGAATGCTAGCCCGGGCCGCGTTAAGGAGATGCTTGAGGAGGGATTTGTGGTAACGTTTCTTTGACAGGGGAGTAAGGTTAAGAAGAACCGCAGCTGGATTATCCTGAAGGGAGAAATCCGTAAGTTTCTGTACGAGCTTAAGCACCGGCTGCCAGAAAGTTTTCAGTACAGGGCAGTCCCAGAAAATATGTAATAAAGTGCCTGGATGTAGGTTGCAGCGCCAGCAACGGTCAGATTGTAAAGGAAATATCTTAGCTAGCACTGAAGGGGTCCTGTACCAGCGCGTCACTATTTTATATGCGGTCTCTTGGTATTTGCTGCACATAGAGGATTTCTGAGCGAAAAAGAGTATGCGTTCTTTTTGGGGTTCTGTGAAGGTGACTTGTAAGTCTCTCTCCCATTTTGCTAAGAATGGGGGATCCACTGTGGCGTGAAGGTCCAAGAGGGATTTGTAGGAGGCTGATAAGGATCTCCGAATCGGTCCCTCACCCAAGCAGAGCTCCTCAAAAAAATGGAGCTCTCTGATCAATCGCTTTTCTAAGGATAAAATCTTTTGCTTAGATTTTCAGTCCTTTTTGGAATGCAAGCCCTTAATGCCTCAAATTTTTAAAGCATTCCATTAATCACGGCTTCAAGATTTATTTCCGCTTTTATGTGTGGGATGGATTTTCCTTGTTCAGAGATTATGCTGCCACTCGTGCATGCTCCGAAGTGTTACTTGTGGAATTTTTATTTTTTTTTTAAATTATTTTCATTTTTATACCAACACATTTACCTAATTGTAACCCATAAGATGCACACAAGTCAGACCTCATAATATCCTAAATATCTCTAGGATTTATCAAAAAATGATCCCTAATTGCATCTAATAAAGCAGGAAGAGTCTACGGCAAGTAGCAACGAGGGAAAACCATTTGCACCTATACACTTTAAAAGGGAATTCAAATGGTAATGTTTGTTTATAATTACAAAACAAAAAGGGAAAATGTAAACCATCAATGCTCCCCTTGTGCAACCAAAGATTTCCTTCCATTTCATCGGTGGAATGTATTTTCCTTGTTTAGAGACTATGCTGCCACTCCACTCATGCATGCTCAGAAGTGTTACTTGTGGAATGTTTTTTTCTACATTGATCTCAAACTTGCATGCATGTTCAAATTTAAATGTGCTAGTATGCGGTGACCCCTTTCACACTGAGGCTGTATACAGCGCTCCCAAAATGGCCCTACCCGTTGCAATGAATAGGCAGCGCTTCCGTAGTGCCTGAAAAGCGATTTGGACTCACCGCAACACAGGAGTTTTTAACCCCTTCTTTGGGGTTAAAAGGGCCGCTTTTCCGCTAATGCACAGGCGGCCCCAGTGTAAAAGGGGTCTTAAGCCCCACACCAGCTCACTTCAACTGTGTGCATTGTAGGGTGCCCCCATTCAGGTGATGGGTTGTGTTTGGCAGCATCATTTACACTGGAACTGACAAACCTGCATTTATTTATTAAATGCATTTCTAAATTTTTTTTCAAAGGTGCCGTTCACACTGCCAATTTGCCTTTAGTTGTATAGTCGGCTGCATTTTAAAGAATAGAATTCTCCTGAATCCAGACTCTGATTAGAAACACTATAAACCTGGCTAAACCTGCTTTACTTTAAATGTGATCTGGGAGGCAAAAAAGTTCATACTTCCCAGATAAAATCTTCTGCATTTTAGATAAGCTAAATGTAGGAATGCCAGTGTGAAATGAGGTCAAAGGCTTTGTTGCATCTAAAATTATATGCACTGTGTGTTCGCCCTGTGCTTGGTGCAGTCGGTTTAGTGGCATTTAGAGAAAATAGAGTTCTGTGCATCCAGGGTCTGGTGAGACACTCTAAATGCATGTAAACATGTCCCAAAGCAAAAACCTCTAAATCGGGGGTCTCCAAACTTTTTAGAGAAAGGGCCAGTTTACTGTCTGTTAAAATTTAGTGGGGGTTCAGGCTGTGGCCAGTGCGAGTAGAAAATGTCTCGGGCTTGGTCAGCGGAAGTAAAAAAAAATTTGCAGTGCAGGTGGTCAGTGGGAGGAGGAATAGTGACCCATCGTTTGGTGTCAGTGGGAGGAGTAGTGACCCATCTTTTGGTGTCAGTGGGAGGAATAGTGACCCATCGTTTGGTGTCAGTGGGAGGAATAGTGACCCATCGTTTGCTGTCAGTGGGAGGAATAGTGACCCATCGTTTGGTGTCAGTGGGAGGAGTAGTGACCCATCGTTTGGTGTCAGTAGGAGGAATAGTGACCCATCGTTTGGTGTCAGTGGGAGGAATAGTGTCCCATCGTTTGCTGTCAGTGGGAGGAATAGTGACCCATCATTTGGTGTCAGAGGGAGGAATAGTGGCCCATCGTTTGGTGTCAGTGGGAGGAATAGTGACCCATTGTTTTGGTGTCAGTGGGAGGAATTGTGCCCCGCATGAATGAACAAAACAGTGCCTTGAAGGCCGCATAAAGGCAAGCAAAGAGCCGCATCTGGCCTGCGGGCCACAGTTTGGAGACCACTGATACAAGAAAAAGTGACTTGTGAAAAAGTGTTTTAGAAAAGCTATATGCAGGGATGCCAGTGTGAATGAAGCCTAAAGAATGACAATAAGAGCATTATTAAAATTTGTTATGTAAAGATAAGTTGCTGTGAATATAGGATCCATTTTTATTCAGTTCCTGCATTTTACATTTGATTGAAAATACTTGTGTGATCATGCCTTTAGTTAAAAGCTTGTCCGTTCTTCGCTCCCTATTTTTACTTATTTCCAAAGTCCAGATTTATTGCAGCAGTAAACTTTATTTTATTTTAATTTTTTTGCCATTTTGGGCCCTTCTAGGGCTATAATGGTCACTTCTCAAACCAAAAGCCCCAATTTTTGCATGTTCCACAAGGCTGCAGCCATTTGTGGGTTTGCATTGCAACCTCTTTCCACTGGGTGAGTTGCAGGAGAAGGGTCTGTGTGTTCAGCTGCTACGTAGAGGCAGGCATATGTCTTTGAGATCTCTATGTACAACCCAAAGGGGTCGATTTACTAAAACTGGAGCGTTCAAAATCTGGTGCAGCTGTGCATGGTAGCCAATCCTCTTTTTTAACTTGAACTTGTTCGATTAAGCTTTGACCTAAAAACACTGGAAGGTGATTGGTTTCTATGCAGAGCTGCACCAAATTTTGCACTCAAGTATTAAGGCAAAACCTTTTTTTTAATTTTGTATAGAGTGGAGATGTGCAGGGATGGACCTGTCAGAGAGCTGCTCTCCCCTATGGGGGATCGGATGACGACGGACCGTAGAGTCCGTCACCCGATCCGCAGACGGATGGAAAAGTAGGTTTTTCTTCCGTCACACTTTTTTTCGGAGCGGGTCGGATGTCAGCGGACATGTCCGTTCGGGTCCGCCTAAAAAGACTGGCAGGCGGACCTGAACGGTTTATCCGTGTGAAAGCGGCCTTAGAATGTCAGTTTTTATTGCTGTCTTGAAGGGAAATCTCCACAATGAGACGCGGATGGCAAAAAAAAAAAAAAATCTGATTGGTTGAAACCCTACCTTGCTCTATCCAAAATGGAAAAAAAAAGTTTTGCCTCTAGTTTTACTTTAACCCCAGTGTCCTCATTAGCATAAAATATGAAATTACTGCAAGTGTTGTGATCATACTGCTTGGATGGAGAACATCCTGATGGTTTTGTTGCTTGAATTTTGTTTTTATGAATGCTTCTTTTCTTTTTCTTTTTCTCTTTTCTTTTCTTTTCTTTTTTTTTTTTTTTTTTTTTTTTTTTATATAGGTTTTTGAGGTTATAAGACACTCTGTAATTGTGGTTTTCACATGCAATCTGCATCATTGTGTCCACAGCAACCCTATTTCTGCATCAGAGAATGTTTGACTGTTTTAATGTGCATGATGTCTACAGATACATAAAACAGGCTTTTTTTTGGCTTGGGTAATAGTCACAAGGTTTCAGACAATTTTTTTTTTTTTTCCTCAAAACTAGTGGCATCACTGAGGCTCAGAACCCTGGGATGATTTACCAAAACTGGAGAGTGCAAAATTTGGTGCAGCTTTGCATAGTAGCCAGTCGGCTTCTAACTTCAGCTTGTTCAAATAAACGCAAAGTTAAAAAAAAAAAAAACTGGAAGCTGAGTGGGTTCTTTGCAAAGCTGCGCCAGATTTTGGACTCTCCAGTTTTAGTAAATCAACCCCAATGCCACAAGTTCCATGCTGAATATAGACGTTTCTAGGACTTGTTTTGAGAATCTGAATATTCAGTCTTCAAAAACTCTGAAAGGGTTCTTCACTTACCTACCATCTGAACCTTTGTTAGCTGCTGCTCTGTTAACTTCCTAACCTCGTTCATGGTTTTCCAGATTTTAATGAGACTGTCGCTATGCTCATTCAGTGACTGTGTCTGCGGATGAGCCGGCATGCCTCCCGGGGATTTATACATAATTATATAGATGGAGCCAAGCTCCCATGTTGCCCCTGTGCGCTGTTAACAGAGCAGGTATGGTCCAAGTGTGATGGTGCTCGGGCCTAAGCGGTCAATTTACAAGGTCACTATCGTATGTGCTGTGGGGAAATCTCTGCAGACAATATGCCTTTTCTCTGATTGGGTGTCTCTTTAAGCATGCGTAAGGCCCCATACACACTATTAGATTTTCTGCAGATTTTTGTCTTCAGATTTACCAAAACCATGTAGTGCAAGGGCCTGCCTGATTGCATACAAATTGAAACTCCTTAAGGTCTGACCTCATATAAACCATACATTATATGGTTTTGGTAAATCTGAAGACAAAAATCTGCAGAAAATCTACTAGTGTGTATGGGGACTAAGAGTCCCTGAAATTGCTAAGCTAGAATATTGTGAGATCTGATCACCTCTTAGCCCTGGACACGAGGGTCTGACTCCAAAAATACATAAAGATGAACAAGGGGACATATAAACCTTCCTACGTGAGACTGAATGTTCAGATTCTTGCAGAGCAATCTTGTTGTGACTGTTTTTCTTGCTGCTTTGTTTTGTCTCCCCTGCAGTGTACCCGTCTGGCTTCCATTTTGTTCATGTCATGCTCCTGCTTCTATCATACTGTACCCATTTATTTTCTTATAATGTATGAACACCTTGTACGTACTGCTTGTATTGGCAGCTGCTTTTCATTTTATTCAAATAAAAGCCCTCCAAGCTTGTTCAAAACTGACTTGACTCCAGTAGCCGTGCTTTCATACTGCATGCCTTAGTCTTACTTTACGCACTGGGTGGACATAATGAAACAGTCAGCATTCGGGGTAATGTCAATAAAGACTGAACATAAGGATCACCGCAAAACAATGATGAACATTAGAATTGGAAATTGTTAGGTTTTTCTCCCCTTTTTATTGGCTTAAAAAAAAAAAAAGCATTTTGACACCATACAGCAGTTAAAGTGCTAGAGATTGCTTTTAACTATCCTTGTATGATAAGGGTTTCCTGCAAGGGGGCCTAGCTGAACCAGAATTTTTAAAATGGGTTTTCATTAGTTTTAGCTGTGATCCTTATTTTAGAGGTCAGTTATCTTGCCACAATGCACCCCTCCTTCCCTACTTTTAGGTTTTATTACATTACAAAGGCAGACGCTGTTACACTGGCTAATGTTCATAGCAAGTGCAGTGTGCTTTTCACATCGGTTTGTTTCGGGGCACGTCTGAGATCATTGCAGTTGACCACCTTGTCTTAACTTCAAGCAGCATTTCTTTCTTTCTAACCCTAGTCTTGTATAGGGAGACGTGTAGTTCTCAGGGTACAAAATAATGTAGACGCAGGTCCTGTTTTTTTGTTTTTTTTTTGTTTTTTGTCTCATCCATTGAGGGACTTTGGGTTATTCTGTCGCCTACAGGAGGATTGGTCACTGGCAAACACAAACTGTTGGCCAGCCCAGGTTAACCCTTCCTACTACCATCATGCCTCAGATTTTGCTAGTGTCCTAGGAGGATGATCCCTTTCTTCAGCTCTGTGTTGAGTAAGACCCCTTTTCACACTGAGGTGTTTTTCAGGTGCCTTTGGGTTAAAATAGCGCCTGAAAAACGCCTCCCCTGCAGCCCCAGTGTGAGAGCCCGAGTGCTTTCACATTGGGACGGTTTGCTTGCAGGATGTTAGAAAAAGTCCTGCAAGCAGCATCTTTTGGGCGGTGGAGGAGCGGTGTATACACCACTCCTCCACTGCTCTTGCCATTGAAATCAATGGGCAGCGCTTCGGCAGCGGCACTTTGCGGGCCCCACTAGTGGCCGAAAAGCACCGCTAACGCCCTCCGCCGCCCCAGTGCGAAGGTGCCCTAAATTATTATTATAATTTTTGTTTTTTATATATCAAGCACTCTTTTATCATTCAAATTTTTCCTTTCCAATCAACTCTTTACGTCACTAGAGCCTAACGTCGTTGGTTGGAGCTCCCTGGCACAATTGTCTTCAGTTTGGCTTTTAAAGTACTATGTCTGGACCCCACTAGACTGGATGTTGCGGGAATAGCTGAAAAGGACTTTCAGGCATTGGGTGGTGCTTGGTGTTTTTACAAAAAAAAGAGAAGTTGGCACTGTTTTTGGAATGACTGACTTGTCTATCAACGATTACCAGGTTTTCGTTTGTGGCTCAAGAAGTAGGATCTGGGGTTGGAGGAAGTCCTTTGCATCCTCATGATGAATACCAGCCTGCTGGGTTTAGTAGGAATTCTGGGCACCCTGTCAGTGCAGGAGACTTGGTCAGAGGAGTCTGTGTCTCGAACATCCTGAAACTTTGGGTCATTTGGCTGTTTCTGCGGTGTTAAATTTTTTTTTTCCTAGATTCAGTCAGACCACTCTGTTTCAGTGCCATACTTCAGTTGTTGGAAAGGAACCAGAAGACTTGCCACTGCAATAAAGGTAGATCAGAGCATGTCCTGGGCAGACCTTCACCTTTCAGCCTGGTCAGCCTTGTACAATTGCAGTCAGACAATTGACAGGCAGACTCCTCTGCAAGCAGGTCCTTGACCACTGAGAGTGGTTCCCTACACCAGCAGTGTTTTCAAGGACCTGTGTTGAAGGTAGGGGTCACCAGATGTGTACTTCTAGCCTCCAGGATCAACAAATTGGGGGAGGCATGTCTGCATGGTACCAGCTAAAGCAGTGACTGCCCCAGTATCTCTGTGGTATCGTTACATTCTTATCTTTCCTTTTCTCTAATGAAACCTCTTCCTCGTCTGCTTTGAAAGATCAAGATGGAGGGCATGCCAGTGGCCCCAGGCAGATGTGGCATGCCCACCTGGTAAGACCTCTGTGACAGATCATTAAGATCTTCTGTCCTTAGGACTCATTTGCCCTTGTGTTTCTTGGTTGCTGGCTACCTCAATCTGTGATTTCTGTGAGGCTAAAAGTTTTTTTGTAAGGTCTGTCATTGGTCATGGAAGGCATCCTTCACTTACTGTGAGCTTTCAACAATCATTAAGCGTCTGGTTTCTGCCCTTTTGTATTCTGTTTCAGTGGTTGTTGGGCTCCCATTCTGAGCAAGACTTTTTACAGGGGCTCTCCCATGTAGTTCCCCACCCTCCATCCGTTCGCTGTGACTTCATAGCATTTGAATCTGGTTGCCGTTGAGAAACTGCCAATGAACCCATTGGACACATTTCTCTCTCAACACTCACCCACTGGGTCGTTTTTCTTGTAGCCATCACCTTTGCGAGGCAAATGTCTAAACTGGGGTTTCTATCTTTCAAGGAACCCTTTGTGGTTTTGCATAGGGTCAAGGTGGTGTTGAGACCGAGGACTTTCTTTCGTGCTTAAAGTAGATTATGCCTTTCACCTCAACCCGGACTTCATTCTTCTTCTGTTTTTTTCTCCAGTTCACCAAAAGGAAATTTGTATCCTTTTGGATAAGGTTCTGGCTGTGTGAGGCTCTCTTGTACAGTGCTTCTCTCAGGAAAACTAATTGTTTTTCGTCATGGTTGTTGGACCCCAGAAGCTGCATCAGCTTCTTGTTTCACTGTCTTTTGGTGACCGGGGAAGGCCATCATTCGAGTTTATGGTCTCGAAAGCCGGGTTCCACCCTTTCTTGTTAAGGTGCACTCTACTAGGTCTGGGAGTGTTTATTGAGCTTTTTGGCATCGTGCAACTGTTTCCCACATTTAAAGAGTGCTGTTTGATCCTCTTTAAATTTTCTGTAGGTGGACCTTGTGGCCTCCTATGATGCTAGCTTTGGGGAGAAGGTCCTTCAGGCAGCTCTTCAAGGCTCTAAACAGTCCCCAGTTTTTTTTTTGTTTTGTTTTTTTGTTTTTTTCTTTTGGGGGGGGGGGGTGCTTTAGGTTTTAGCATTTGTTTGCGATTTATTGCCTGTCTCTTTTTAACATCCTGAATTTAAGACTTCCTATGTTCCTCAATAGATGGATTATTGTACTCATTGTTCTTTTCTTGGGGTACATTGAGTGACGTAGGTCCTACCCCTCTGTATTCTCGGGCATTGCTCTCAGTAGTAGTTTGCCACAAAACTGAGGAATGCTGGTAGGAGTGGTTATCCTTTGCTGACCTGCAGGTTTTTTTTGTTTTTGTTTTTGTTTTTGTTTTTGTTTTTTGTTTTTTTTGTTTTTTTAGACCAAATCCTATTGTGGACATCTGGTGCATGTGGGTTTCACCAATCGCACATTTTGTGGTATGATTTATGTATATTTCACTGTTCATGTACCACACCGATTTTTTTTTTTTTTTTTTTTTTTTTTTTTTTTGGTAGAATAAAGGGTCGGAACCGCCTGGGTTTTTTTTTTCTCATGGCCCCTTAAGATATTTGCTGTCTGTGCTGTCTGTCTTATTTTGAATGGCCTGCCAACCCATGCAACAGTCCAAAATCGTGACCTTCAGCTGTGTACGTTTGGGTGATGCCATGTATTGCTGGGCTGTCGGCACCCAGTGTACTAGTGCATTGTAGTGCCAAAAATGAAAGGCACTGCAACACGCACAATATAGTAGTGTGAAGCCAACATTCAGTTTCTCACTTGGCGACACTGTTTTAGGGTTTGATGCTGGCATCAGCACCAGAAATGTACTCTGAATAGAGTACAGGAGGGTTATAACCCCTGTCAGATTATTTTTATTTCGCCTTTTGTCCCATTGCTGAAATTTCCCTTGACTTCCTGTCCCATTGCCAAAGGGGGAGTGAGGAAAGCCCTGCATAGTAAGGGAATTTCTTGGGGACCCCCAGGTCACCAGAGCCAGTGTCCCTATTGGAAGATTTCCTCTTAATTTTCTGGGGACAATCCAAAATTTAGGATTTTATTATACGTTCACTTTCATTGATGACTGTAAAAACATGACTAATGGGGTGAATTTCCCTAAGGGGCATAAAAACTGACAAAGGGTCTAATCTCTCTCTTCTCTCCTGTATCCAAAACACACGTTTTGCCTTCAGTTATACGTTAACTTGGGTGGATCTTCATAAAGATGCTACCTCTCCAGGTGGTGGTCTTGCAGTTCACACACCAGCCATGGTTTCTTACCTACTGGCATCTGTTCCTTCCTTTAGTATCCAAATACAAACAGGCTGTATTTCTGCTGTTTGTTTTTTACCTTTTTTTTAAAGGCTAAATTCACCCCATAGGAAAAAAGAATTCACAAATTTTTGCATAAAAATTTTTTTTTTTTTTCTTTTTTTTTTTTTTCTTTCCCTACTTGAGCCTGCAACTCCGTGCAGGTGCAATTTCACCTCAGGCTCCTGCTAACATTATTTAGAATTTATTGCCTGTACAAGCTTTCTGTTAGCAAACTTGAGGACTGCCGCAGTGGCAGTCGGGACTTGTAGTTTATACATTCATAGTTCACTTTGAAGGAATGATACAGCTTTGCGGGAGAGAGGATCACCTGCCCACTTTTTTAGGGGAAGGGGTGAGGCGGGTAAGTGGATAAAAGCTAGGACGTTACATGTTACACCCAAAATAACAGGTGTAACTTGTTCTGAAAGGTGATCTGAGCCTTTTAAAATCAAACCAGCTTTATTACAGGTAATAGAAACTCGCACAATCAAACCCTCTCTTGCTCCTTTTAATGTGTTTCTCCCTAGTTAGGGGCTTATGCAGCCCATAGATGAGTCAATTTTCTCTCCTTCCACGGTCAGTGTTGATGGGGGAATGTTTCCTGCACTGCTGTGGTGTTCTGGTGGAGGGGGGCGCCTTTCCGGGCTGGCAGAATGCAATGCTTGCAGCTATAGCCGTTGGCAGTAACTGCATGTAAAGGAAATCGGACAAGCTGGTTGGCACAATCTACAAGCAACCTGCCCATACATGAATCAAAATTTGGCTGGTCCCTGCTGAATCAGCCAAATTTCGATCCATGTATCACTGGCGTTTAAACATAAAGATTTATGCCAGGGGTATTGAATTAAAATTCACAGAGGTCCAGTCAGTAAAATATTCTTCCAGTTGAGGTATGAATCTCATGTTTGTGTGATGACCGCCTTGCATCCTCGCAACCAATCACCAGCTTGTTAACTGGGGCAGCCCCTGCTCTCTGTCTAGAGCTGTCCTGCCTCCAGCTGTCAGCTCTCTAAGAAAAGCAGTGGTGACAGCTGTGGGCAGAACGACTCCTAAAGGGTGGAACCGCAGGGGGTCCGGATCGGATGAGACATTGACTAGGTCCTGATCCTGGACCGTGGTCCGCCATTTAGTGATGCCTGCTTTTATTTTTTTTTATCAAGCTTATTCAATATTTGCTTGGACTCTAATTCAGCAGTGCATTTCATAGCTTTGTTGAGTTTGCCAAAACCCTAAATCAAGTTGGGTTGTAATGGGAATCTTTCTCCCCCCCATCCCCCCCCCCCCCCCCCCCCTTTTTTGTACGTTTTGAATTTTAAACTGTATGCATTTTTTTTTTTTTTTTTTTTTTTTAAGCCTTACTATATACACTGAATTCTACAGTAGGGGAGCTACATTTATTGTGTTGCCTCCTGTTTTATCTCAGTTCAATGTCTCCCATAAATTGTGAACTTTGAATTGAGGAGACTATGCCGCACCTATGGACTTTCGCTTGGCTGAGATTTACAGGCAATGGCTGGGTTTACAGGTACCCAGGACATGCAGAAGTAAACTTGAAAAACTAGCTTTTTTAGGTGCTAAACTTTAAGATGCATGCTTTCAAGGGCATAACAAATCTACTTTGAGGTTAGATGGAAAAAGCCTTGTCAATATTACTATTAGACAAAATAATGCATTAGCGGATTCATTATGTGCAGACTAGCTTAGTGATGTGCTTTCCTTCAGCCAGGCTTGTTACGGTTCTGCCCCATCTCTCTCAGCTGCTGTTGGAACAGATTCTCGATTGTATGGCCTTGCTTGCTAGGGGTGCGTTGAGCTGTAGGACAGCTGCGGCAAGCATCTGCTTTTTATCAAGGCTTTTAGTGTTGAACAAGTTGGGCAGACGCGCCGACCTAAGTGCCTTCAGATGTTTGTGCAGATCTCTGCTCAGCTGCTGAAGACAGGTGCTGGAGGAACATATGGTAGGATCAGTGGTCAATCTTTGAGCACAAGCACAGTGTTGGCGTATAATTCTTAGTGTTTAACCCCCCCCCCCCAAAAAAAAATGGATCCTGCTCCTTTTAAAGCATTTTATACAGTACAGTGCTTGTGCTATGTCATTTTGCCCCCTGTGACACCTAAAAACAAAAAAAACAAACAAACAAAAAAAAACCTGGCTGATCCTGCCAGTTCTGCCCTCTCTATGTAAACTGACCACGGTGTATCATGGCTACTAAGCCCTAACACCGTGGTCACTTTTACGTGCCTCCTTCATCCACAGCACTGATGTCTCTCCTCTGTCCTCAGCTGCCCCCCCCCGCCGGTCGGCTCCTGTATGTTTTGTATTTAAAAAAAAAAAAAAAATTAAAAACAGAGAAATAACTGCATATGCCTTATTTGTGAGCGCTTATCGGCGGTCACGTGACCGACTGGCTCTCTCCTCACCTCCAGACCGACATCAGCGTGGGAATCTCGGCCCCTCCCACTACCTACATCTGTCAGACAAGGAGAGGAGAGAGCCGAAGGGTCACGTGACCGCCAATCAGCGCTCACAAATAAGCTATATTCAGCTTTTTTTTTTTTTTTTTTTTTTATATACAACACACACAGGGCCATATCCTTAGACTGAGCGGATTATATAAAGTAAATCATGTGGGTTAACAAACCCTTTTAAGAATCTGTATATTCAGATTTTTTTTTTTTCTTCCCCCCCAAACACTACATTTTTCGTAGTTGTATTAGGATTTGTGTACACAAGCGTGTTTTTTACCTATGCTTTTCATGCCTTTTGAAACACACGTCAGTAATTTCGCAATTACCTCCAAGGTATAGAACAGAGGCTTGACTTGCATTAGCTGAGTAGTGAGTATTGTCACCAGCAGTGAAGGACAAGCAGCATCTGCTGACAAAAGCAAAGGTATTTCTTCTAGGTATTTGATACTGGCATGTTAATGTGTATGTGATTCTGCATTTACACCTGCTGGGGGCGTACACTTCACCGGTGTGCCGCTTTTGCTTGGATGACTCTGAGCAGAAGCCGATCTGCGTGTCCCAGGCATATCTGAGTTCTGATGGGGGGAGGGATGTATTCTGTCTGTCTGCAAAGCAGGGACTAGAATCGATCTCTTCCCCTAATAACAGCAGCACACAGTTTATGCAAAAAGACTGGCTAGGCACACAGTTAACCCTTTGCCCCTGATGTTAACCCCTTCCCAGCCAGTGTCAGTACAGTGACGGTGCATATTTTTAGCACTGATCACTGTATTCGTGTCACTGGTTCCCGCAAAGTGTCAGGTGTCTGTCCGCAATATCTCGCAGTCCAGCTGTAAGTCGCTGATCACCGTAATTACTAGTATAAAAATTCCATAAATGTATCTCATAGTTTGTAGAAGCTATAGTGTTCGTGTAAACCAATCAATATACACTTATTGGGCTTTTTTTTTTTTAAACCAAACAATATGTAGCAGAATACATATTTGCCTAAATTTATGAAGAAATCGGATTTCTTTTTTTTTCCAAAATTTTGGTATTTTTTTGTTTTTATAGTGCAATAAATAATGCAGAGGTGATCAAATACCACTAAAAGAAAGCTCTATTTGTGGAAAACAAATGACATAAATTTTATTTAGGTACAATGTCACTTGACCGCGCAATTGTCATTAATAGTAACGCTGTGCTGTATAGCAAAAAAGGGCTTGGTCATGAAGGGGAGTAAATCTTCCGGAGGTCAAGTGGTTAAATAAAGCAGGGTTTCTTAACCAGGGTTCTGTACCAGTGGTGTTAAAATTAAGTTTTTTCCACTGAGCACCAATGCTCTGTTGGCCTTTTCTGCTGAGCATACATGCAATGTAAGTGTGTATCCTCTGAGCCCCACGCTCAGTGTTGATGTAAATATTCCAGTTTTATCTGCAACTAGCTGATTACGCTAATATCACTCAAGCTACTTCAGGGGTTACCTAAGACCCTAAGACACAAGGGTTCCTAGAGCATAAAAGGTTGAGAGAGACTTATGTAGACTGATTAGTAGGTAGCAATTTAACCACTTCCCCACCGTTGTACCTCCATGGACATCCTTAGGTTGAAGTGGTTATACCGGGATGATAGCTACGGGCATCACCCCAATATTTATATATATATATTTTATATATATATATATATATATATATATATATATATATATATATATATTTTTTTTTAGCCAGCAATTTCCTTTTTTGTAAAAGCCATTCTAGCAGCTGATTAGCCACTGGGTTGCTTTTACAGGCAGCGGGAGGGGATGTCCACTGCTGCCTCTGCAGGCTCTTCTGTGTCATTGGGGAGGCCATTATGCGATCTGGTCGTTTTCACCGGGTTACCATAGAGCCGGCAATGGACCAGATGGTCCCCGGCCACTGTTGTCCTGGGAGGCCGGAAGCGATGTCCTGATGTCACTTCTGGCTCTGGCAGATGTACTGATCACTGCTTTTTTTTTTTTTTTTTTTTCTGGAAAGCAGAGGTCATTTATTTATTTTTTTTAATCTCATGCTTTCCAGGGTAGAGAAGGGATCTGGACCCCAGATGTATCTTTTAAAGAGCATCTGTCATTCCTTTTATCACAAGGGATGTTTACATTTCTTGTGATAGGAATAAAAGTTTAAAAAAAAAAAAAAAAAAAGGAACGGTGTATAATAAAGAAAATAAAAATTAAAGTAGTAAATCACACGCAGAAGCAATATACAAGTTGCGCCCGCATATGTAAACGGTGTTCGCACCCCATGTGAGGTATCACCGTAACGATTATAGCGAAAGCAATTATGTTAAGCACTAGACCGCCTCTAACTCTAAACTGACAACCAAAAAAATTTAAAACACTGTCTGGAGTCTAGGTACCGTAGTTTGGCGCTATATATAATTTTTTTTTTTTTTCTTTCAATACATTTCTTTAACCACTTCAATACCGGCACTCAACCCCCCCCCCCTTCTTGCCCAGGCCAATTTTCAGCTTTCAGTGCTGTCACACATTGACAATTGCGTTGTCATCCAACACTGTACCCAAACCAAATTTTTATCATTTTGGTGGCATTTGGCCACCTGTGGGGTTTTTATTTTTTGCTAAACAAATAAAAAAAAATGCCAAAAATTTTTTTTCTTTTTTTTTTTTCTTTGAGTCTTATAAAATTTTGTAAATAAGTAAGTTTTCTCTCTGTCACTGATGGGCATTGATGAGGCTGCACTGACAGGCATTGATGAGGTAGCACCAATGAGTTGGCACTGATGGGCACTCCTAGGCGGCACTGATGAGCACTCATTTTTTTTATTTTATTTTTTTAAACCTCTGTAGTCTTCCCCCAACTGACAAAGATTCTAACCCTTACTCTCTCCCAAAAGTGAAATTGTTCTCCACTGTAGTTTTTTTTGTGTGTGCTTGTCATGTGACTGTTCAGATTCCCTCTACAGGTATGTTTCTGGTGACCCTGCCTCCCAGTTTGGAAGCTTGGATAATGGGGTTGTTCTTCCGGACTTGTCGTCTGCATTGTTCTCTACTCCGCCGGGTCTTCTGCAGTTGCTGAACCAGCAAGCCAATCGCTCACAGCGCAAAGCCTCATCGTCTTCCTTGCCTGGACGTCTGAACAGAGCCCTTTCCCTTGGAACCATCCCGTCCCTCACGCGGACAGGTAAAACGTTATTGCTGTGCGCAGTCTGATCTTTCAGCTGTCCTCCAAGCTTTATTTTTTTTTTCTCCTCCTGTCGTATTGTACTGTCGACGAGCATACTTTGCAAGCGCAGAGCTTGCATTTACAACGTGCCTGACACATATTTTGTTTGTAACAGCCACTGATCAAACTGTGATGTCAAATTTGTCACCCTTTGCTCAAACGTTAATCCTGGTGAAAATTCTTAATTTTATAAAGGTGTTTTCTTGCCCTGTGACAAAATACTACATAATTATAGGTGATTAGACTCCGCTATGTGCCACATCCCTAGGATTTCAAATAAAAAAAGCAAGAATTCCCCCTAATGATTAGACTTTTTAGGTACTTCAATCGCATAATATGTGGAGAATGAAATTGGTATAAACAGTTTTTTTTAATACATCGCTGGATAACAGAAACATGAAAACGGTGTGTACATGATATGATCAGCTATCGATTCACCAACTATGAGCGATAACCATGATGCAGTATGGCTTCCTCCTTCCGACGCGTTTCAGAGAATATACATCTCCTCCATCAGGGGTGTGAGAGGTATATAATCCATCAATTGGTGTTATTTATGGGCACCCCATGTTTCAATTAAAAACGAAGTCTGAAAATTCTACTCTTCTGCCCAACCTTCTGAGTAATGTTTTATCCTTATGCTTGAGAAGCAGATAGTAAAGGGGGTGGGGGGGGGCCCGGGGCACACAGGAAGGAAATTGGGTATCACTAAGGCTTTGAAGACTCAATCCTGCATCTAAAAATCAGTCCTGGACATACACCAAAGTGTATTAGAGCCTCAAATCTGAGGTGACATGGTTGTAGTCAGGCTTGAACAGCAGGAGAGACGAGTGTTGTGTTTTCTAGTGAGGGGCACACGGCAGAAATGTGTTTTTACGAATTTCATTCTCCACATATTATATGATTAAAGTGCCTAAAAAGTCCCATCATTAGGGGAATTCTTGCTTTTTATACATGACAAAATACTGTCCATTTGTTCTTAAAAAAAAAAAATGGTGTATTACAGGCTCTTCATACTCCGTCGCTATGAGGTTGCTTTTCTTTATTCTGCAAAAAACCTGGTCGATCCTGCTGTTCTCTGTTCTCCTTCTGTCCCAAATTCAGCTAGGGACTTTACAGCTGTGTTGGCAGCTCTGCACATGCTCAGATTTCAGTGTGTTTCTATGCTGTGCATTTCCTCCCTATCACATCTGAGCTGCCCATGTGACTGTAGTCGCACATGTGGACATATATACACAGTGGTAAATGACAGCCCCCTCCCTCTTTCATGCCCACTAACCAGCCTAAACACAGTGGGGTGGGATATTGCTTGTAGATTAATGAAGGCTTCACCTCCCTCTTATCCACTTCAGCTCCAGAAGATTTACCCCCCCTCCCTCTTCCCGGCCAGGCCATTTTTACCTATATGGCACTGCGTTACTTTAAGTGACAATTACGCAGTCGTGCGACACTGTACCCAAATACAATATTTGTCCTTTTTTCCCACAAATGGAGCTTTCTTTTGGTGGTATTTGATCCCCTGCGTTTTTTATTTTTTTAAATTTTTTTTTCGATATAAACAAACTGACAATTTGGGGGGAGGGGATGTACTTTCTGCTATAAAACATATCCAATACAAAAATTTTAAAAATCTAATTCCTTCATCAATTTAGGCCAATATGTATTCTGCTACATATTTTTGGTAAAGAAAAATCTCTAAGCGTATATTGATTGATTTGCACAAAAGTTATAGCGTCTACAAAATATGTAATATATAGCGTCTTATTTATGGAATTTTTAATTATTTTTTTTTACTAGTAATAGCAGTGATCAGCAACTTGTAGCGGGACTGGGATATTGCAGTGGACAAATTGGACACATTTTGGGAAACTAGTGACACTAATTCAGTGCTAAAAATATGAACTGTCACTGTACTAATGACACTGGCTGGGAGGGGGTTAACATCAGGGGCAATGAATGGGTTACATGTGTGCCTAGCTGGTGTTCTACTGTAGTGTGGGAGGTACTTTTACCAAGTGAAGGCATGGATCCATGTTTCTGCTTTGCAGGAGCACAGGATCCATGTCTTCCTCACTGACGGAATGGCGATCTGCCTTGTTTACATAAGCAGATCACTGTTCTACCTGTGCCATAAACGATCAGCTGGTGCTGGCAGCGATCAGGTTTGCGGGACCCGCTGATCAGCTCCTGTATAGCATCACAACAGGAGCGAGCCACCGGCGGCACGCACTTGCGCCTGATACCCGCAAGTGCACGATCACGTGTGTGTGTATGTATGTGTGTGTGTATATATATGTATATGTATATGTGTGTGTGTGTGTGTGTGTATATATATATATATATATGTGTGTGTGTATATATATATATATGTGTGTGTGTATATGTGTATATATATATATATATATATATATATATATATATATATATATATATATATATATATATATATATATATATATATATATATATATATATATATGATCCTGCGCAGTGCGGCCGCCCTGTAGCATTAAAATTGCTATAGGGCAGTCGGCAAGTGGTTATTAAGACGCAGGCTGGAGGGGTGTGACACAGCCTGTGACTGGTAGATATCCGCCCACACTATTAGTTGCCAAAAAATCCTAAAGATATATATATATATTTGACGATTTAAGACCGTTTATTGATATTATTTTTATTTTTTATCCCAAAAGCTGTTTGAACATGTGACCAGCAGCAGAGGACTAGAGGCTCCTCCTGCTTAAGTTTCCCTGCAGACAGGCTGGGAGAGAGCTGAGTCATGTGACAGCTGTATATCCATTAGGAAAAAGGTACTTAGATGTTTTATGTTTTTTTTATTTAAATAGTGCCATCACCCATATGCAGAAATAGAAGGGACTATGTGCATTAAACAGTGTGTGTGTTTTATTACTTTAACTCCTGTAGTTTACCGTAGGTCTGTGGCGAGCTGTGGGTGGGTGCAGTCTCCACAGCACCTGGTCGTGACTTGCCCAGAATCTAAGATCAGCCCTGAGCATCGGCTCCATTATGTTATCAATTCCCATGGTATTGTGGGAAATGTATCATCCCCCTCTTCATTGCCCAGCGGCACACATCAGATGACGTATGTCGCTGTCTACCCGGTTCCTCTCCATGACTCCTGAGCACAGCAAATGTGAAAGAAGGATCTGATGATGATGCATCTAATAAAAAAGAAAAAAAAAATCAAACAAGACCTTTTATTAAAACATCCAGAAGTATTTTTATTGTAGATAAGGGGATGTGGTCAAGGGTGAAAAGGAGGTTGGATCGATCCTGGAGTTCATCAGTTTCATTAGGGTGGTCTATTTACAAAATATTTGTCGTAAAATGTCAGAAGCATTTGTGCACGTTGATGAAATTGTCCCATATTTTTTCTAAGAGATTAAAGTGGAAGATCAGTCAAAAATTAGAATTTTTCTATTAATTATATGTAAAATATCTTTATCATTCGTTTTCTGTATAGCTGATTGCCAAGCTTAGAAAGTCTTATCAAAGCCAGACAATCAACTTCTGTCTGTTCTTCAGGGACAACCTTACCTCCTTGTTTCTGAATTCTGCATGGGGGCCTCTCACTTCCTGAAAACGTTGTCCTTCTCTGATACACGCCCCCATCCCTCCTCTCCTTTTAAAACAGACATGCCCAGCCGCCCCACCCCCATTCCATCTTCTCAGAATCTCCTCCTGTCTTCATAGCCTCGTTTTGGATGGCAGTTTCTCCTGAGAGAGAGAGAGAGGGGGGGGGGGGGCAGGCAGGCATTGGAAGTATGTCCTGTTTGTTAGAAACTGTAATATAATTACAATGCAACATGGCGCAGATTTTCTACAGTGAAAACCACGTGGCTATTTGTGCATGGTGTGGCACTGTGATGGGCACTGTGTGCATGGTGTCATGGCACATGCCCAGCTGAAGGAGCTAAATGTGAGTAATGAGTTTATACACCCTTGCTGCTCAAGCCAATTTTCAGCTTTCAGCGCTCTAACACTTTGAATGACAATTACTCAGTCATGCTACACTGTACCCAAACAACATTTTTTTTTTTTTTTCTCAGAGCTTTCTTTTGGTGGTATTTAATCACAGCTGGGTTTTTTATTTTTTGCAATACAAGCAAAAACATAAACACTTTTTTTTTTGTTTCTATTGTAAAATTTAGCAAAAGTCATTTTTCTTATGCTGCTACATATCTTTAGTAAAAAATAACCCAAATTAGTGTATATTTAGTCTCTGTGAAAGTTAGAGTCTACAAGTTATGGTGCAAATCATTTAAAATTGATAACACCTGATGTACTGAAGGCATATGATTTCTTGAGACCCTAACAAGCCAGGAAAGTACAAATACCCACCAAATGACCACTTTTTGGATAGTAGACATTCCATGGTATTTAGTAAGAGGCATGGTGAGTTTTTTGAAGTTATAACTTTTTCCCACAATTCTTGGGAATTTTTTTTTTTTACACAAAATTGTCATGACAAGTTCTCTCACACAGTACATGCATACCATACTTGCCATAACACCCCAAATTACATTCTGCTACTCCTGAGTATGGCGATACCACATGTGTGCGACTTTTACACAGCCTGTCCACATACAGAGGCCCAACATCCAAGTAGCACCGTCAGGCGTTCTACAAGCATAAATTACACATCTAATTTCTCAACCATCTATCACACTTTTGAAGGCCCTGCAGCCCCAGGACAATGTAAACGCCCACAAAATGACCCCATTTTGGAAAGCAAACACCCCAACATAAAATCTATGAGGCATAATGAGTCTCTTGAACGGTTAACTTTTTTCCAGAAGTTTTTGGAAAATGTTGAAACAAAAATGGAAAACGCATTTTTTTTTTTTTTTTTTTACAGAGTTGTCCATTTATAAGATATTTCCAACACATAGCATGTACATAGCAAAAATGACAGCCTGAAATACATTCTGCTACTCCCTCCTGAGTATGGCAATACCACATGTGTGAGACTTTTACATAGCCTGGCCACATACAAAGGCCCAATATCCAAGTAGCACCTCCAGGCATTCTAGGAGCATAAATTACACACACAAATTCCTGCCAACCTATCACATTGTTGAAGGCCCTTCATATTTCTAACACATAGCATGTACTGTACATACTAATTACAAACCAAAATACATTCTTCTGAGCAAAGAGTAAACAAAAGATTACCTGCGGTTTTAGTAGTGCAGTGGTCCACAGAGGAGAGCATCGGTCCAGGTAGCAGGCAGGGATGTGATCAGCAGCAGCGAAAGGATCGTCCATGCAGCAGGCAGGAATACTCTCCATAGTACAGGCAGAGATATGGTCAGTGCAGTCAAAGTATTGGTCCAGGCAACAGGCACATGGTCCATGAGAAGTCCTGGTCAGTGCAGGCAGAGTAAGGCTGGCCATACACTATACAATTTTCTGATTCAATTTCCTTTAGATTTACCTTCAACTATGTAGTGCAAGGGCCTGTCTGATTGCATACAAATTGAAAGGGTTTAGGTTTGACCTCATATTATATGGTTTTGGTAAATCTAAAGGAAAGTTGAACAGGAAAATTGTATAGTGTATGGCCAGCTTTATTGTCAGCACAGCCAAACTATTTGTCCAGGCAGCAGGCAAGACCACCAAGTTTAGGGCCTCGGTCAGGAAAGAATGGGGACAGGGGTAGAGGCTTCTCCCACCCAAATCGCTTTGAAGCCTCCGGACAACCAGACACTGTTCTGGGAATTACAAAACAAAGCGAAAACCAAAAACTCTTTTTCTCAACTCAGAACACTATTCTGGAGTCCCTCACATATGTGAGACCCCTGTGTAGCAGGGTGAAAGATCGGTCCAAGGGGCAGGCAAAAACATGGTCAACAGGCCGAGGTGAGTGCATGTAAAAGGCAGAAATAGACAGCAGGCAGAGGCATAGTCGATAGTCCAGGGTCAGTTCACATGAAAGGCAGAAACATGGCGAATCAACAATGCAGGCAGAGGCATAGTCGATAAACGGGCCAGGGTCAGTTGAGTTGAGGCAACAGGGAAATAATAAGCACAGAAATTGAAAATGGGAAAATGGCAGTCTAATAAATTTGGGCTAATAGTTTACGAGAGTGTGATAGCGCCTGAAGCATTCTCTGATGCATAGGCCAGGTTGAGAGGTCACTGGGGACAATGGAAACTGGTGTCTTTCCTTCTCTTCTTTTGCTGCACACCCGACATTCTTTTTGGCGTCATCTTCCGGTTGCTGATGGTGGAATATCGGCAGGAAAATGGGGCTCGTGCAGTCTGCTGTCTCAATCCCTGCTGATAGATTAGGGCAGTGAAAATATCTTCGATAAATTTGACGAAGGGGTTGGGTATTTCCATTGATTTTTGATAGGTGACGTATGCATTATAAATGGCCAACTAGAAGAAGTATATTGCGGCTTTTTTTTTTATACCAGCAAGGCTTTTGAACGGGACCGCATCCTCTGCCAAGTTCCACCGAGGTATCATCGTGGATGGTGGATAAGGATGAGCTCCGGCGTGTTCGCACACTCCACGTGCTGAGCCCGCCAGGAAGTTGGCGCTGCGCTAATCGCAGGCAGTGAGACATTTTCCCGATGTGCGGCTGCAGAGATCGGGAAATGTCTCACTGCCTGTGATTAGCGCAGCACTGTGCCGACTTCCTGGCGGGCTCGGCACTTGGAGTGTGCGAACGCGTCGGAGCTCATCCTTAATGATGGACATGATGTAAACCTCTTTCCTATCCCTCCACTTCACGTCCAACACTTCCTCGTTCCTCAGGCTTGCTGATTCCCCCTTTGTAGCCTTGTGGTGACTAGACACTGTGGGAAGCCTTTCCTGTTTTTTCTTGCTGTACCGCAGGCCAAGGTTTTCTTCAGGTATAGGTGGCGAGAAAGGGGCAAACTGGTATAGTAATTGTCCATGTAAATGTGATACCCCTTTTGGAGGAGTGGCAATGCCAACTCTCAATTTTCCTGCTTATTCCCATGTACGTTGGACACTCAGGGGGCTGGAGCTGGGAGTCTTTGCCTTTGTACACACGAAAGGCATTCCTATCCAGAGGAGCTTTCACAGAGCTTGTTGAGCTTCAATCCATACCTCGCCTTCCTACTGGAGATATACTGCTTGATTCCCAGCTGGCCTGTGAGATAGACTGGTCAGGGATGTAAAGTTCGGCAAACCTCCTCTTAAAAAAAATCAATTAGAGGGTGAATTTTATACAATTTATCAAAGTGCGGATGATTTTGGGGGGGGGGGCACTGCGAGTTGTCACTGAAATGCAGGAACTGCATGATCATGTCATAGCGAACCTGGACATCACAGCTGAAAAAATTGGCATGTGGTGGATGGAGTTGTTAGACCAATATGCATGCAGTTTTTTTTGTAAGCCCCATGTTGACCATAAGGCCTAAAAACAATCTAAGCTCCTCCACTGTTAGAGGTCTCCATTCAAAAGGGCGGGCATAACATGAGTAGGGGTTGTTTTCTATGTACTGAAGGCAAAAAATTTGTTTGGTCCACGATGCTTTGAAGTAACTCATCAGGGAAAATTTAATTTTAAAAAATCTATTTCAGAGAAACCTTCTGTGTTGGCCTGCACACCTGGCTGTGCTGTGAAAGGGGGGATTGTGGCTGACCCTGTGCTAGAAGCCAGCCACAATGGGTTTGCCAAAGCATCCGGAAGATAGGTTTGGGCCCTACTTCTTTGGTGTGAAATTCCAGCGCTTGTACTGGGCCTTTCCTCCTGTGGTCTAGCAGCGCTTGTAGGGTGTCCCCCCCCCCCGGGGTCTAGCGCCGTTGGCATTTGCTGATTGGCTATTGGGGTGTCTGGCGCTGCTGGTAGCTGCCTGGTGTTAAGACAGTTTTTTCTTTTAGGACGGACTACTTCCTCCTCCGATTTGGATGTACTGCCTTCGGGGGAACCGGAATCAGTGAGAGCTCTCCGCTGCTCTTATCGGTCAGGATTTGGTATGCTTCTTCTGGTATGCCTTTTTTTTTTTTTAACTTTTCAAATGGACAGCTCCTCCCGACGTTACCCAGCTTGCCCCAGCCTGCAGCACCCGCCGCCGCTACTCCTTCCACAACCACACAACCAATCCTGCTCCAGGACAGAGCCCGAGCGGCGCCATGGCACTTCGAGCCACTCACTCCATAACACGCACGCCAGAGCCCTCTCCCATCAGGTGCGCCATCAGTTATTCAGTTGACACCGTCTGCAGCCTAAGGAATACCGCTACAACATTACCAACAACTACCTAAACAATATTACGAAAAGAACAACTTTTAAGAACAAATTTGAAACCAACCATCCAAAACAGGAATACACCACATCCAGGACAACACCTATCATGCGCCCTGATCAACACTAGATCAGCAGTCAAGCACAAACTTCATGATTTTATCACTCAACACAACAGACTGTCTCTTCATCACGGAAAGCTGGCTAACACCTGACTGTAACACCATTCTAGCAGATTTAGTGCCTGAGAACTACCGCATCTTAACTGAGCACAGAGTCGGTCAAAGAGGAGGCGGCCTAGCAGTGATCTACAAATCTCACCTCACGTTCACAAAACCAACTTTACAGGGCTCACTGCCATTCATGGAAACACTCACACTTCAATGTCAAACACCCCAGGACACCATTCACATACTACTGTGCTACAGACCACCGGGACCAAAAACACACTTCCTTGCACCTTTTATTGAATTCATCTGTACATACACCTTGATAAACAAAAATCTCCTGCTACTTGGGGACTTTAATCTCTGGGCAAACTCCTCCCAGGACTCCATCGCTACCGCTTGCATCAACCAACTAGAAGCACTAGGCCTGCAGCAACTGATAAATGCTCCCACGCATGCTTCAGGCCATACCCTCGACCTCCTCTTCAAACAAAACATTGATATTAACACACTTGATAACATCAATCAGCTGCAAAGGCAGCTGATTGACCGCACACTCCTGTTCCATCCACTAAGATGGTTGCAATTGCCATTTCTTAAGTAATTGACCATAAGGATGAAAACTTCAGGGTTCTCCCCTATATGTTTGCATGTTGGACACAGTTTCATCGCATAATATGAGAACCCCGCTCTGGTTGGACACACATTCCATTAGAGATATAGAGATATATATATATATATATATATATATATATATATATATATATATATATATATATATATATATATATATATATATATATATATATATACATGCTTTCATAAGCAAGTTGGACACTACCTTGGTAGTTATAAACCCCCCCCTTTAGTGACCACGAGCAACCTCTAGGAGCACGGGTGGATCTTGGGCTGTTTGCGGGTGATGCTCGCGGTCTGGCCCGGACAGATACTTCACTCCCAGTACTTGAGTGTCTTGTTCTTCAGCTGCCGGTGAAATAATTTTATGTTTGGGAATTACAGCATTTGGAGTGGTGCAAATCGCAAGCTCCCTGAGGAAGATCTGCACTATACTGTGCAATTGAAACGCGTCGGACATTCATTTGCAAGCTCCCTCCCTTTCTCCAGCTAGTTTTCCCCTTTATATATGTTTTTATCATCAGTTACATGTGTTCTATGCTGTAATTTATCGATTGCACAATACATTTTATACTATCACTGCCTTACATCCATCTTCTTCCGTCCCATTTTCTGAGAAATCTTGTTCGTTCTTCTATCAGCTGATGTATACAACGCAATATGTGTTCCAGTCATTAATTGATCCAATACACTGCGCTTATATCACAATAAATACATAAAGTGCAGTTGTGATCAAAGAATCAAAATGGGCATCCTAGTTCACAGTATCGGTCTTCGGGAATGATTCACTGAAGACTGATACTCTGATTTAGGATGCACATTGTTTTGCACAAGCACTTTGATATAAAGGACTTTGGATTTTTATCTCAATAATGCACTTGTAAAAAGGACATTTGCACTTTTAACGCACTTTGATCACAACTGCACTTTTTGTGAGCTTTTAGCCATCAAAGTGGCTGACCACCACTTCAGCAGAGTTCATATGACTAGGCTTTTGTTCATGCAATAATTGGGGGACTCTGGCAGCATTTTTCTCAGGAAAGCAAAGTATTGTTCATAGATATGCTTCCATAAAAAAAAAAAAAATTTATATATATATATATATATATATATATATATATATATATATATATATATATATATATATATATATATATATATATTTAAGTTGTATAACGCCATCAATTTACGCAGCGCTTTACATATACATTGTACATTCACATTGGTCCCTACCCTCAAGGAGCTTACAATCTAAGGTCCCTAGCTCGCATTCATATACTATATATAATTATACATGCACACACTTTTTTAACAAAAGTATGTGGACGCCTGCCTTTACACGCACATGAACTTTTAATGGTGTCTTAGTCCGTAGAGTTCAATATTAAGTTGGCCCACCCTTTGCAGCTATAACAGTTTCAATTCTTCTTCTCGTCTAACATCAGTAACAGACCTCACAAATGCTCTTCTGGAAGAATGGGCAAATATTCCCATAGACACACTCCTAAACCTTGTGGACAGCCTTCCCAGAAGAGTTGAAGCTGTTATAGCAGCAAAGGGTGGGCCAATTCAATATTGAACCCTATGGACTAAGACTGGGATACCATTAAAGTTCATGTGCATGTAAAGGCAAGCTTCACAATACTTTTGGTAATACAGAATGTTCATACCATTTTACTGGTTCTTGGGTACAATGGTGAGCCTTCAAAGTCTTGCATGTATCCGTCTACATCTTGCTAGTTACTTGTGGTCCGGTTTTCATTTTAGCTTCCGTGTTCTGTCCTCTTATAGCTTGTGAGGAAGTCTGATCAAGGTAAGAAAACGATGAGTGCTCATGTAATGCACCATCCCTCTCATACTGTGCCCCTTCAGGAGTTCTGGTATTCAAGAGGAGCAATGTATGTTGGTTGCAAAGACCAAGCTGTTTCTGAAAGTGTTGATAACTGGACTAGTATCCCAGCTGCTTTCTCATTAGGACCAGAAGAAAGGTGATCTCGGCAGCGTCTTTAAAGTGGGGTTCCACCCAAAAAAACAAAAATACCTGAAAAAATTCTAAAAAACAAAACAAAAAAACATTTGGATATTTTTTTTTTTTTTTACTTACCTCTAAATGCCTGTTGCTAGGTGGTCCCTCATAGTCTGCCTCTTCCTTTGCCTAGGCTGGTGACATCACTTCCCCCCTCAGCACAGGAAGGGCTCAGGTCTGCTCCCTCCCTCCTGTCAATCATCTGGGACCCATTACAGGTCCCAGGTGATTGAGCGGCCAATCACGGCGCGTGGCGCCCCTCGCGCATGCGCAGTGGGTGCCAGGCTGTGAAGCCACAGCCCGGCGCCCACAGTTGAAATGCCGGCGCTGACGAGCGGAGGGGGGGGGGGCGAGCGGGGCTTCGATCCCCTGCATCGCTGGACCCAGGGACAGGTAAGTGTCCAATTAAAAGTCGGCAGCTGCAGTATTTGTAGCTGCTGACTTTTAAATTTTTTTTTTTTTTTTTTTTAATGGACCCCCTGGGTGGAAACCCTCTTTAACAACACAAGTGTTCTGCTTTTCCATTCCTTTTTAAAGGAAGAACATCAACTTTTTTTTTTTTTTTTTTGCATCGCCCACATAGAGGTTTACCACTCTGGTTGCTCTGCTCTTTCAAGGATGGATTTTATTTTGCCTTCACTAGTGAATTCCACTATTGTTAGGCCCTTTCGCAGGGCTGGTATGCAGCCGACTCCTGTGGAATGCAGTCTATGCGCTCTGATCCCCAATGTGCAGGGAATTGAGAGACTGCTATAAGGCAGGCTGATAACTACATTCCTGATTTGTGTTTCCTGTCTGTCTTATAACAGGCGCTGACTCCACTACTTATACTATACGGTGCTGATATGATGATGGGTCATGTGCAGAAGTTTGTACTTGCCACCAAACATGACTTGGCAGTGGCTCAATGCAAGAGTTTTTTTAGAAATATTCACCAAATTATTTCACTTTCTTTCTTTTTTTCTTTTTCTTCTTTCCCCCCTTCTTCTTTTTCCCCCACTCCCTCTACTGTTGTCTATATCCTGGGAATTACCATACCCACCCACCCTGAAATGTATTTGACGTTCCCATGTTTGCCCCTAGGTGACACAAAAGCAGGGTTCACTTCCTACAGCCAACTCGAGGGAAGATTAAAAATCCCTCTATGCAGTAGGGATGCGCCTGTATTGCAAGGGTTAAATGCTTGTTTTAGGTCCAGGGGATCATAAAAGCTGTTTTTCTTACCCAATCCTCTGCTCCCCTACACTTCAGCAGTGGGCTTTTGCTCAGTATCCTCATGTCCGCTGCAGGGCTTTGGACCCTCTCATCTTGGTGTTGGTGGACCTGCAACTGCTGGGGCATAAAGGAGGCAAGACTGTGGGGACCGGCCTTATAGCACAGAGAGGAGCCTGTGGGAGCGGAGAATCGGATAAGTAAAAATTTTTTTTTCTTGTTCCCCTAGATCAGCTTTTCACAACCTTTTTAATATGGAGGAACCCTTGAAATAAGGTTCCTGGTTCAGGAACCATCTTCAGCTCACTGTACACTAGTGTGGTTGTCTAGGGGAAGACGGTCCCCTACATTTTGGAGTCCGTGGGAAGAATCCCCTTTTACAGAGAGCTAAAAAAGATCGTTGGTTTCAGTGGCAACTTATCAGGGAGGCAAAAACGTCTCCTTGCTCAAGGGACCCATCAGCAAACTTCTGGAGGAATTCTGGTTAGGAAAGGCTGCCCTAGAGATAAACGAGCAGCCTTAATTGCAAGGGAGCCTTTTTACTTCATCTGGAGTTCAACTTTAAGACTCCATTCACACCTGTGCGATTTGTCATGAGACTTTGGACTTCAAAGTCACATGACAAGTCGCACACATTTATTTTTTTTTTGGCACCTGTTCAAATTAGTGTGACTTTGAAAATGTGCTTGCGCTACTTTGATGCGACTTCAATCCATAGAATGTAAAGTTGGATCAAAAGTCGTGCTGCAAAGTCACACTGGAAATCGCGCGACTTTGGAGATGCACTAATGTGAATGGAGGCTTAATGCTTTTTTTGCTTGTGAGAAATGCAACAGATGTGAATGTACAGCACTGTGTTAATTGCCAAATTCTTACATGTATCCTTAACATTTGCTTCATGATCATAGGTCTTTATGATCTTTTGACTCTATAGCATGCAATATGTGAACATTGGTGGAATGTCAATCGTTTTGCTTGCTCTGTCACACCTAGATGTATTGCATCCTATTTAATCCCAGAACCAGTAGAAACATTGTGAAAGAGTAGAATAAAGTGTTAAAAAAAAAGAAACTTGCTTTTCTGTCCTGAAAACGATATCTAGGGAAGAGAGATTTTCTTTCACCCGGATGACTTTCTTTCCTTTAAGCCTCGTACACCCGATCGGATTTTAGACAAAGCGTCAGACTTTTGTCCGAAGGGAGTGTGCCAGAAACTTGTCTTGCATGCAAACGGTACACAATTGTTGACCAACAAACGCAAACGTAGAGACTTACTACGTGGAATTTTAGCTCTTGAGCGCCACCCTTTGGGCACCATCTGCTAATGTCGTGTTTGGTGAGCATTGATTCCGAGCATGCATGTTTGGACTTTGGACTTTTGTGTGACGGACTTGTGTATACACGATAGGAAAATCTGACAACAGACCGTTGTCCGCTGAGAATTTACTAGCCTGCCATCCAACATTTGTTGGCGGAAAGTTGGACAACAATTGTCTGATGGAGCGTACTAATGGTCAAATTTTAGGCAAACAGTCTGTCATTACACAATTCCCTGCTGAAAATCCAATCGTGTGTACGAGGGCTTTAACCTGATAGAATTCTGTCAGGGAAACCTGTCAAGTGAGCTACTTGTAGGTAGATGGTGCTCCTCTCCTTTTTGAAAATGTTGGTTGCTTTTAGAGGCGCACCAAATGGAAATTTTGGTGCCGAACCTGAATACTCAGGATGCACTTTGCCGAAAATGACAGTTTAAAAAAAAATAAAATACTTGGAAGCGCCCCAACACCGGTGCTTTTAACCTCTCCTTTGAGGTTAAAAGCGCTCCGCTAGCGGCCAAAGCGTGCCGCTTAAACAGCACTAAAGCGCACCTAAAACGAGTAGCGCTTTACCGCTAACGCAGCAGCGGCCCCAGTGTGAAAGGGGTCTAAACATTGTAACGTTTTGTTCATTAGATCAAAGGAATGAATTTCGGTCTGTAAATGAGGGAAGTTTAACCACGTAAGACTAAACCTTTTTCTGACACTTGTTGGTTTCAGGTTAAAATTATTGTTTGCTACAAAATTACTTAGAACCCCCAAACAACATATATATATATATATATATATATATATATATATATATATATATATATATATATATATATATATATATATATATATTGTATTATATATATAATATTATAATTTTTTTTAGCCCAGACCCTAGAGAGTAAAATGGTGGCTGTTGCACTATTTTATGTCACACTGTATTTGCGCAGCGGTCTTTTAAATGCAATTGGAAAAAAAATACACTGAATAAAAATAAACCTTTCTGTATAATATGAACGATGTTATGCCAAGAGAATCATGATCTTTACTTTAAGCCAAAAAAATCATGATTCTCATTTTGGCCAGAATCGTGCAGCTCTACCCGATATGTTTCGGCCACCAAAATTTCCGTGCATCTTTAGTTGCTGTTCTAGCCTACTGATTTATTTTTCACTTCTACTGGACGCATTGGCCTAGACCGGTGATGGGGAACCTTGGCACCCCAGATGTTTTGGAACTACATTTCCCATGATGCTCAACTACACTGCAGAGTGTATGAGCATCGTGGGAAATGTAGTTCCAAAACATCTGAGGTGACAAGGTTCGCCATCATTGGCCTAGACCAAGCTCCAGGTCAGTGATGCAAAGTATTTAGGCAAGAGGATCAGCAAAAAAGCCAAACCAACAGACTTTTCAGCAGTAACAATCAATATTTCCTCCCAACAGTCTTTTACAAGGATTTCCTGGTAAAGTCGGTATAGTAATACATAAACGGTATGCTGTGACATGTTATTCTTCCTTTGCAATTGTTTTTTTTTTGTTCAGAGTATAAGCTATAGCCCAGAAGTGTGATTGATAACTTACCTTGAACCTCTCACGTGTTTTAGATTCTGGATACCTGTTCAGTGGCAGCCGTCCAGCGTCTCGGGCGTCTACATACAAGGATTCTCCAGGGTCAGGTAAGATGAGTTGTGTTAATTATTAGCAGTGTTTTTCCTTTTCCTTTATGATGTTCACTTGTAAAAGGAATGTATGAGCCATAAAGTTCATTGACCCTATTTGCCTTTCGAATCTATTGCTGTGATCACGCGTTCTAAGGAGCTGTCCATGCAAGTGAAACAGGCCATTGTGAGGCCCCTTTCACACAGGACAGATCCGTGATGATCCGCCCTGTGAACATCCGCTTGCTCAGCGGGGATCGCTCTGTTGATCCCCGCTGAGCAGGCGGATGTCAGAGCAGACCCTGCACACTGTGCAGGGCCCGCCCTGTCAGATCTCCGCTCTCCCCTATGGGGGATCGGATGAACACGGACCGGATGAAAAATAGGATTTTCCTCCGTCTGCAGAATCGGACCATAGCCGGGACGGATGATATCGGCTGTCAGCGGACCGCTGACACCCGCTATCCCATAAGGATACATGCATGTCCGTATTTCATCTGAAGACGGATGGATGAAATAGGGACATACGGTCCGCATGTGTGAATGGGGCCTTAGGCTTCAAAAACTAAACAAATCCATCAGAGAGATAGCAACATTAGGAGTGGCCAAATTAACTTCAATATTTCTTTTTTTTCAACAAAGTCAACAAGATATGTTACAATATGTCTGTTCCTACTGGAGCAAGTAAAACCAAAACTAAGTAGAGTTAGGTAATGTAGAGATATTCTTAGAGGTTGAACTAGACAGTGGTGAATCAAGCTTAGTATTTTAATATATTAACATAACTCAAGAACTCCACACGGGGGGGAGGGGAGGGGTTTTGGGTGAGGGAGAACCAGCTAGGTAGGCGACTTGCTACATCATAGAATGGGGGTGAATAGGAGAATAAAGAGGAAATACAAGAATGGGAGGAAGTTGCCATAGGGAGAGTACATCAGGTGGTTACAGTACATTTTGGATGTGTGAGCCAGGCATACCATTCATACAGAAACTGTTTTATTCTTAGATTTTTCCCTAGCAACTAATCTCTCCATTTCACATTGGAGGTTCAAATCTGTAATTGTGTTGGCAATGGATGGGGAATCTGTGGTTTTCCAGAGATTGGAAATGTTCATTTTTGCCGCGAGTAGTAGATGGACTATTACTACTACTACTACCCTGGGCGGGAATTTTTCTATTCCAAGGTGTAGTAAGGCTAGCAAGGGATTAGGGGTCATTGGAACCTGTGATATGATGGATATTTGTTTCCAGAATAAGCTTGGAGATCTGCAGAACCATAGGACGTGTGCTATGGTACCAGCACTTCCACATGACCTCCAACAGGTAGGAGGATGACCAGGGAAGAATTTGGAGAGACGGTAGAGTGTGAGATATTGGCTGTATTGTTTTTTGGTATGATTCCCAGTGATCAGAGCTGTGGGAGGCTGTAAAGGTGTGCTTAAAGGCACGTGTCCACATGTCGGGAGTGACAGTAATGATTAGTTACTCTGCCCATTTTGAGAGAGATGGTATTTGGGAGTAGGGCTGGTTGTCGTTAAGTGCAGAGCACATTGTAGAGATACCATGTTTTGTGTATGTTGTGTATGCGTAGAAGTTGTGGATTGGTTCAGGTGTTTTGGCCTTAATAGAGATTTTAGACCGTTGAAGAAAGTGGGAGATCCTCAGGTATGTATAGGCTTCCGTGTGGGGGAGGTTGTATTCAGTTGGTAGATTTGTAAAGGTTTTTAGAGTGTTTGTGTTGTAGAGGTCTGAGATATTAGTTATCTTTTGTTTCTGCCAGTTTAACAGGTTTAGATTTGGTATTTGCGACATTAGTGTTCTGTGAGGGATTTGTATTATGTGAGACGGGTGGTCGGAGGTTGTCTGGGTGAGTTTTTTCCAGACTGTCAGAGAGGCTGTGATTGACGGGGGAGTAGGCAGTGTGTTAGGAGGAAGGACCGCCGACGTGACAAGGAGCATTTCGCGGAGAGTATTTGGTTTGAAAGTCGATGATTCTATGATTGACCAGGATTTATTGGGATTCGGGTGCCACCAGTAGTAGGGCTGGTCCAGGATGGAAGCATAGTAGTAGGTTTGTATGTGGGGAAGGCTTACCCCTCCTTTTTCTGTGGTGTCTGGTTAAAATGTAGTGAGCGCATCTGGGTGGCTTAGTTTCCCATATATAGGGCTGCAACTAACGATTATTTTCATAATCGATTAGTTGGCCGATTATTGTTTCGATTTATCGATTATTCGGTTAATAACCTTAAAAAAAAGTGTGGTGTATAATTTAGTTAATGTGTAAAGTTTTAAAAAAAGGTAATTTATTCTTAAATATCTCTATGCAGTGGTAAATATAAATAACCAACTATAAAATAAAAAAATATCGAATCCACTCTGAGCATAACAGACAGAAGAGATATACTGTATATACTATTAGAGGAGATATACTGTATATACTATTAGAGAATATATACTGTATATACTATTAAAGGGTGAATCTGGTAAATATCATCAGACTCCGTGATCAAATTTTTTTTATTAAAAACAAAAACAATATCTTCCTTCAAAAAAAATGTCATTTTAAGAACATTCGTTCTTTCATTCAGTGAATGTACAAAGATTTTGTGTCTGAATATTCTTGTCTGAAAATTGATCCGTGTGGCCAGCCTAAGGCTCGGTACACACCTATGCAGTTTTGCTTTTGATCTGTTTCTGCAGTGCTTTTTTGCTGTGCTTTTTTATTTTTGTGCACGTGATTTTGCTGCGATTTGCGTGTTTGCATTTTATTTTGGCCAATTTGTTGTTGGGCAGATTAAAAAACACATATTGCTGCAAAAAACGCATTACATTCTTTTCTGCAGCTTCTCTAGTGAAGTATATTGAACCAAAAAAGCACTGTTTTGCGTGAACGTGTCCCATTGGAAACCATATAAATGAACTGTAGTGCGTTTTTGCAAAAAGCACCAAAAAACACATAGATGTGAACCAGGTCTAAGTTGTTTGGTAACATAATGGGGTGAAAAAAAACTAAAATTAGCCCTTTATAGTACAAAAAAAAGCAAATAATCATCATTTTTTTTAGTGTAGAACTGTGAAAGTAATATTTGCAGTAGCGATTATTTGCTCTTTTTGTACTATAAAGGGCTAATTTTAGGTTTTTTTAACCCCATTATGTTACTGGCCGATAAATCGATTATGAAAATAGTAATATTAATATTAATTTCATAATCGATTAGTTGTCGATTAATCGATTAGTTTCAGCCCTACCCATATATATCTGGAAAGTTGTTTTTGTATGGAGGTGAAGGAGTGAGGGAACAGGTAAGATTACTGCATGAAAAAAGTAGAGTAGCTTGGGGAGGATTAGCATTTTTTAAAGGAGGCGATCCCTCCTAGTTTAGAAATGCCTGATGTGCGCAGTTGATTTAGTAGGAGTGGCCAAATTAAGTTTGGTACTTTCTGAGGTAGGAAGAAGGCACTGGTGAGCTCAACAACATAAAAAAGGCCTAGATGTCCATGGAAGACAACAGTGGTGGATAATCGCAGGATCCTTTCTATGGTAAAGAAAAACCCATTCACAACATCCAGACAAGTGAAGGACACTCTCCAGGAGGTGGGAGCGTATCATTGTCAACGTCTACAATCAAGCGAAGACTTCACCAGAGCAAATACAGAGGGTTCACCACAAGGTGCAAACCATTCATAAGCCCGAAGAATAGAAAAGCTAGATTAGACTTTGCCAAAAAAAAAAATCTACAAAAGTCATTGGAAAAGAAAAAGCATTGTTTGGACGGATGAAACGAAGATTAATTTCTACCAGAATGATGGGTAGAAAAAAAGTGTGGAGAAGGCTTGTAACAGCTCATGATCCAAAGCACACAACGCCATCTGTAAAACATGGAGCTTGCAGTGTGATGACCTGGGCATGTATGACTTCAGTGGCACTGGGTCATTGGTGTTGATGATGTGACAAAAGACAGAAGCAGCCGGATGGATTCTGCAGTGTTTAGAGATATACTGTCAGCCCAGATTCAGTCAAATATAGCAAAGTTTATCGGGGGCACTTCACAGTTCAGATGGGCAATGATCCAAAACACACTGCAAAGCAACCCAGGAGCTTTTGAAGGAAAAGTGGAATATTCTGCAATGGCCGAGTCAATCACCTGAGCTCAATCCAATTGAGCATGCGTTTCACTTGCTGACTGTAAAATGAAAGGCAGAAAGACCCACAAAGAACTGAAGACAACTGCAGTTAGAGCCTAGCAAAGCATCAGAAAGGAGGAAAACCCAGTCTTTGGTTATGTCCATAAGTTCCAGACTTCAGGCAGTCATTACCAATAAAGGATTCTCAACAAAATATAAAAAGTTAACATTTTTTTAATGATTATATTTGTCCAATTACATTTGAGCCCCTGAAAATTGGGGGCGAACGGCTGCTTCCTACTGTCTTCCCCTACCACAGCTTCACTGCCAGATGCGGCTATTCCACCAGGACCATCCAGGAGAGCCCAAGGACCGACCAGAATAATCGTAACTTAAAATTATGGACTTTACTGTTTCGGCTACGCCACATCTCTTTAGTGACACTATATATATATATAATGGTGTCACTAAGAGATGTATATATATGTATGTGTGTGTGTGTGTATATATATATAAATAATATGTGTGTCGGTTCAGGACAGTCCAGTGTGTGGTCTGAGGGACAAAAGATGCACTGCTTTTTTTCATTTATTTATTTTTCTTAAATTATTATATTATATGATAATATAATCCAAAATGTTTTTATATATTTTTCAGATTATTATTCCCTGCTGTCAGGAAGTTATGCCTCATCGCCTCTACCATCACCTACCCCATCAGTGGCCGGCTCAGCCACATCTAGCTGTGGATCAATGTTTCAGAGACGTCCCCTGATTAGCCCGGCCCGCCTCAACTTAAAGGGACAGAAGCTGAGCTTCACTCCTACCCAGTTTGAAAAAACGCGTCACAACTTTGAAGACATCCACTACCCAGACAGCAGCCTTAGTCCATTGGAATTCAACAACTTCATGACGAAGAGTCTAAGTGAGTTACTAGATGCTTCCAGTGCACGTGAATCCAATGTTTTACATGGTGTACAGTACACCAGTATTGTGTTTACTGTAGGCATCCATGGCTTTGATCTGACTTTGCAGAATTTATTTTTTCTTTTTTAAAGGCACATTTCAATGTACTCCATGTAAGGACATAACTTCATTTATATTGTAGTTTTATTTTTTAAGTGACTCATGATTTTGCATGCTGATCTTTATTAGATTAGAAGTGGACACAAGAAAATAGTGATATGTTTGTAGCTTTACGTATTACCCGGTTGTTGCTGACCGCATAATGCATATATGCGGTGGCACGAAAATTGGGCTTTGTCCAAAGTGTCCAAAGTTCCTGAAGGCAGCATCATAACCGACTTGTCAGATTGTTTTACAATCCCGTGTCCCTTAAAGTGGGAGTAAACTTCAATCTCTGACTTTTACCTATTGGTAAGCCTATAATAAAGCTTAACAATAGGTACTGTAAATATCTCCTAAACGTACACCGTTTAGGAGATATTTACTGTACATGCAGCTGGTGACATCGCCGGCGCATGCGCTCTGAAGGAATGGCCACCTGGGGCATTCCTTTACAGTCCTGTGCCATAAACGTCTCCTGCGCACATGCGCAGGAGTGACGTCATCGTGTCTCTGGCAAGTCACACAGCTGGAGTCCCCAAACCCGGAAGGAAGACCAGGTGAAGAGGGGAGTGCCTGCAGCGGTGACAGCACGGCGCTGGAAGGCTTCGTTTTAAGGTAAGTTTAACATAATGTGCTAGAATGTGATGCAACCTTGTACATATATTATGCCTTTACCTTGCAGGGTACAAAAAAAAAAAATCGCCCAGCGGTTTACTACCGCATTTAATGAGCTCCAAAAAAAAATATTTTACGGTTAGTACAAAAATGTCCTTTTTTTTGGGGCATTCAGATGAGTTGCTTTTGCTCAGTGTGGCTTGTTGATGTAGAAAAATGTGGACAAAGACTGTAATAAAACATGGACAGAAATGTGAGAAGTAGCACTGAAGAAAAATTGCAAACAGGCAGGTTGTTTATTGCAAAAAGAGATATGCAATTTCTCTTCTGCAATAAAGTACATACCT
Organism: Lithobates clamitans; assembly: GCA_037952925.1. Lineage (NCBI taxonomy): Eukaryota > Metazoa > Chordata > Amphibia > Anura > Ranidae > Lithobates > Lithobates clamitans. Next base: position 134,364 of record JBBGZY010001955.1, on the reverse strand, counting down.
GCCGGTTGGTAATCATGTGCACAATGAACATGCACATGGTACATAGAGCTGCCCATGCGCTGCTCCATTTACATTTCCGGCACAGTGCCAGTGTGCCAGGATATATGACTCCTGCGCATGTGTGGGAATAACATCATCCCGCACCAGCCCATCTAGATGATCGATGCCTGGCACCCAGGGAGGAGATGCTGGCCTCAGACCACTCTGCAGAAAATGGGTCACAGGAGTGGCAAACGAATTGCACTCCTGTGACCCAGAGGAGAAGCCCAGCCTAAAAAGCTCAGTCTGGACTTCTCATTTTAAGTACATTAATATACTGGAGTATATTTTCAGTGGGTTCTCATTATTGTAACAGGTACTTGAAAGTAATTCTTGATCTCACTTACAATACACACTGACAGGATTATTAACTTGAAGGTAATGCATTATGTGTTTGATTTCTAGTGAGAGCACCTGAAGACCCATAGTTGTGTACAAATGATGTTTGATGTTTTCCTGCAGATCATACAAAGATGATATTTGAAACCAGGAGTGATTGCAGTAACACAACGCCGAAAAAAGAGGACAGCTCTTCCCATTCTTCAGCCTGCCCGGTGGACACGACCACGGCTTTTCTAGACTCCCCGTCTAGCTGGAAAGGTGAGTTAAACCTCTACAGGCATCCCTATGATTTGAGGTGCTAGGTGCACAAACTTTGATTTTGTTTTATTTCTTTTTGTTCCTGTGCTTGCTCGCTCTTTACCAGCTTAAAGTGTGATTCACATAATATGTTTCTGAGCACAGCAATTACTTTTGAAATTGTTATTTAGGTGTACTGTATATATATATATATATATATATATATATATATATATATATATATATATATATATATATATATATATATATATATATATATATATATATATATATATATATATATATATATATATTTTTTTTTTTTTTTTTGGATTTGATTTATTTTTAGTGCTGACTTTTATCACCGTTTAATTTAAAGTCTAAGGTGCCAAGCAAGAACCTTATCAAGTTTAAACCCAGGGATTAACACTCAACTACCATATTGCACTGGGAGTTTTTCTTTTTACTGGTTTTAAAGTTAGAAGTCCATCCTAACACTAAAATCTCTATCTACAGGCATCTGCGATCTAAGACTAATCTATCTAGCCCTTGTTCAAGATAAATTTCAATACCACAAGTTTCCTAGAAGAGAAGAGTTCAACACCCTGTAAAGAAGAAATCGCTATACATACAGTACTTTTTTCTGAAGCCGGTCCCACGCTGAGCTGTCAGTGGCGGCTTTGCTGTGGAGGCGGGTGCAGAGGAGGCAGCTGACAACAGAAGCCCCCATAGTAACTCTATGGGTGACGTCACTTCCCACACCTTTCCCAGCCATTGTTGGCTGTGTCCTCTGCAGAGCTTCTGCTGCTGGAGACTGGAGCAGAGCGGCTTCAAAAACATTTTGAATAGCGATTTCTTCTTTACAGGGCTAGATGGGTTGGTGAATGCCTGTAGATTTAGAGATTTTAGTATTAGGGTGGACTTCTACTTTAACGCAGTCTCATTTAGCATGATGTAGTGGAGAGGGTAACATGCACGTTAGGTACTTAAAGTGCCAGTCTTCTGATCCCTGGTTTGGAACAGAGTTGAGCTTTAGTGACCTAATGTACCTGTCATGCAGTATGTCCTAGGTTGTGCAGGCAGCTGTATACTGAAGAAATCGTCTGTGCAGGGTGCCCTGTCCTCATCCTACTGCTGATCTTCCAGTGCTGAGGGATTTAATAGCTTTCTGTGAAGCCTCAGCGAACAAGTTACCGAAGGGGATCTGTCCCTCCTCCCTCCTCTTCCATTAAAAAAACCTGTTTCATGGTGTACACTAGATATAATTTGAAGAGTGCAGCGCTGGACATGTGAAGTGAATGGTGAAGTGTTATTAAACCATGTACTAAAATTAAATGAACAATAATGACTTATAAAGGTAATGGATTACTAATGACCATAAACATATAGTAAAAAATGGTGAATTACCTATAACCATAGGCATATGACATTTCAAAAAAAACTCCTTAAAATAGAACTTTTAGAAGTGCATATAAGTCCAAAGCAATAATTTATCGTGCAATGTGAGTAAACATATAGAATTACAAAAAACCTTAAAATTGATGCTTTTAAAGTGCAAAAAATGTCCAAAACAATAAATTTCCGTGCGATGTGTATTTCAAGGGTGCATCTTCGATAATCGGTGTTGCCCACCACCAGATAGGTGAAAAATTAGAGGCTTACCAGAAAGCCTGTGACCGCCCTTATTCAGGGGGGTCAAAACAGGCTTAGTAGATATGGGAGGACCACCACACGGATACTCCGTTTGATAGATGGATCAATGGGCCAGGGCTCCTTGCCAGGTAATTCTCCAGCCGACAACCACTGTGAATACTCTCCCAGCTCCCGTCCTCTCCTGGGGCAGACTTGAAGCTTCCACAGATTCAATATAGGAAGATGTAATATGTAGTGCCAAAAAGAGATAAAGAAAGAAAAGCTCCGCTGGTGCAGATAACTTCGAGTTTCTTTTATTGGCAAAAAATTGCGGTATCAGGCATTAAAAACAATGAAAAACGAGCAGAGTAAAAGAAACGACACTACCGCCGTTTGTTTAAAAATCGCGCATGCGCGGTGCGTGCAATGTTGTGACCCTACGGCCGTTTCGTCACAACTGACGTCATCAGGGGTACGCACCGACGCACGCGCATGCGCATTAAATACACAGGCGTCTAGACGGAGGACGCTATGATTGGTTCATACTAGGCTGTGCTTCATATAGGAAATCAGCTGTAAAGAGACCTGCCATAGACATGAACCTCTCTGACCACTTAAGCGAAGGGAACGTCAAGCTGTTAAATTACATCTTGATAAAACAACAGCATATAAACTCTCAACCGGTGCCATCTAGTGGTTTTTTTTGGGAATTACACCAAAAATCCAACACATAACCAGGCTACATTATAAAAATTGTTAAAGTGGATTGATTAGTTAATTAAAAAATTATGAAAACCTATATATATATTAATACATTTGTTATTGTAATACCCGCAGACATCTATGATGTTGTACGGCTAAAAATGATCCAAACAAAAAACATAATATAATAGAAGCGACAACAAATGATGTCACCTCCAATGTCATCTGATAGGGTATTAGAAAATTATGATACCCAAGTTGATGTCAACCCTAATATTTACAATTAATTGAAATCAGGTAACATTAAACCTCTATATATGAAGTGGATTTATGTAATATATTAGGGAAAAGAGGAAGGAAATAGAACTGAAGCTTGTTAATGCCCATTATGAAAACAATGACATAGCCTACTCCTTACAATAATTCTAGAATAATAATAAGGTAAAAAAAATGAAAAAAATATAAAAATACTATCCCTATTCAAAATGGAAATTAAATTAGTATATAGAGAATAGATATACCTGAATGGGACATCAACTTCTCCACCAACCTCAACTTTCAACTGTTGTTGATAAAACAGTTGATGTCCCACTCTATATTTAAACCATTCGGGGCATGGGAACCAAGCCTAAAGATCCAGTTGGTTTCTGATCTTGATATGGTTCGCTTCCCATTGCTGCCTCGCCAGTGTGGAACATATTTTTCTATCCCTATGAAGGTAGTACCACTAGGGTCTCTATTGTGCACTTCGTCATAGTGTCTAGAGACACTATGTTTATCGAACCCTTGTTTGATATTAGTGATATGCTCCCCCAACCTTACACTGAGTTTCCTGGTGGTGCGTCCCACGTACTCCAAACCACAGGGGCACCTGAGGAGGTACACCACACACTTGGAGGCGCATGTTATGAGAGAGTTAATAGGGTAAGTGACTCCTGTGCCTGCTGATGTGAATTCTGTGAGCCTTCTTTGGCATACCACGTTCACTTTACAAACCCTACATCTTCTACAGGGAGAAAAGCCCTTTAGGTCGCCAAAGAAGGTCGAACGCTGAGGTGGGTCGGGGACATTAGGTGCCAGAGTGTGCCTTAAATTCATAGCCCCTCTAAATAGGATACGGGGATTATTAGGTAGTAAAGGGCCAAGGACACGGTCGTTTTTAATAACTGGCCAGTGTCTTTTAATGATTCTCTTAATGGCCCAGTGTTGGCTGGAATAAGTGGTGAGAAAAGCCAAATTAAAGTCCTCACCGTTGTTGACCTGAGAGGGTTTATCTCTTAGAAGTTCCGTACGCTCTCTATTTCCGACTTCCGCAATTAAAGTTTCTAGCATAGTTGCCTCATAGCCTTTATCCAGGAACTTCAATTTGAGGGATGAAGCCTCTCTAAAATACTCATCCAGATTCGAACAGTTCCGCCTCAAGCGTAAAAATTGGCCCTTAGGGACAGCGGATAGCCACGATTGATGATGGCAAGAGTTAAGGGGAATAAAACTGTTCCTATCGGTAGATTTGAAGAAAAAATGGATCTGTGCCGAGCTAGCCTCATGAGTCAAAACTATACCTCTATCATTTCCATTCAAGGAGAGGAGGAAGTTGGACAAAGATTCAGAGTCGCCGTCCCAAATAAATAGGACGTCGTCAATGAATCTTCTCCATTGACGACGTCCTATTTATTTGGGACGGCGACTCTGAATCTTTGTCCAACTTCCTCCTCTCCTTGAATGGAAATGATAGAGGTATAGTTTTGACTCATGAGGCTAGCTCGGCACAGATCCATTTTTTGGATCTATTAATCACTATAGTGGATGGGAGATTTACTACATCCACTTTCTTCAAATCTACCGATAGAAGTTAATTTTTTAATTAACTAATCAATCCACTTTAACAATTTTTATAATGTAGCCTGGTTATGTGTTGGATTTTTGGTGTAATTCCCAAAAAAAACCACTAGATGGCACCGGTTGAGAGTTTATATGCTGTTGTTTTATCAAGATGTAATTTAACAGCTTGACGTTCCCTTCGCTTAAGTGGTCAGAGAGGTTCATGTCTATGGCAGGTCTCTTTACAGCTGATTTCCTATATGAAGCACAGCCTAGTATGAACCAATCATAGCGTCCTCCGTCTAGACGCCTGTGTATTTAATGCGCATGCGCGTGCGTCGGTGCGTACCCCTGATGACGTCAGTTGTGACGAAACGGCCGTAGGGTCACAACATTGCACGCACCGCGCATGCGCGATTTTTAAACAAACGGCGGTAGTGTCGTTTCTTTTACTCTGCTCGTTTTTCATTGTTTTTAATGCCTGATACCGCAATTTTTTGCCAATAAAAGAAACTCGAAGTTATCTGCACCAGCGGAGCTTTTCTTTCTTTATCTCTTTTTGGCACTACATATTACATCTTCCTATATTGAATCTGTGGAAGCTTCAAGTCTGCCCCAGGAGAGGACGGGAGCTGGGAGAGTATTCACAGTGGTTGTCGGCTGGAGAATTACCTGGCAAGGAGCCCTGGCCCATTGATCCATCTATCAAACGGAGTATCCGTGTGGTGGTCCTCCCATATCTACTAAGCCTGTTTTGACCCCCCTGAATAAGGGCGGTCACAGGCTTTCTGGTAAGCCTCTAATTTTTCACCTATCTGGTGGTGGGCAACACCGATTATCGAAGATGCACCCTTGAAATACACATCGCACGGAAATTTATTGTTTTGGACATTTTTTGCACTTTAAAAGCATCAATTTTAAGGTTTTTTGTAATTCTATATGTTTACTCACATTGCACGATAAATTATTGCTTTGGACTTATATGCACTTCTAAAAGTTCTATTTTAAGGAGTTTTTTTTGAAATGTCATATGCCTATGGTTATAGGTAATTCACCATTTTTTACTATATGTTTATGGTCATTAGTAATCCATTACCTTTATAAGTCATTATTGTTCATTTAATTTTAGTACATGGTTTAATAACACTTCACCATTCACTTCACATGTCCAGCGCTGCACTCTTCAAATTATATCTAGTCTTCTGGTGCCCTTATATCGGGGTTATAGTGCACAGCAGCAGGACCTTTGTACTCCTTTTTACTTAATCACTATTTTTATGCACCTAGCGCAATTTCTATCTTTAAATTTTCATGGTGTACACTGCATGTAATATATTCTGTGCATGGGGGGGGGGAGAATCCTATGATTCTTCAGACTCTTCTGCAGTCACAGATCGTGTTAGGAGTGTACACTATGAAACTGTTTTTCTTGGGGGTGGTCACCATCACGAGCTTGTTCACTTCACCCCCGGAAGATTTTACCCCCTTCCTGACCAGAGCACTTTTTGCGATTCGGCACTGCGTTGCTTTAACTGACAATTGCGCGGTCGTGCGACGTGGCTCCCAAACAAAATTTGACGTCCTTTTTTTCCCCACAAACAGAGCTTTCTTTTGGTGGTATTTGATCGCCTCTGCGGTTTTTATTTTTTCCGCTATAAACAAAAATAGAGCGACAATTTTGAAAAAAACGCATTATTTTTTTACTTTTTGCTATAATAAATAAATAAATATCCCCCAAAAATATAAAAAAAAACAATTTTTTTCCCCAGTTTAGGCCGATATGTATTCTTCTACATATTTTTGGTAAAAAAAAAATCGCAATAAGTGATTATTGATCGGTTTGCGCAAAAGTTATAGTGTTTACAAAATAGGGGATAGTTTTATGGCATTTTTATTAATAATTTTTTTTTTTTCTTTTTTTTTTAAATGGCAGCGATCAACGATTTTTATCATGACTGCGACATTGTGGCGGACACATCGGATAATTTTTGACACATTTTTGGGACCATTGTCATTTATACAGGAATCAGTGCTATAAAAATGCACTGATTCCTGTGTAAATGACACTGGCAGTGAAGGGGTTAACAACTAGCTGGCAGTGTAGGGGTTAAGTGTGTCCTAGGGGCATGTTTCTAACTGTGGGGGGGTTGGGCTGTGTGTTAAACGTCACTGATCTCTGCTCCGATGACGGGGGAGCAAAGATCGAGTGACCCTGTCACTAGGCAGAACGGGGAGATGCTGTTTACATCAGCATCTCCCCGTTCGACCTCCCCGTGAGGCGATCGGGGGATCCCCGCAGCGATCGAGTCCGCGGGACCCGCGACCTGACTCACAGAGTTTGCCACGGGCACGCGCGCCCGCTGGCCTCCTCTTGAAAGGCAACGTACAGGTACGTGATTTTGCCTGTACGAGCCCTTCTGCCGCAGTATATCTGCGTGAGGCGGTCGGCAAGCGGTTAATAGGACACCTGGTGCTGACTCCCCCAGCGCTTGAAGTTCAACCGCAGGAAGAGGACCGGACACCCTGCACAGAATCCAGCTGCATGCAAAATGTGGGTAGTACTTCATTGCAGGTAGGTTGGGTCAGTAAAGCTCGAGTTTTTTGTTTTTTTAATACAGTTTTGGGTGGAGTGTGGGTGTGATTTCTTTCTATGTCTTTAGTGTTGTCTTTGACCACAGTTGGAACATCTTCTCCCAATTCTGTCATATCAGAGGTGACTCTGCTCTGAACTGAAATTCCCAGTTTTTATCTTCAAAGAATATCTTATGCCTTCGCCTTTGGAGAATCCACTAGGATAGGTGAAACGTGTTATGGTACCACCATTATGTTGTCACCGTTCTAGTATTGGGATTTCCGTTAGATTAAATGGGGAATGGGCTCTGGCTATAATGTAAAAAAAAAAAAAAAAAAAAAAGTTCACCAGATCTTTATCTTTATCGTGGTGTATTCGGAGATATGGGGAGGTCTCAACACAGGGGTCCCAGGCAGTGGAAAAGGTCAGATTAAACCCTATGTACTTAGCAATGTAAACAAAGTTTTATAGGTTTAAATGTGCTCTGACCCGCTTCAATTTCACCCTGCAGGTTGGGGAGGGACGACGCTCCGCTGGCTTTTGGTGTTAAGTCTGGCTGGGAACATGCTTTTCACCTCCATGTACCTGTACAGGACTGTCTACTCTACTGACCCCGTGTAAATAACCCCCCTTACCCTTCCTCTGAGCAATGTGTCACTTGGTGCTCCTGAATATCCTGACACTGCCTGACCATCACCGGTGCTGCCCCCTGGCTGCTGCGCGGGCTCCTGCGCCTGCTCCCGACCATTTCTGTATTATAGGACTTTGTTCTGTATTGTGAACTGTGGCGATTTACACATCCAGCTGAAGACTGTATTAAATAGAGAAAATGAAGAAACGAGCTCTACATTTGGTGTTTTGTGGCGTCTTTCCTTTTTGTTAACATCATGTTTCGATTTAGAATGTAAAAGTACCTACAGACCCGTTCACCCAGTCTGGAGTATTAGGACACACCGTTTTGTGACCTTCACAAAATATAATCGGATAAAGGCAACTTGCTACCAGCAATTTCTAATGAACTTCAAAATAATCGCAGCTGTAAGTGATAAGGTTACCTTCATTCATTTGGTCATATTTGCAGTGGAAAGCATGTAATTTGAAGTGACCGGTGCACTTTAAAAATTGTTAAAGAGAAACTTCACTCGGGAGGGGGGACAAATACAAATACTGTAGCTGTTGACTTTTAATAAACATTCACTTACTAGTCCAGGGATCCTGCGCTGCCCTCATCCGGTCCAGTTCTTTACCAGTCTTCAGGTCCCCAGCGCCGCCATCTTGGATATGGGATCTCGACTGTGAATTACTGGTGCTTCACAGCCAGCTACCCACTGCTGATGCGCTTTCTCAATGGATCTGTGACATGCCCTGGGAGGTTGCAGGCAGGTAGGGGAGGGGCCGAACTTCCGCTCTGTTTGCTTAGTGGAGCAGGTCCCTGTCAGAAATAAAAGAGGCACACTGGGCAGACACTGGGGCACATATGAGAGTACAAGAATCATCAGTGCTGCCTGTCGGTGCCGCCCATCAGTGCCGTTTCATCAGCGCACATCAGTGAAGGAGAAATTGTTTACAAAAATTTATAACCGAAACTAAAACAGTTTTTTTTTAATTTGCGGTCTTTTTACATTTGTTTAGCAAAAAAATAAAAAACCCGGTGGCGAAAAAAAACACCAAAAGAAAGCTTGGTCTCAAATGATAAAAATGTCATATATGTACAGTGTTGCATGATCGCCCAATTGTCATTCAAAGTGCTACAGCGCTGAAAGCTGAAAAATGGACCTGGGCAGGAAGGGGGTGAAAATGCCCGGTAGGCAAATGGTTCAAAAAGGATGATTTGTTATCTTCATGAACGTGAAGTATACAGGACTGTCCAACTTTATAAAAATACATAGACTTTGTTGTCGAGACCAGCATTTCTCAACCTTTATTCAGTCAAGGTACCCTTTAATACTATACACAATCTCGAGGCACCCCATGTAAAAATCTAAACAAATCGTTTTTCATAGCGCAGCAACATTTACACTCGTAGGACACCCAACATTAGAGGCGATTTATTCTTAAAAAAGCAAATACATCTTTGCACACTGGTACTGACTAGTATTCCATTGTTTCTTTTCTATGTTTCTATCCCCCATTTAGCTAATGTGACCCCAGTGCTGAGGGGGAGGGGCAAACAAGAATTCTGTGCATGCGCCTGATATCCTCCTTATCAACCAAAGATGGCATCGGTGGTTACATGCCAGTGGCCCTCACTGTACCCCAGGTTGCTGCACAATAAAAAAACATGTGGCTTTGTGTAACAAAAAAAGGCAGAACTAATCCATGTGCCAGTTTGCCGACATTTCTTGGGCAAGTTGTTGAAATTTTTAGGCATTTTGCCAAGAATCCCAGGGTGCCACAGCATTCTGGTTAATTAAATGTATAGATCAGCCTTTTTCAAAGTAGAAATACACCTAAAAAAAAGTTCTGCTTGTCCTCTTCTCCCTACTACACTACTTTTGGAGGTGTTGTTTGTTTTTTTTGTTTTTTTTTCCTTTGTCATTTGTGGTGTATAAAAATCTGAAGGATTCTTGTGCCATTTCCAAGGTTCCATACAGTTCACCTGGATGTTCAAGGAGCCAAAACTGGTAACTACTGCTTACCCCTAGAAAGAGACAGAGGACCTTAATGAATATTTGGGGGGTCAACAGACGCCAAAGAATATACAATGGTACAAAAAAAAAAGGAAAATTATTTTAATTCCTACACCTGGTTTGGGACATCGTTGTTTGACTCTTCCTTTTTTACATAGAAGTGTAGCCCTCTGGGAGGTAATGCCAGAATTCCAGCAGCTGCTGTGTAACAGTACAACCCGCTCCTGTAAACTGTATTTGTGCAAAATCACACTGCGCTAATTAAATACCGTTGAGCCGGATCTGCTTGCTTAGCGGGGGGGATCTCTCCACTGAGCAGGCGGATGACAGGTCCATGTACGCTTCCCTATGCAGAGCAGACACAGCCCGCTCTCCTCTATGGGGCAATTGGATGGAAACAGACCGCCTGTCTGTTTCTATGTGATGCCATCCGATCCGCCAAACAAATGGGGAATAGGTCCCCCATCCGTCTGGTGGACAGGATCGGATGGCGGCGGTCAGCAGACATGCACTGCTCCATAGAAGAGACTGGAGGGTCCAATCGGGTCTGCCTGAAAAACTGACAGGCGGTCCTGATCGGATTGCCTGTGTAAAAGGGTTGCCACCTGAACAAGCTGAAGTTATTAGCTGGTAAATTGTCATAACCCCCCCCTCTGTTTTTTCTGAGGCGCCCTGTAATATAGGTACTTCTTTTTTTTTTTTATCCTGCCGGAAGATCTATTGATCTCTCATGTCTTTGAACAAGGTGATCGCTGTTCAATCTGCGGTAAAATCACTGCTGCGTTGTCACCCTATAGACATGTAGTTTAACCCCATCCTAGCTGTCCTTATGTCCCTTTAAAAAGATCTGAACATCAGGGGGGTGGGAAAGATTGGCTGATCACATGACCACTGTGACTGGCTGTCACAATGTTCACATAGCTGGGAGCCGCCGGCTATCTATCACTAGCTGGGACCAGGACCTGTCTTTGACAGCTCGGTCTCTGTAGTTGTGAGCACGCTCTCAGCAAAGAAACATTGGCTGCCCAGTAATGCATATGTGTGAGTGTTAAAGCCCCACCCCTTTACTGCTTTACACGTTACGCGGTTGTTGAAGAATAAGTTCACCTTTGGGGGGAACATGCTACATGTTCCACCCGATTTTAGGGTGCAAAGTGTTGCATGTTCCCAGTGCTGCTGCCGCCCTCTGAAATGCTTGTCTGTAGTCATTTTCAGTGACACTTCAGAGATAAATGAATACTCTTACCAACTGTGGTGGACCCTATATGTCATACGACAAAGGGGTCATTCAGGCTTGAGATCCTATGGAGTATGGATCTAATGCTGCTCAGGTACTGGACGTAGGAAGATCGAGCATTTTCGATACGATGTCCTCAGCTCTCGGCCCGTGAATTCAACAGGTAATCTGCAGCCAAGCGATCGTCTCCCAAGGTACTCCCACGTAGGCTGCAAACAATGACAACATAAGCATCATAAGCATCGATGAGTAGAGAGCTCCACCATGGTATGTTGTCATTGTTTGCAGCCTACGTGGGAGTACCTTGGGAGACGATCGCTTGGCTGCAGAGTACCTGTTGAATCCACGGGCCGAGAGCTGAGGACATCGTATCGGACCTGCTCGATCTTCCTACGTCCAGTACCTGAGCAGCACTAGATCCATACTCCATAGGATCTCAAGCCTGTATGACATATAGGGTCCATCACAGTTTGTAAGAGTATTTATTTTAGGGCTGCAACTAACGATTATTTTCATAATCGATTAGTTGGCCGATTATTGTTTCGATTAATCGATTATTCGGTTAATAACCTAAAAAAAAAAGTGTGGTGTATAGTTTAGTTTAATATTTAAAGTTTAAAAAAAAAGAAATTTATTCCTAAATATCTCAATGCAGTGGTAAATATAAATTACCAACTTTAAGGTTAGGGAGCAAAAGCTCTAATCCACTCTGAGAATAAGACAGAGGAGATATACTGTAGTATTTAGTATAGTATATAGTATATACACTTAGAGGAGATCTACTGTATATACAATTAGAGGAGATCTACTGTATATACAATTAGAGGAGATCTACTGTACATACAATTAGAGGAGATCTACTGTACATACAATTAGAGATCTACTGTACATACTATTAGAGGAGATCTACTGTACATACTATTAGAGGAGATCTACTGTACATACTATTAGAGGGTTACTCTGGTAAATCTCATCAGACTCAGAGATCAATTTTTTTCATTCTTTCATTCAGCGAATGTACAAAGATTTTTCGTCTGAATATTCTCGTCTGAAAATTGACTTGGCTGAAAAAAGCATAGATGTGAACGTGTCCCATAGGAAACCATGTAAATGAACTGTAGTGCGTTTATGCAAAAAGCACCAAAAAACACACATAGATGTGGGGTTAAAAAAAAAAAAAAAAAAAATTAGCCCTTTAGATAATCACTACTGTAAGGGGTTCATTTTTTACTGTAGAATTGTGAAAGTTTGATTTACAGTAACGATTATTTGCTCTTTTTGTGCTATAAAGGGCTCATTTTAGTTTTTTTTAACCCGATTAATCGATTATGAAAATAGTAATCGATTAATTTCATAATCGATTAGTTGTCGATTAATCGATTAGTTGTTTCAGCCCTAATTTATTTATCTCTGAAGTGTCACTGAAAATTACTACAGACAAGCATTTCAATACTTCTATCTAACTGAAGACACCCCTATGGGAAGAACACATTATTTCACATCCCTGTGGACTTTACGTTACACACATTCACTGTGTTGCACATAATTTTATTAACTCCTGTTTGGTTTTTAGCAATCTGTTTCTGGTTTATTGCATGTATGATGCACCCCATTTTCTCTAGCAGCGCCACACTATCACTCTATTGCAGAATATATATATTGGCCGAAATTTTTGATATTTTTTTTTGTTTTTTATTTATTGGGTATAGCAAAGTAAAACTATCGTTTTTTTATTTATTTTTAATAGTGCAAAAAATAAATAAAACCCAGAGTTGATCAAATACCACCAAAAGAAATCTCTATTTGTGAGGAAAAAAGGACATACGTTTCAATATGGTACAGTGTCGCACGACTGCGCAATTGTCAGGTAAAGTAACACAGTGCCGTTTTGGAAAAAATAGCCTGGTCAGGAAGTTGGGGGGGGGGGGGGGTGTAAATCTTTCAGAGCTGAAGTGGTTAAACACGTCTGTCAGTGTTTAGGCTGCTTTCACGTTGAGGAGTTTTTCAAGTGCTTTTGCGTTAAAACGCCTAAGAATCGGAAGAACAATATTTTGCTTTAAAAATCACTGAATATGTTCACACTGCCGGGGTGGTGCGCTTCTATTATGGTGAAAAAAAAAATCCCGCTTGGAGCATGTTTTGGGAGTTCAGAAAAAAAAAATGCACCTTCCCTTTGAAAGCAATGCGAAATGCAACAAAAGAGCATGCGTAATGTGTTTTTGGTGCAGTTTTTAAGTCGCATGTCCTTTAAAAACCTGCACCGCAATTGTGGGAAAATTGCATATGCGGTTTTGCTGTGGCTCAGTGTGAAAGTAACCTAAATGGTTTGTCTCATTCCTCTGACTGCTACCTCTGCAGGACAGCTTGTTCTGTTGAAGAACAAACTTACTGGCGGTATCAGCAGGTCAACAGAAAATGCAGCCATCACATCCAAGAATTGGTAAGGTGCAGTATAGTAAATGTTTGCTTTTGGGTTTAATACCACTTTAACCACTTACCCACCACCGCCCGTCATATGATGTTCTTGACTTTGTGGGGTTATATCTGAATGATGTCTGCAGCTACAGTCATCATTCAGATATTGGCTTTTTCAGCCGGCGATTCCCTACACCATTAGAATAATCATAGCGGCTGTTCCCCCGCTTGATCATTCTTACGGGTGGTGAGAAGGGACGTGCCCTCCGGTGCTTCTGCCGGCTCGACGCTTCCATCCGTGAGTCGGAGACAGGATCCGCCAGCCCCGGATGGTGACCATAAAGTTTTCCAGCGGACCAGATTGCCGGAGTCTCTATGATCGTTTGGAGGCCGGGCGCGATGTTATGACATCACACCCGGCCTCTGCATTCAAACAAACGGCGCTGCCTCGGCTGCAAAGCCGAGATAGTTTTATTTTATTTTTTTTATTTCAGGCTTCCCAGGCTAGAGGTGAGATGTGGGGTATTACTGACCCCCATATCTCACTGTAAAGAGGTCCTGTCATGCCATATTCCTATTACAAGGGATGTTTAAAGTGATCAAAAAAAATTTTTATTTTTTTTTAGAAGTGTCAAACTTAAAGTGGGGTTCCACCCAAAAAAACAAACATATCTAAAAAATTCTAAAAAAAAAACAAAAAAAATTTGGATATTTTTTTTTTTTTTTTTACTTACCTCTAAATGCCTGTTGCTAGGTGGTCCCTCGTAGTCTGCCTGGGCTGGTGACATCACTTCCCCCTGGCACAGGAAGGGCTCGGCTCTTCTCCCTCCCTCCTGTCAATCATCTGGGACCCATTGCAGGTCCCAGGTGATTAAGCGGCCAATCACGGCGCTCGGCGCCGCTCGCGCATGCGCAGTGGGTGCCAGGCTGTGAAGCCACAGCCCAGCGCCCACAGTTGAAATGCCGGCGCCGACGAGCGGAGGGGGGGGGGGGACGAGCGGGGCTTCGATCCCCCGCATCGCTGGACCCTGGGACAGGTGAGTGTCCAATTAAAAGTCAGCAGCTGCAGTATTTGTAGCTGCTGACTTTTAATTTTTTTTTTTTTTTTAATGGCCCCCCTGGGTGGAACTCCTCTTTAATAAAAAAGTAAAATTAACAATAAAAAATAAAATTTTAAAGCGCCCCAGCAAAAGCATACGTAAGTCCTGCCCTCATATGAAAGAGATGTTCAAACCACACGTGAGTTATCGCCGCAAACGTTAGAGCAAGCGCAATAATTCTAGCCCTAGGCCTCCTCTGTATCTCAAAACGTAACCAGTAAAAAAAATGTTAAAGTGTCGCCTATGGGGATTTTTAAGTAGCAAATTTTGGCGCCGTTCCATGACCGTCTGCACTTTTGAAGTGTGACATTAGGTATCTTATTTACTCGGCATAACTTCATCTTTCACATTATGCAAAAAATTTCCGCTAACTTTACTGTTTTTTTTCTCAAAGCACAAACTTTTTTTCCAAAAAAAGGTTAGAAAAATTGCCGCGCAAATACTGTGCGAGATAAAAAGTTGTAAAGACTGCCATTGTGTTCTTTGCTAAATCAACATATATAATGCCTGGGGCGGTTCTGCGTAATTTTCTATAGAAAAAAAAAAATTATGATTTTTACACGTAGGAGAGAAATGTCAGAATTGGCCTGGTTGGTAAAGTGGTTGAGCGATAGTTCCATATTGTCCTCAGCAATCGCTTTCCTCCGGTCAGTCTGCTTAGTTACATTTGTTGCATCTTTTAGGGTCAGAGTAAGGCCAGTAGATAGCAGTACAGCTGACCTCTGCCTGACACCAAGTGGGCGGAGCCGCAGGTCCCCGGCATGCTTTTTGTTTACATTTACGCTGTAACTGACAGCCGGGGGGCGGGGTTTATGGAGCCATCGGGCGTTTATCTTCATAGAGCGGAAAGGCAGTGGGCGGTGACTGGGCGTGTCCTGGGCTAGTGGAGCGATACAGGAATAGGTGTGGCTGGTGGCAGTGAGGGCGGTGACAGGTAGCAGTGGGTGTTGCTGTGGACCATGTGCATTGAGTGCCGTTATCACCGGAAAGGAAGATGGCTGAGCAGGCGGAGGAGATCCCGCAGGAGATTGCTGCATCCGCGGAGGAGATCCCGCAGGAGACCGCTGCATCCCTGGAGAAGCCGCCGTACTCCTATGTCGCTCTGATCGCCATGGTGCTGGAGGAAAGCCCGGAGAAGCGGCTGTCGCTGAGCGGGATCTATGAAGCCATAGAGCGCCGGTTCCCGTATTATTCCCGGCTGGAGAGGAAAGGCTGGCAGAACAGCATCCGCCACAACCTCAGCCTCAACCAGTGCTTCGTCCGCCTGCCCCGACAGCCCGGCCACAAGGGCAGCCTGTGGGCGCTGGACCCCGCCTTCCACGACATGTTCGAGCGGGGCAATTACCGGAGGAGGCGGCGGCTGAGACGTCCCCAGCAGCCCCGGATCGGAGACCCCCTGACCGCCTTCCGATACCACCAGGAGCCGCCACAGTGCTGCCTGCAACCCGGGTACTACCACTGGGGGCCCGGGGCCCCGATCCTCTTCCCGGGGCCCTCCAATAGCCCCTATCCGATCCCCGGGGGGTTCCAAGGGGAGATGCCGCCATTACCCTACTGGGAGCAGGAGATGCACTACAGAGGCATGGTGCCAGCCATGGTGGAGGTCTGTCCTCAAATGCCGGGCTACAGCTACAGAGCCCTGCTGGCTGAATGAACACTGTGCCAACTTCATCCACCGATCCCCAGTCTGTGCCAACCTCATCCTCTGATCTTCACTCCGTGCCATCTTCATCATTTCTGTGCCATCTTCATCTGCTGATTTTAACTGTGTCATCTTCATCCATGGATCCCCCTGTGCCCTCTTATCTCTGTGCCAACCTCATCCACTGATCTCCACTCTGCCAACTCCATCCACCGATCTCCACTCTTTGCCAACTTCATTATCTCTGTGCCATCTTCATCCACCGATCCCCACTCTGTGCCAGCTTCATCCACTGATCCGCACTGTGTACCATCTTCATCCACCGATCCGCACTGTGTGCCATCTTCATCCACCGATCAGCACTGTGTGCCATCTTCATCCACCGATCCGCACTCTGTGCCATCTTCATCCACCGATCCGCACTCTGTGCCAGCTTCATCCACCGATCCGCACTGTGTGCCATCTTCATCCACCGATCCCCACTCTGTGCCAGCTTCATCCACCTATCCCCACTCTGTGCCAGCTTCATCCACCGATCCCCACTCTGTGCCAGCTTCATCCACCGATCCCCACTCTGTGCCAGCTTCATCCACCGATCCCCACTCTGTGCCAGCTTCATCCACCGATCTCCACTCTGTGCCAGCTTCATCCACCGATCCCCACTCTGTGCCATCTTCATCCACCGATCCGCACTGTGTGCCATCTTCATCCACCGATCCGCAATGTGTGCCATCTTCATCCACCGATCCGCACTGTGTGCCATCTTCATCCACCGATCCCCACTCTGTGCCAGCTTCATCCACTGATCCCCACTCTGTGCCAGCTTCATCCACTGATCCCCACTCTGTGCCAGCTTCATCCTCTGCCATACTGTGCCAGCTTATTGACATCAACAACTTCATCCATAGATCTTTTCTCTGTGCCAACTCATTGACATTGCCATGTGCCACCCCAAGGTTTATAAGCTATGGCACGTCCTCTGATAGTTGGACATCGTCACCCGTCTTGCTGCAATGACTGTGCCAGTCCCCTGACTCCCCAATTATTCAAGGTCTGAGCAGATTAATTCCTGTTATAACTCCAATATACAGTTCTGACAGCCTAGCTTTACCATAATCCAATCTTCAATGCCCTACCAAGCTTCAGATGTCTCCTGACCGCTTCCAGGATGTGCTACCAATACCCAGAGACATCATTGTATTGTGAAAAGTTCTGCCTTTGCCAGTTGGGCACCTCTGCCTTCCACCCTTCGCTGCCCAAGGACTGACACGATACAGTGTTGACAATCAAGCACTGGCCTTAAAGATCCACATAGGCACAGCCACCAGACATTCCCTGCTGCCTCTAATAAATGGTATCTGGCAACTGGTCCTGAGCAAACACTCAAACCTGTCGATTGCATTGGATGATGCCATTTCAGGCATCTATCTTGAACTCTTATCACTATTAGAGGGGCCCCCCCTCAAAAAAAAAAAAATCAATTTAAACTTCTGTTCCCAGGTGGACTTTCTAAAGCTGAACTTTAAAAACGTTTTCCCGGAGTTGGGCTTTATGCCAGGCTATGGTTAAAGTTCATCGTACATCAAGATTTAACTGCCACTTGGGGCATCATTGCTTTGTTTTTTGTCTCTTCTTCTGACTACTGAAAAGTTCTCACTGTTCTAATACTCTACATTGTGTGGGCTAATGATTTGTTGTTTTTTTTGTACAGTTATTTTTCTCAAGGTTTTCATTTTTTTACAGGTGGAGCATTGTAGTACATAGTGTTGAGCAGAAGGAGAGCGATCCATAGCTGGCTTTCTTTTTAAAGAGACCCTGTCCCTTTTCTCATTCAGGGTAAGGAGGAAGAGTCTGTTTAAAGACCATTCCCTAAACATCTTATACTTTGCCTCCTAGCACTTTCCCATTGCTCCTTTCTACAAAGTTGCCACCTCAAAATTCTTAGGTGTCTCAGCGTAGAGGGTAATAGTGATGTCATGCCTATGGTCATGTGACAGGTTCCTGCTAGACCTGAGTACTTCTTCCTGGCAGGAGGTCACTTCCACCCCCCATTATACCCAGAAACAACTGACTATAAGAAAAACCGTATCAATTTGTCCTGAGTAATCAAGGAGAATAGGGTCTCTTAAAAAGGATGTGAATAAATATTTATATGCACATGTTCAAAATCCATTTCTCTCTCTTTTGTTCTCCCAGGTATGGCTGTAAAGTTAAAAAAAAAAAAGTTGTGGTTATTTTTTGCATTACTTCTATAAATGAATGGTGTAGTAGGTTTTACTTATAGGGAAGCTACAAGTTGCAATATTTTTCAAAAAACAAGTCGCGCTGTAAACTGAAAAAGAGACCAATATGGGTACTGTGACCTTATTCAGATGTGAAAGTGAAATACATGTAACTATTCATATAGTCTATGATTAATAGTCCATTCAAATTGATAGTTGATCTCCACTGTGCAGATATCACACAAAACACCCAAGAATGGTGATAAGAGAAAAAAACCGTCTGCCTTCCACCTTCACACAAACTGCCTCTTACCGGCTCCTGTGGATCTCATATGCCTCGTTTCCACTGAGCGGATCGGTGCAATTTAGAAGGCCTAGAATGGTCCGTCCTATTCAGGTGAGCGTTTCCACTGCAAGTCGGACCGCCAGGGGCCGTACTTGGGTTTAGAAAAAAGGCCTAGCATGGCGTCACACATCCGCCAATCAGTGGAATGTATCGTAGCTCCGCCCTTACCGAACCGTACCATTTTCTATGGCCCCACATCTGAAGCATGACCCTGAATGGTTCGGTTCGATTGTATGGGCCGCTTTCATAATGGAAACACTCAAAATAGCCTACCGAACCGATCCGCTCAGTGGAAACGAGGCATTAGTTATAGGAGATCATACGCGCCTGTGGCTTGATACCCAGGCTGGGCCCTTGATTGCACATGGTCAAGATCCCAGCGCCTATGCAGGAGTTTGTGGCACATACAGGAAGATTATAACAGATGTTTCCCAGAAAAAATAAAAAAGAGCTTCCAGAGTGTAAAACCATAAGGTATTTATTTTATAAAGAGTGGTAAGAGGTATTGCACTTACATTTGTAAAAAAGCATAATACGCAGAGTAAAAACAAAGCCGGCCGGCTCTCTGTAGCAGCCCCGTTGGGTTATGTTGACTCTACAAATGCTAACCTACTTTATAGTCGAGAAGATACTTTCAGCAACAATCACCATTATGATTACATTTGAGTACATTAGTTGAAATCAATGAAATAACATCTGTTATAATCTTCCTGTATGAGCCAAAAAAACTCCTGCATAGGCGCTGGGATTTTGACCATGTGCAATCAAAGTCCCGGGCTGGGTATCAAGCTACAGGCCCGTATGATCTCCTATAACTAAGAGATCCACAGGATCCGGTGTCTTGCCGAGAAAGTTCCCCCGGCGGATAAGGACCCCCCTGTACTGTGCAGGCGCAGCGCTTGCGCAGTACGAACGACTAAGGAGCTGCCGAAAATAGCCGAAGCTGAAAACCTTCAGTCAGCTGTACACGGCGCCTGCGCCCTGAGTCCAGGTTCAAGCCCCACCATCCAAGTGGACCTAGAGGTAGAATAAAAAAGTGCAGAGCGAGGCCGTTCCCGAAGCGTGGCAACTGAAGCGAGCCCGCGAGGGGCCCTCTTACAGGCGCCGTGTACAGCTGATTTACAACTATTCAGCTTTGGCTATTTCCGCCGGCAAGTGCTGTGCCTGCGCAGTACAGGGGGGTCCTTATCCGCCGAGGGGAGCTTTCTCGGTAGAACACCGGTAAGCAGCAGTTTGTGTGGAGGTGGAAGGCAGACCTTTTTCTCTTATCACCATTCTTATCAATTTGAATGGACTATTAATTATATACTATACGAATAGTTACATTTATTTCACTTTTACCTCTGAATAAGGTCACAGTAGCATATTTGTCACTTTTTCAGTTTACAGCGCGACTTGATATGTGAAAATTGTTTATTGATTGATGCACAATCTTGCAGCAAAGTCGCAGCCGTTTACAATTCACTATTTTTGCTTTCAATCACATATTGGGTGTCACAATTTATTTTTGTTAGGATAGCGCAGTAATTATAAACCATATTTACAAGTTGCAATGTGCCATGCTGGGAATTGTAGTTCACCAATTGCTGACGTTCTGGTTTTACCATCCATTGATTAGTCCTTTGATTTTTGCATGTATCCCATACATTTCCTATAAGTTTTGTTTATAGCCTGTTAATTTCATAATATACAGTCCAAAGTTTTAACTAAATTAAGGTCAAATGAATTGTCTTGTTGTCGTCAATCATTAAGTCTGACTGTTTCTGAGGAATCCCTTACTACTTATGGGAAGGGTCACGCGTTGGCGCTAAAGGGTCACTGAAAGTTTTAGGTCACGTTCAGGGGGGGGGGGGGCGTACATACCGGCCGTACAGCATAAAATACGCCTGTGTTTACATCGCCTGGAAGCCCCAACTGCAGTGTATTTCTGTCCATAGTCCTGTATTACAAAATCCGCTGTGCACCTGTAATCGAAATATCGGGGCTCGTAATTACAGGTTTAGCACATGGACGTGTTTTAATGAACACAAGACATGCGTGTTTAGAAAAAACATGTCCATGTGCGTACGCCTGTAAATGCGAGCACCAGCGTTTGCTTGAGATTACAAGCGCAGAGTATAGTTTGTAATATGGACAGAAATATGCCGTGACTGGGGCTCCTGGGCACTGTAAATAGACATATTTTATGCTTTATTGCCATATGCCTGAATTTGCGTGCGTGTGCATTTAACTTTATCGCGTGAATGGAAAAAATATTTATGCCGGGTTTTTTTTGTACTCCTTGTTTGAAAATAAATATTTTTGTATAGTTCAAAAGAGTTTTATGAAAGATTGTAAAGTTGACAAAAGTTATTTTATTAAAAAGTTTATTTCTGTTAAGTAAAGTTTACGTTTTTTTTTTGTTTTTTTTTAACTTATGAGTAATAAATTGAATTTGTACTGTGATTGAACCCCCTCCAGGTAAACTATTATACGACTTTAAAGTGTTACTAATCCCAGGAACCCTGCATTCACTATATCTGGTCTCACACAGAACATGGAAATGCAGTTATTTTAGTAAATATAAACTGCAAAATACCTTTTCTCATCAGCAGTATATAGCAGTCTTGTAACTTCTGTCAGTGTCTGGTTAAAGCTTGTAGGAGGAGTTTTCATTCTACTCTGTAGACAGAGGCTGCAGGACCCCTGACCCTCTGTCTGGACACTGCTGATTGGCCCTGTGCTGATCACATGCACCCTCCCATAAAAAAATTTCTAGCAATACACACCAAACTGAGCATGTGCAGAGTGCCCTCAAGGCTCCATTCTATCAACAGATGGATTGGGGGCAGTTGAAGAAGGGGAGGATCAGAGAAGACAGGATCAAACGGCCTGTTTACACAATGCAGAGGATTAACCCCTTAGGTTCCATCGTGAGTATAACAAGCATGCTTTACTGTATATACAGACTGATTTGACTGTTGTGGGTTTAGTAACACTTTAAGGATTGAAGAAAACATTGGTTCCGGGTCCTTAACTGCCAACGTCCTCTACATTCCCCTCCCCTTCAGTGATGTGACTTCTGCAAGCTCTATGGTCTCATTCACATGGGCATGCCATTATGTGCATTTATAGCACATTTATAAATTCATCTCATGATTTTAAATGGTATAATGCACACCATGTGTTTACTTGCATTCAGATTACATACTCTGAACGCAGGTATATTTACACAGAGGAGATATTTGTACATTTGTTTCCAGTTTACAGATCGGTTTCTTCTGTGTTTTAAAGATTAAGTTCACTTTTCTAAACATGTTACATCCATATTTTGGATGTAACACGTTCAGCATCTGACCCCGATCCCCCACCTTCTTGTGGCAGCGAGCTGGGGATCTTCTCCCCGTACTCGCTGTCACAATTCAAAGAGAGCGGGGGCCGTGAGGGGATCCCCCCATACGACCGCATCATAGATTAACAGATTCCTGTGAATCAATACATTAAAACTACCATCAGCCTTTGCGGCTGACAGCTTGTAGTTCTCAATGAACTACCATGGCGCTGATGAGCGCTCTAGGTAGTTCATTGAGTTTCCTGTCATTCAGTAACTGCCCCTATGGGAGGTACAGGCAGACAGTCTACAGGAGCATGGCATTACACCCACAATCTGCTGATTGCCGGTGCAATGCTTTACAAGCTCCTTACAAAAAATAATAAATGCACTTTTTTTTTACTTGCAAAAAACGTGCATTTATTTTTATTTATTTATTTTCTAAAGGTGAACCTATACTTTAAACAAAATAAACACATCCTGATTGGCTGGCCCAGGATGATATAACCCCCTGCACATGCAAACAGGAATTCATCCCAGCATCAAGGCATGCTGATAATGTACACTGTGCTGTTCATCCATGGACCAGTATTCATTGCTGGCACACAGGTAAGAAGCATCTTTTGAAGAGGAGATGGGGATTTACTAAAACTGGAGCAGACAATCTGGAGGAGCAGCTGTGTGTGGCAACCAATCAAATTCTAAACTTGGCTTGTTCAGTGAGGCTTTCAAAATGCAACCCAAAAACCGATTGGTTGCCAGGCACAACTGCTCCAGGTTCTGTCTGATTTAGTCTTCGTAAATTCCCAATGCAGAGTCTGTTCTGCAATAATAATCCTGCCAGAAACATTTTGCTCTAATGCTGGCTATACACATATGGATGGCAATCCATCCACATTACACAGACCAGATGGGTTTTGTAGTTTGACAGCCAGTCCTGCCAGCTGTCAAAACACCAGAACAGCGGCTTCATATGATTGGACGCAGGTTCTGTTCATCTGACATTTCCACTTGGCTTGTTTGATTTTTCAATTGAGTGATGGATGTTGGGCAGGAGGCGGTCAAACATGTAATATATTGCAGCTTACCAATCATTAGATGTGGTGGCTGCATTTGTTTTCTTGTTTTGGCCCCCCCCCCCTGTGTTTTTAACCTGGTGATCTGGCCAGTAACGAGCCTTCTGTATTAAAGTGCCCCCATTCTGAATGAAGGAGCAACAAACACTTTTGGACAGCAGCAATTGTTACCCCTTGGAGCTGGCGCCTCCTGACCCTTTAAGGGGTTTAGGATGCTGTGGGATAGGGTATTTGATCATGCGACTGCCGTGATTGGCTGTCACAGTGGTCATATGATCGGAAAGCGCCCAATCGCAAGCAGAGCGGTCGGGGAGCTTTCCGTTAGCCGCCGGTAACTGTGCCGGGAGTGATGTGATCAAGAGCTTGCCGTTAGCCGCCGATAACTGCCAGGAGCGCACAGGGCACACAGCTGTATTTGCACTATTGCACACAAATATGTGTCCGCTCGGCGCCAAGACCCGAGAGGCCGCATATTTGCGTGCACTAGCACCAAGAGGTTAAAGTGATATTAAACCTTTTTTTTTTTTAAATTGAAATAATAAACATGTTAAACTTACCTGCTCTGTGAAATGATTTTTCACAGAGCAGCCCTGATCTTCTTGTGAGGTCCCCCCGCCAGTGCTCCTGGCTCCTCCTCTTCGGTGAGTGCATGCTCGCTCCTGAGCCGCCCTTCTCCCTCGTCACAGCATTTGATTGACAGCAGGGGAAGCCAATGGCTCCCGCTGATATCAATCTGCCCAATGAGGAGGGAGACAACGGAATGCATATTGCTGCATCGGGTCTGAGCTTGGGTAAGAATAAGTGAGGGGGGGTTCCTGCAGCACAGAAGGTTTTTACCTTAATGCATTAAGGTAAAAATGCCTTAACGTGGTATAGTAAAGTGATTTGTTTTACTTTTACCTACAGGTAAGTCTATAATAAGGCTTACCAGTAGGTACTGTGAATATCTCCTAAACCTGCACTGTTTAGGAGATACTTACACTACATGCAGCCATTGACGTCACCAGCGCATGCGCTCTGAAGGGACGGCATACCCGTTCTGTCCCTTCAAAGTTCTGTGCCATTGTCCTGACAGCCGCACGCATGCGTGGGACATAATGTCGTCGCGGCTCAGCCAATCAGACAGCCGGAGTACTGTAACTCGGAAGGAATACCGCGTAAACATGGAAGTCCTGTCAGTGGTGACAGAATGCTGCTGGAGGGCTTCGTTCTAAGGTAAGTATTTAATAATGTTCTTGTATGCGATGTAAGGCATTGTCTTGCAGGATTTTATTTTAATTTCTTTTAAAGGTGCATTTTAGTACCGCTTTAAGGCTTTAGAATCACTTTAATCTGGGGGGGGGGGGGGATGGACTAACAGACTTGGATACACTAACAAATTGAAGCCAAACTCTAGCTATCACTTTATAAGCAGTTACAGCAAACATTTTTTATAAATACAAGCTGGCCATTGTAAGCACCTCTGTCAGAGGTAAATGGTTGGTCGCAACCCTTTACTGCTACATCTGCAGGACAGCGTGTTCTGGTGAAAAGCAACAAACCTACTGGTCAGATCACCAGATGAAAATAAAAGAAGAAAGCCTAAAAAAGAAACGAATGCAGCCAGCGCATCTAAGAATTAGCAGGCTGCAATATAATGTTTTGCTTTACAGCGAAACACATTACAGCACCCCCTGTGACCCCTTTTCATTCGTTAAAGTGGTTCAGTTAGACTGTGCCATTACCGCCTCCCATGTGCATGCGCGGGAGTGACGTCATCACCGCTCCGGCCAATCACCGCGCCGGAGCCTGCAATACTTGGAGGTAACTCCGGGAGCGATGTCGGCCGGCGGAGCAGGGTACGAGGACGGCTGCGGGGGCTTTGATCTCAGGTAAGTAATTCATAATGAGCTAATATGCTATGCATACTAGCTCTATATGCCTTTGTCTTTGCAGGTTTTTTTTTTTTTTCTCTAGGGTTTACAACCACTTTAGGAGCCTATTTATAGACTAAGCTCTTACCACTTGAGCGCCCCCATGTAGCAGCATTTCCCATGGAACAGTGAATAGTAAAGTGTCAGTTTTTCAATCATACACAGCAAGGAGATTGTTCTTTTAAAGTGTTATTGTTGACTTTTCTGAAAGACCAGCCACCTTTTAAAATCCTTTTTTTAAAGTGTTGTGGCTCGTTCCGTTATTACATAAGTTCATCTAAAGCAGACCTTCACCATTAACATGACTCCTCTGATTCTTCCCCCTCCCACTTACACAATTGGGGAAAAAAAATACTGTATTTATTGGCGTATAACACTCACTTTTTCACCATTAAAATCGGGTGCAAATAGCGTGTGCGTGTTATACGCCAATACTTTAATTTTAGCTGCCTCTGAGGGGACAGGGAGGGGGGCAGGACTAGCGCCGTCAGATTACATACAGCGAGAATCTCCTGTTTACTTGGCGGCATCTGTAATAAGAAGTCCCGTCTCTTGGGCCGTCTTTGGACCACTGTTCTGTCTATCATAGGAGATTCTCACTGTGTGTAATCTGACTGCGCTCGTCCTGTCCCCCTCCCTTTTCCTCTGGGCTGCAGATGGGCATCGATCAAGCTGCACTGATGGCAATAGTGAGGCTGCATTGATGTGGACTGATGAGGCTGCATTGATGGCACTTGTGAGGCTGCAGATGGGCATTGATCAGGCTGCATTGATGGCAATGGTGAGGCTGCAGATGGGCACTGACCCTTATTTTGCTTCAAAGTTCCTTATTTAAAATTAAAGTTTTGTTCCTGAAACTTCCCTCTTAAAATGCCTGTGCGCGTTATACGCCGATAAATACGGTACTTTTCTGCTTTAGTTTTTTGCGTTTAACTTCCTGTGAGATTGACGTATGCAGCACGATCTCACGCAGACAGGCGACGGGATCTACTGGACCAGGCAGAGCCACGTGGCATGTCTGTGCATGTGCAGAATCACGTGAAACCCTCGCAGAAAGCGAAAGGCCTGCCAGTCTGTTTTATTTTTTTAATTTTATGTACATATAGGAATGGTTACCAGGGAATACATATTAGCTAGGTACATACTAATAAATATATATACAGTGGAACCTCCAATTACGAGCATAATACATTCCAGGAGTATGCTCGTAATCCAATGTACTCGCATATCAAAGCGAGTTTTTCCATTTAAATCAATGGAAACGAAAATAATTCGTTATGCATTGACTTCAATGAGATGCAATACCGCATGCAGCCAGAGGCGGCGGGCACCAGAAAGCCGTGGAAACGCCCGAAAAGGCCAGAGGGACGCTTCGGCTGACCTCGGCAAGACTCCATTCATGAGCCTTTCCGAGGTTTACCGAGGTCAGCCGAACTGTCCTCGGCCTTTCCGTGCATTTCCGAACAGCGATTTTTGGCTCGGCTCTTGCGCCCCCCACCTCAGGCCAAAAGCGGTACTGCACACCGCTTTTGGCCTGAATCCTGCTCGTTTTGCGAGACAACACTCGCAAACCGAGTTAGGATTTTTAGAAATACAGTGCTCGGTTTGCGAAACGCTCGTTAACTGCGTTACTCGCAAACTGAGGTTCCACTGTATATAGTATCTCATAAAAGTGAGTACACCCCTCACATTTTTGTAAATATTTTATTATGTCTTTTCATGTGACAACACTGAAGAAATGACACTTTGCTACAATGTAAAGTAGTGAGTGTGCAGCTTGTATAACAGTGTAAATCTGCTGCCCCCTCAAAATAACTCAACACACAGCCGTTAATGTCTAAATCGCTGGCAACAAAAGTGAGTACACCCCTAAGTGAAAATGTCCAAATTGGGCCCAAAGTGTCAATATTTTTTGTGGGCAGCTGGTGGATGTTAGAGAACTTGCGCTCCTCCACCTTCTGTTTGAGGATGTCCCAAAGAGGCTTAATAGGGTTTAGGTCTGGAGACATGCTGGGAGGGGATCATGCTCTGCTTCAGTATGTCACAGTACATGTTGGCATTCATGGTTCCCTCAATGATCTGTAGCTCCCCATTGCCGGCAGCACTCATACAGTCCCAGATCATGACACTCCCACCACCATGCTTGACTGTAGACAAGACACACTTGTCTTTGTACTCCTCACCTGGTTGCCTCCACACACACCTGACACCATCTGAACCAAATAAGTTTATCTTGGTCTCATCAGACCACAGGACATGGTTCCAGTAATCCATGTCCTTAGTCTGCTTGTCTTCAGCAAACTGTTTGCGGGCTTTCTTGTGCATCATCTTTAGAAGAGGCTTCCTTCTGGGATGACAGCCATGCAGACCAATTCGATGCAGTGTGCGGCGTATGGTCTGAGCACTGACAGGCTGACCCCCCCACCCCTTCAGCCTCTGTAGCAATGCTGGCAGCACTCATATGTCTATTTCCCAAAGAAAACCTCTGGATATGACGCTGAGCACGTGAACTCAACCTCTTTGGTTGACCATGGCGAGGCCTGTTCTGAGTGAAACCTGTCCTGTTAAACCGCTGTATGGTCTTGGCCACCGTGCTGCAGCTCAGTTTCAGGATTTTGGCAATCTTCTTATAGCCTAGGCCAGTGATGGTGAACCTTGGCACCCCAGATGTTTTGGAACTACATTTCCCATGATGCTCATGCACTCTGCAGTGTAGGTGAGCATCCTGGGAAATGTAGTTCCAAAGCATCTGGGGTGCCAAGGTTTGCCATCACTGGCCTAGGCCATCTTTATGTAGAGCAACACTTCTTTTTTTTTTTTCAGATCCTCAGAGAGTTCTTTGCCATCAGGTGCCATGTTGAACTTCCAGTGACCAATATGAGAGAGTGAGAGCGATAACACCAAATGTAACATACCTGCTCCCCATTCACATCTGAGACTTTGTAACACTAACGAGTCACGTGACATCGGGGAGGGAAAATGGCTAATTGGGCCCAATTTGGACATTTTAACTAAGGGGTGTACTCACTTTTGTTGCCAGCGGTTTAGACATTAATGGCTGTGTGTTGAGTTATTTTGAGGGGACAGCAAATTGACACTGTTATACAAACTGTACACTCACTACTTTACATTGTAGAAAAGTGTCATTTCTTCAGTGTTGTCACATGAAAAGACATAATAAAATACTTACAAAAATGTGAGGGTACTGTGAGTGTATAATATATATATATTTATAGTAAAAGGTTTGGAGTGCAGCTTTCAAAAGTATTGGGGCGCCTGCCTTTACACCAACGATCTCAAACTGGCAGCCCTCCAGCTGTTGCAAAACTACAAGTCCCATCATGCCTCTGCCTGTGGGAGTCATGCTTGTAACTGTCAGCCTTGCAATGCATCATGGGACTTGCAGTTTCGCAACAGATGGGGGGGGGGGGGCTGCCAGTTTGTGACCCCTGCTTTACACGCACATGAACTTTAGTGGCATCCCAGTCTTAGTCCATAGGGTTCAATATTGAGTTGGCCCACCCTTTGCAGCTATAACAGCTTCAACTCTTCTGGGAAGGCCGTCCACAAGGTTTAGGAGTGTATCTATGTATTAGGTGCCCTAATACTTTTGACAATATAGTGTATATACATATCTAAGCCGGCAGCACTGATTTGAGCGGCTGTGGAGATGTCTTTCAGTAGCGGAGTGTGGATTTGTTGTGTATTGTGTTTGATACTGTGCTCTGGAAGCCATGAACACCGGTGTTGATTGGGGCCGGCCCACTATGGAATATTAGCTTAAACACAGAGGACTTATGTAAACAGCTCTTCACTTTTCACATTTTTCAGTCAATGTTTTCTTTAATGTGGAGTTCCCTTTTAAGGATTCACAAAGAAAATATTTGCAGTCTGGCTCTGGATAAGCCACACGATATATCCTGGAGAGACGGCACTAGGGCAGAAAGCTGGAGTAACCCATGTGTAAATATCTATAGGAGGCGAGTTCCAGCTGAACAGTGTTCCCAGGACTGTGTATCATTTCTATACATATGAGTCTTTGTATATAGACTGATCTCTGCCTGTCTGCTCTGCTTCCACACTGATTGACTGGCTCATTAGACTGTAACCTGTCACCCTGAGCGCCCTAACTGGAGACTGTCGGAAGCAAAGCTTGCCTCGCAGCCACAATGAGTATTTTTCAGGTTGAATTGAGCGGGGAAGAGTTACAACTTCTGTTAGACTTTTATAGTAAAACCTTGATTTTAGAGTAACTTGGTTTGAGAGCGTTTTGCAAAACGAGCAAAATTTTTAAATGAATTTTGACTTGATATACAAGCGATGTCTTGATATACAAGTAGCGTCACGTCACGTCACAACTAAGTATAAAAGAAGAGAGCACCTCTAAGTGTAACAATATGGTTACATTTAATGAAGGTACAACATTTAGCAGCTCACATGGTTCATGATTAAAACTGAAACATCTAAGTATGCAGGCATCCGGGGTAAAGCTGTCCACATAAACCATCCTCCTCACCATCAAAGTCGTTCCTTTCACGCTGCGCTCCACAAGCAGTTCAAGCCTCACTTTCAGATCATTCTACTGCAGGGTAGTCTTCCTGGTCACGATTGCAGAACGACAGCAGTGAGAGCCGGCGGTGCGAAGGACAGGCTATGTGGACATCTTTACCCCGGATGCCTGCATACTTAGATGTGCCTCTTTTAATAATCAACCATGTGAGTTGCTAAATGAACATTCATTAAATGTAACCATATTGCTACACTTAGAGGCACCTCTCTTCTCTTTTATACTCTGGAGCTCCTGCTGGATTTTGCTGCTAATCCCCTTGTGGAGGCTTCCATTTGTGGGTGGACATTTTATGGTCACACAACTCACATTGCTGTAATCTTTTTATAAAGACTATAAACTGAAGGTTTTATGAATAAATGGTTGTGGAACGAATCCTCTCAGTTTCCATTATTTCTTATAGGGAAATTCGCTTTGATATACAAGTGCTTTGGATTACAAGCATGTTTCCGGAAAAAAATTATACTCGCAATCCAAGGTTTTACTGTATTTCTGTTTGTGACCCTTTTTGGGGACATTTTCCCTTACATTCTTTACTTGTGACCCCCATACAAGAAATGGAGGGTGTGGCCATCACCGGAACAGAAAGGCACCAACAGTTACACAAACATTGTTAAAAGTTGTGACCCTTCTCTACTTTAGTAAAATAGTGTTTTTGGTTATGTCTGTGCCCCCATTGGAGAGATGGGATTGTCCATTGCTTCCTGCCCTAACAGAATATGAGGAAAATTTTATTTAAATCTTAAGCAATCAAGCAAAAATATGGGACTGTCAGAGACTGGAGACATACAACAGGAGCTGGTCAGAGACTGGGGACAGACATGTTATATGAGACAGTTATGTGATTGCTATTACAGTCCCTTTACAAATCAATGCTTCTTCAGTTGCGCCCCTTAAAAAAATAGTTGTGCCACATTTGATATTCCTTTCAGCAAAACCAACTAGAAAAGATCTGGGAGAGCTCACAGAGCTTCCACCAGGAAACTGATGAGGTCCAAGTATCAGCCTGGGCCAGTTGGATCTGATGAGTATCAATGGAATGCTTTCCATTTCGATCCTGCCAAGCAGATGAGGAAGGGCGTACATCAGGTTGAACTGATCCCACATGGTCATCAGGGAACTGCTAGAGATAGAGGGTCCCTGGACCTGGTTACAAACCTGCTCAGTTGGTTTTTGAGTCTGAAAGCTTGGAGGCCCACATCTGGCATTCCCCCCACCTGCGACAGATGTCTTAAAACTTCCTTGGGTAGATAGACTATTCTCTGAGGGTGCAGGCGCTGGCAGGACCCACCGGGGAAAATAAGATCTTAGAAAGGGCTTCCAGTCTTTTAGCCACAGGATCTTTGAACACTGGGATGTTCTCAACATGAATGGTCAGAGTCTTGTTAAGGCAGGAAATGGCTGGGTACTCAAGAGGAGCGGCTCCTCAATAGGGTACTGCTGAGCAAATGCTTTGAAGGGATACATCATTTGTCCAGATTAGGCCAGCTTTATACAAAACCAGTTTTAGTAGCAGGTGTGCTGGGAAGATTTTGACAGGCTGGGGGGACACTTTAGTAAGCCCATACAGGTAAACATAGAGAGTTCAGACACATGCTGCTCTAACATCACATAGGTGTGCACTGCATCAGTAAGGACCGCAATCCTAGCCTTAAAGTGGAATTGCAGGCTATTGCTAATTATGCTTAACCCCCACCACTGGCCTGAAAAAGGAAAATGCTTATATTTGCCTTATCCTGAGGGCACTCTGGTCTGGCCACATGATCTCCCCTGTGGCCAGCTTCAGGAGAACCAAGAGATCGCTGACAACGGCTGAAAGGCCTGGGCGTTGACGTCATTCAAAGGCTTACTATGGGTCATCTGTTGTCAGCTGTCCCTCCCCTCCCCTGAGAGCCGGTTCACACGGGGGCGACTTGTCAGGCGACCTAGCCGCCTGACAAGTCGCCTCCCGTTCTGTACAATGGAACCGTTCTAATCGGAGCGACGCAAGTCGCTCCGACTTAGAAGAAAGGTTCCTGTACTACTTTGGGGGCGACTTGCATAGATTTCTATACAGAAGTCGTCTTGCAAGTCGCCCCGGCAGTCGTGTGCAGGTCGCCTCAGTGAGGCGACCTGCAAGTCATGCCGCCTCTGGTGTGAACCGAGGCTGAAGGTGGCCTCTGGGCGCCAGTCCCTAGCATCCCCTCCAGTGGGGATAACTGGTCCCAGAACACACACCGAGGGAGACTTGCTAAAACTGCAACACTCAGAATCTGGTGCAGTTGTGCATGGTAGCCAATTGCCTTCAAACTTCAGCTTTGACAATAAAACCTGGAAGCTGATTGGTTTCTATGCAGAGCTGCACTAGATTGTGCATGTTTCAGTTTAAGTTAAGAACCATATATACATATTAACGCCATTGTACTTTGGCATATCATGGGGTGAGGACAAGTCCTACACAACATAGGCCCCTAAAAGGGCTAAATGGTATTTAACCGGTTCCCGACAGGCCGCTGCAGTTATACTGCGGCAGAATGGCTCCCCTGGGCGAGCCATCGTAGCTGTGCGTCGGGCCTTTAAAGCGCTGTAGGAGGCGCGCGCGCCGCCGGAGGCAAACGCAGGTGCATGCGCCCGCATCGTTTGCCTGGAGCCAATGCAGGCACACGCGATCGCTCGTGACAGAGCAAGAACCGGGATCTGTGTGTGTAAATGCACAAATCCCGATTCTCTCAGGGGAGAGGAGACCGATTGTGTGTTCATACTAAGTATGAACACCGATTCGGATGAGGCGATGGATTGTCAGTTTCAGGGATCTCTCCGGGAATACTGGGCGACCAGCCCCAGCTCGGCATCCCCGCTTTTGGTGTGGGACGCCTTCAAGTCTTACACTAGGGGTCAATACCAACTTATTATAGGCAAGGTTCGTAGAGAGAGACGGGCTCAACTGACTAGCACAGATCGGGAGGCAGGCCTACAGATGGCAAGATTTATCAAGACTGGAGACCCTCAGGATTATATTAGACTACAGGCTCTGACTGGTGAGGTAGTGCGCGTGCACACCTCTCTCACTCAGAAACAAGTGCTAGCCCAGTCCCAACGTATTTTTGAACAAGGTGAAAGATCGGGTAAATTGCTGGCCTGGCTGGCATGGGAGCAGGCGGGAGAGATATGCATGTCTCACATACAGGACCAAAATGGTGCACCCCTTTACACCGCTGACGAAATTAATGGGGGCTTTGTCTCCGTCCACCACCTCCTTTATAGCTCCAAGGTGACATACACACAGGATGAACTGACCTCTTATTTAGACCCTATCGCCATCCCGGTCCTGACAGCAAATTACCGAGATGCGCTTGATGCGCCTATCTCGGTAGAAGAACTGTTGTAGGCCCTAAAATCACTCCAATCTGGCAAGACCCCTGGCACTGATGGCATACCAGTTAAATTCTATAAACAATACGCTGAGGAATTAGTGGTAAGACTACACGCCATGCTACGGGAGGCGCACAAAACAGAGGAACTCCCGAGCTCTCTGAGCGAGGCGGTGGTGGTAGTAATTCCTAAGCCTGGGAATGCCCCCTCTCTGTGCTCCTCGTACCACCCATTCTCATTGATAAATGTTGACGCGAAACTGCTGGGCAAAGTTCTGGCCAACAAATTGAACACGGTTATACTAGCATTGGTGCACCCGGATCAAACGAGGTTCATGCCAGGGAAGGGCACGGACATTAATATTAGGATACTCTACACACATGGCCAGAGCCCGTCCAGAATAGCCGGGAGTGGTGGCCTCACTCGACGTGGAGAAAGCTTTTGACTCGGTCGAGTGGGGCTACCTCTGGGGGTTCTTTCCAGGTTTGGATTTGGCCCTAGATTCATGACATGGCTGCGGATGCTGTATGCTAATCCGACAGCCAGAATACGCACAAATGGCTGCCTCTCGGACAGTTTTCCCTTGGAACGGGGCACGCGCCAAGGGTGCCCCCTATCATCGGGACTATTTGCGCTGGCACTAGAGCCCTTAACTATAGCCTTACGTGCAGAGGAGAGGGTAAAAGGCATAACAGTGGGCGTGCTAGAGAAGGTGTCTCTTTATGTGGATGACACCTTGCTCTACCTTGCAGACGAATCTGGGTCACTGGCGAGGGCTCTGGAGCTATTCGACCACTTCGGCAGGTTTTCAGGAATCCGCATAAATTGTGCCAAGTCGGTTCTGTTCCCGCTGCACCCCTCTGTCCCTAGATTAGACACGGGTACCCCTCTCAAGTGGGTGGATGAATTCACATACTTGGGTGTTAAAATCACTAGAAAGACGAAAACATTTATATAACATAATGTCCAGCCTCTCTTGTCCCAAAAGACGGCTAAATGCTCAGCATGGCATACCCTCCCACTGACCCCAGTCGGTAGAGTCAATCTTCTGAAGATGGTATATCTCGCGAAATTCTTATATTTCTTCCAAAATACCCCTTCACACATCCCCAGGGCCTTTTTCAGTCGCCTTGAGGGTATAATGACCTTGCTTGTGTGGGCGGGGAAACCGCCCAGAGTGGCGAAACGCAAACTGTACCTACCTCTTTCTGCAGGAGGATTAGCGATGCCCAACTCCATATACTACTGGGCGGCAATCCTGGTCACGGTCAGGTGGTGGTTCTCCCAACCCAGACAAAATCCAGTGGTGAGACTAGAGGCGGCTATACTAGGGTCCTATGCGGCAATGGGCAACCTCGCATTTAGGGGACTCAAGGATCCACACAACCTACCAGTGCCTATGAAAACAACGCTTAGGGTATGGAAAGAGGCCAGAGCAGTTTATCGCAAGCCAAATTGTGAATCCCCACACACTCCACTATGGGGCAACCCCACATTACCCCATTTGAACGACATCCCGGACCCATCATTCTGGGCTGGGCGGGGGATAACCACCCCGAAACATGTTATAAAAGATGGGAAACTTATGCCCTTCAGGGAACTGAGGCGCACATATTCTCTTCCCCACACCTCGGAATTTAGGTTCTGGCAACTGAGACATGCCATGAAGGCTCAGTTCTCTGAGGCACTGACACTCGAGTCTGACTCCATTGAGCGCCTGCTCATTTCCAGTGTAATGGAAAAACCCCTCTCCACCCTCTATCTGTACCTGACGGTAGTCTATGACACCAAACCCACGCACACATTCAACAAATTGAGGGAGGACATCCCGGCCCTGGGAGAAGACGAATGGGAGGACTGTATATCAACCTTTATCCCATCCATGATAGTGGCCAAGGATAGAGTTATCCAGTTGAAGTTTATTCACAGGGCGTACTACACCCCACATAGGCTGGCCAACATATACCCCAACTTAGACCCTTCATGTCCCAGATGCAACACAGAAATAGGCACATTCTGGCATATGGTGTGGGCCTGCCCTAAAATCCAAACCTACTGGGAACACGTAGCAGGGAAGCTGAGCGAACTGCTTGGGACTCTGGTACCAAGGGAACCAATGGTGCTCCTGCTGAGCTACTTAGGAGAAGTTGAGGGGGACAGGTATGCTAAACTCTGCGTTACTTTCTCACCATTCTATGCCAGGAGGGAGATAATGATCCACTGGAAGTCAGCCAAACCCCCCCACACTGAAATCCTGGCAAAAGGCAGTTGACTTAGTACTTCCCCTGTACAAGCTCACCTATGAGAACATGCAATGCCTGGCTAAATTTGACAAGGTGTGGGCTGCATGGGTGGATGCGAGTGGGTGAGGAGCCGGAGAGGAGAGGGACCAAATTATGGATTTCCCCCTTTTACCCACCCCCCTTCCCACCAGGTGACACCCGA
This sequence comes from Lithobates clamitans, assembly GCA_037952925.1. NCBI lineage: Eukaryota > Metazoa > Chordata > Amphibia > Anura > Ranidae > Lithobates > Lithobates clamitans. Next base: position 98,765 of record JBBGZY010001955.1, on the reverse strand, counting down.
CCATACCAAATAAAAACTATTTTTAATACACAGGCTAGGCAACCGATGCCCCCCCCAGGGGAGAGAGAGATCGAGTACCCTAAGGTTATCGTGGACTGGACCTAGATGGGAATATACTTAGGGATTATCACCGGTTGAGAAATGGTAGAAATTATATTTTGTATAGGTTTGGAGGATGCTAAATATGGATATTTCTAACTGATACTGTAACTAAGCAATATTTGACTATCGGAAGCTGACTGTATTGTAATACTGATTTGTTCAATAAAAACTTTTTCTGTTAAAAAAAAAATTATGAACACCGATCTCTCTCCTCCCCTAGTCAGTCCCATCCCCCCCACAGTTAGAACACACCTAGGGAACACAGTTAACCCCTTGATCGCCCCCTAGTGTTAACCCCTTCCCTGCCAGTGACGTTTATACAGTAATCAGTGCATTTTTATAGCACTGATCGCTGTATAATTGTCAATGGTCCCAAAAGTGTCCAATTTGTCCACCGCAAAATAGCAGTCCCGATAAAAATTGCAGATCTCTGCCATTGCTAGTAAAAAAAAAATAATAATAATAAAAATGCCATAAATCTACCTCTTATTTTGTAGACGCTATAACTTTTGTGCAAACCAATCAATATACGCTTATTGTGATTTTTTTTTTTTTTTTTACCAAAAATATGTAGAAGAATACATATCGGTCTAAACTGTGGAAAAAATGTTTTTTTGAAAAAAAATAATTGGGTTATTTATTATAGCAAAAAGTAAAAGATATTGTGTTTTTTTTCAAAATTGTCGCTCTTCTTTTGTTTATAGCGCAAAATATAAAAACCGCAAAGGTGATCAAATACAACCAAAAGAAAGCTCTATTTGTGGGAAAAAAAGGACGTCAATTTTGTTTGGGTACAACGTCACACAACCGCACAATTGTCCGTTAAATCGACGCAATGCCGTATAGCAAAAAATGGCCTGGTCATTGAGCAGCCAAATCTTCCGGGGCTGAAATGGTTAAGTCTTAAGTGGAACAATGTAAAAAAACATAGAAAAACCATCTGTATGGACATCATGCATCTATGTAGGTCCAACACGATTCATTGGGGTATACCAACTCTTCAGAGGCAAATGCAGTGGTGATCTATAAAGAGATATAACCAGATGGTATACTATTGTAGCTAAATAATAAGGGTGAGTAATGGGTATAAGGGACAAAATGGGCATCCCTATAAATACTCGCGTCAACTGCATAGTTGTGAACAGAGGATTGGAGCTGCTTGAGATTGTGTTTATGCAATATTGTGTATGCACTTTTTGTTATTGAGTATGCTGTACATGACCTCATAAGGTACAGTAAAAATGTTCTTTGCAATGACTGCTTTTTGCTATACATCTCTCATTTAAAGTCCCAAACTGGCCAGTTGAAGTCCATGCGGATGAAACGCGTCGGATTTGATATGCCTGTCTTGCCACGATTGATGTAAGCGCTTATTTTATTCGTCATTGCACCTGGTCTCTATTTTGTCTTAGGAGCCAGAGTGTTTTTTATGATAAAACTTTTAATAAAAGTTTTTTCGGAAGCTGATTCACACTATGTGGAAGTTTTCTTTCCATTTTTTCAATCTGAGGGCCGTATCCTCTCCGTGAAGATTTGTAATTGGATTGTCATACAGTCCTACACTATGGAGATTGGAAGGCAGTGAGATTGGATGAAGGTGACCGGTGAGTGCTCCTACCGCTTCTCCATTGAGTTTGGATACAGTGCCGCATCCACCTCCTCTGGGATTACCAGCTCCAGCCACTCTTTAAGCCTGTTTGACTCTCAGCCGCTGGCTAGTGAGTCCATCGATTCCGGTAAGGGTATTTTCACCTGTCCTTATCTACACCACGAGTCTGGTTACCATACTACACTGAAGCCAGTCCCAGCCACGGGAGACCCAAAAAATAAGTTCTAGTGCAGGCCATATTGACCATTTTCCTGATATATGTTTCAAAGAACTTTCTATGAACTTTCACTTTAGTTTCTCACTTTTGAACACATATTTATTTTTAAGTTATGATTGTAATACCATTCACATGAATGTACATTTTTTTTTACACTTTTCTGAGTCGCGCATAGTGACTTACAGTTTATGTACCATTTGGTTCTTATGCACAATTAAGATATTCAACACATGGGACTATTTCACAGATACACAGGTTCTGTTACATTATATGTGACTTCACACGTAGTTGGTATAAGCTTTGTTTCATTAAACACTTTATTGTGCAATTTCTGACCTCCAGACTAACATTTTGGTGGGTCTTGCCCAATAAATGAACACTACGTTCCTTTTAGCGTCACACTTTATTATATTTATGGATTCACAATTGGTCTGATTGTTGTGTTGACTGCTTCACATACTTTGGTTGGCGCAGTATTATTTTTTGATATTTTGTTTTTTTTCTATAGATAAGCCTATAATAAGTGTACCATTTAGGAGATATTCACGCTGGATGTAGACAGTTTTGTAACCGACGCATGTGCTCTGAAGACTCGGCATTCATTGGCAGACCTTAAAAAACTTTGCGCCGGAACCGAGGGCCCCTGCCCGGCTCAATGGGATTGATTTACTAAAGGCAAATAGAATGTGTACTTTGCAAGCATCCAATTAAGTGCAAGCAAAAATGCTTATTTTTTTATCTTCCTTGCATGTGATTGGCATACCTCCAAACTTTCTGAGATGGGAATGAGGGCAAAAGTATGTAGTCATAGGACAAACCCCCTTAAAAAAAAAAAAGATTGGTTTAAGCACACAAGTTTTTTGTTTACCACTACTATTCCTTTATATTGGCTTTTAGAATTTACAAATGCAACAATTTAGAAATTGGATGAAAGGTTTAGCACTGGGAGGCACCTTTTGAAAGAAAAATAGTGCATTTTATATACAACTATATAAAACAGACCAAAATGAGAGACAAATAATGAGGAAAGAAGGACAGAGGGACTTTGTTCTGAATGAGGGACAGTCCCTCGAAATCAGAGACAGTTGGGAGCTATGGATTGGGTATTCTTTGCAAAGTAAAACCCTACCCCATTTACTAAGCTCTGGAGCAACTGCACTTGCAAAGTGCACAGTCTATTTGCCTTTAGTAAATCAATCCAAGTGCATTATGTTACCCAGAGGCTCTTTCCTCACCGGGTGATGTCACCCAGTCACCCCGCCCCTTATGACGTCACCGCCCGGGGCATAATAGGGCGGTGACATCATAGGGGGCGGGGTCACCGGGTGACCATGCCCCATGCCTATATGAGTCGTTGCGCACCGTGTACGCGGCTTTACAGTGGGAGAGCGTTGTGTCAACATCAGAAGAAGAGAAGAGGGAAGAAGACGACGGAGAAGACCGGCCCACCGCTAGCAACAGAGCGGGCAAATGAGCAGAAAATAGCGGAGGAGCCCGGCAAAAGATATCAGAGAGCGCGGAGAAGTCGGAAGAGACCCCTGGAGCTGCCTAATAAATTACTTTAAAAACCTGTCTAGTGTGTTTTTTTTATTGACACTTTTTTCCCCAGGTGAATGGGTAGGGGTACGATGTACCCCATACTCATTCACATAGCGTGGGGGGCCGGGATCTGGGGGCCCCCTTATTAAAGGGGGTTCCCGGATTCCGATAAGCCCCCTGCCCGCAGACCCCGACAACCAATGGCCAGGGTTGTTGGGAAGAGGCCCTTGTCCTCATCAACAAGGAGACAAGGTGCTTTGGGATGGGGGACTGCAGGGCGCCCTCCTGCCCCAAAGCACCTACACCCCCATGTTGTGGGCATGTGGCCTGGTACGGTTCAGAAGGGGGGGCACTCGCTCATCCCCACCCCTTTTCCTGACCGGCCAGGCTGTGTGCTCAGATAAGGGTCTGGTATGGATTTTAGGGGGACAACCCACGTAGTTTTTTCGGCGTAGGGGGTTCCCCTTAAAATCCATACCAGACCGAAGGGCCTGGTATGCTCTTGGAGGGGGAACCCATGCTGGTTTTTTATTGAAAATTTGGCATGGAGTTCCCCCTCAGGATTCATACCAAACAGTCCCTGGTATTAGCGGGAATCCACGTCGGATCCCTGTTCATTGAAAGTCGGATGTATGTCGGCTTCAAGTCGCAGGCCAAAGTTGGATCAAAAGTAGGATGGCTGTCATGTCGCACCAGTGTGAACCCGGCCTAAAGGGATGCAGGCCCTGAAATGGTCCTCATTAGAGCTTTGCAGGTGCAGCAGCTGGTTGATAATTAAGAAATCACTCCCATTAGACTCACTTGTGCACATGGGCACAGACAAACTCACAGGGATTTCTTCAGAATAAGAAAAAGTAGGAATCCCTGCAATGTACATAGATCACCCACAGGGGAATGTTTTTTTCTCAACAAAAGTGGAGTTACTCTTTAAGGTTTTTCACCTTAATGCATTCTATGCATTAGGTGAAAAACCTTCTGTGCTGCAGCTCTCCCCCTGACCCCCCCCCGCATTTTCTTACCTGAGCCCGATCCGATCCAGCGATGTGCATGAGCGCAGCGGCTCCAGCTGCTGTTGATGTCCTCATTGGACAGATTGATAGCAGCAGGTGCCATTGGCTCCCGCCGCTGTCAATCAAAAGCTGTGACGCGGGGCCGAGTCCCGCTGTCTGTGTCAATGAACACAGCAGCAGGATTCGGGAGCGTGCCCGCACGGGTGCCCCATGGAAAGCGGCTTTCCTTGGGGGCACCCGATCAAGAGGAGGAGCCAGGAGCCCCGGCAGGGGACCCTAGAAGAGCAGGATCGGGGCTGCTCTGTGCAAAACCATATCAAATCAGTGTACCGCTGCAAAGGTGTTCCGCTCAAAGAAATGCACTCACCAAAGATGGGCACAGCTCTTTTTTTGGATCAAATGAAGCATGAATATAACCCCAGTTAGGTTTTTATTGCTGTCTGTATCCTGTTAAGGAGATTCTATATTTGTACTATTTTTACTGTTTTCACTGAGAGTGAAAGTGAAAGAAAATCCCAAATTGTGGGTTGTCGTTGGTACAGAATTAGAAGGGAAATTTTCCAATGGAGACACTAGTTCTGGTGACAGCCAGAGATTCCCTCACTTTGGTTCCTGTTTTGGCTTATGGGATAAGAAGTGAAGAGTATCTCCTGGATGGAACACAGATAGGAAGGAAAAAAAAAAAAAAAAAGCTGACAGGGGTTATAACCCTCCCATACTGTATCCAAAATGAAAAAAAAGTTTTGCCTTCAGTTCTACTAATTCCTTCTCGGTTATCTCAACAGTACATTCCCTCCTGACATGAAGTACCCTACTCTGAACACTAGATGTCACTAGATGCTAAACACTGCTAATATAAAAACAGAAGAATTACTATAAAAGGATCACGTAAGAGATAGAAAATAGTATAAAGACCAGAATTCTCTTAAAAAGGTTGCATCCAAAGTTACAACTTTTATAATAATTAATACTTTGCTATATAACAATTCTGTTTATATCTCAGTTGCAATGTAGTGTACAATGATAAAGAAATGGATCCACTTGGTCTCGTTTTTGGAAATTTCACATTTCAAATTAGAACTTGCCTGTGTCTGGTTTGCCTATCAATCCCAAAACAGGTACATTTTGTGACCTCTCGATTATGTACCACCTTGAATTGCCTAGACACACTGTGTATCCTATAACTCTTTTTGATAATATTAATATGTTCAGTGACCCTAACATGCAGTTTTCGGGAAGTTCTACCAATATACTGTAGACACATGCTTTGTGCGGCATTAAATAAATTTCCTTTTTTATCATACCCTCTTCCTGTAGCGTGAGCGTTGAAATAAAATTAGATATTTTTCTGCAGAAATACCCTACCCCATTAAACAATGTAACCCTATTTATATTAGGGGGATTTAACACATTGAGTATCAAACTAGCTTTTAGGGATGGGGTTCTACCCTATATAACCTGGGGGTTACTGGGTAAAAAGAGACCCCAAACTCCCTCCCTCTGCATGATAGGCCCAAAATAATCTCGGTATATTTAAATTGGGCACTATAGTATGTTATGAAGGAACATTTCATACTATTTCTCTTCTTTTCCTTCACTGGACATAACAGGTCTGATCTATACATATCCTCTACATCTTGACTGATCTTTTCCAATAAGTCAACTCTGCACCCCTTTTCCTTAAAGTGATTGTAAAGGCTAGTTTTTTTTTAAATTTAAAATAACAAACATGTCATACTTTTCTTCACTGTGCAGCTCGTTTTGCACAGAGTCGCCCTGATCCTCGACTTCTGGGGTCCCCAGGAGGCTCTCACAGCTCCTCCTCACTTCAGATAACCCCCTAGGAGAAGCGCTCTCTCGGGGGGTTACCTTGTGGGCGCGCTCCCGAGTCCAGCATTCGGCATAGATAGACATGAATGCCAGACTTGGCCCCGCCCCCCGCGCCTGCGTCATTGTATTTGATTGACAGCAGTGGGAGCCAATGGCTGTGCTGCTATCAATCTATCCAATCAAGAGCCGGGACCCCGCGCAGAAAGGGACAGCGCATCTCCGGCGTGGGAATTACGGGGCTCAGGTAAGTAAAATGGGGGGGGGGGCTGTGACTGCCAGAAGTTTTTTCATCTTAAGACATAGGATGCCTTAAGGTGAAAAAACATGAGGGTTTATGGCCCTTTTAAGTTTATTGGCTAGCAATTCTGTGTGCTCCATTTAATCCAGTATAATAATAATCACTTTGTAAAGTACAATTCCTTCTCATCCTGATCATCTGTGGATGGAGTTTCCAATCCATCTAGGATGATGGCAACAATAATATACCCATTCCTTGTCCGTAAGCCTAAAAAAGGTGCTGGTGCAAATTTTGCCCTCATGCTTGACAATGTTTAAAGCGGAGTTCCACACAAAAATGGAACTTCCGTTTTTCAGAACCCTCCCCCCCCCTCCGGTGTCACATTTGGCACCTTTCAGGGGGGAGGGGGGTGCAGATACCTGTCTAAGACAGGTATTTGCACCCACTTCCGGCATAGACTCCCATGGGAGTCTACACCTCTTCCCGTCCCCACCGCGCTGTCTGCTGGGAACACACAGCTCCCAGGAGAGAGCGGGGACCACTTGGGACGCGCAGCGCGACTCGCGCATGCGCAGTAGGGAACCGGGAAGTGAAGCCGCAACGCTTCACTTCCTGATTCCCTCACCTAGGATGGCGGCGGCAGCTGCCGAGAACCGAGCGGGTTCTCGGCGTCCCCTGCCGACATCGCTGGACCCTGGGACAGGTAAGTGGCCATGTATTAAAAGTCAGCAGCTGCAGTATTTGTAGCTGCTGGCTTTTAATATTTTTTTTTTTTTGGCGGTGTGGATGGACCCCCGCTTTAACTACTTAGGCCTATTTCTGACATGTGTTGTTCACAAGTTTAAATCAGTATTTTTTTGCTAGAAAATTACTTAGAACCCCCAAACATTATATATATTTTTTGGCAGAGACCCTAGAGAATAAAATGGCGGTCATTATAATATTTTATGTCACACTGTATTTGCGCAGCGGTCTTTCAAACGCAATTTTTTTGGGAAAAAATACCTTTCAATTAATAAAAAAAAAAAACTAAACCGTAAAGTTATCCCAATTTTTAGTATAATGTGAAAGATGATGTTACACCGAGTAGATAGATATCTAGCACTTTAAAAATGCGCACGCTTGCGGAATTGCGACAAATTATGGTACTTTAAAATCTCTATAGGCGATGCTTTAAACATTTTTAAGGGTTACCAGTTTAGAGTTACAGAGGGGGTCTTGTGCTACAATTATTGCCCTCGCTGGGATGTAAACATCCCTTGTGACAGTAATAGTCATTGACAGGTACTCTTTATGGAGGAATCTGGGGTCTAAAACCCCTCCACTGCACTTATAAAAGTATTCAAAATACCAAGATCGGCGTTTTTGAATACCTTTTTTTTTTAAATCGGCACCGTTGACGTGATGTCGCTTCCGGGTTTTTACATCTGAGACCCGATCAAATCCGAATTGGACGCAGCCTCAGCAATGCCCATCAGAATTAGCCTCACCAGTGCCCATTAGATACGACAGCATCTGATCAAACCAATCACCCTAAAGCAAGAAGTGTTGGCCAGATCGCCTGGTGAAAATTAGAAAAAAAAAAAGCCCAAAAAAGAAGAAAACCAATGCAACCTCCAGATTTAAGGATTGGTAAACTGCAATATATTACATTTTTGGTTTTGGGTTTAATACCACTTTAAAAATCTCTAGCCTGGATTAAATTTGAAAAAAGTAAAGAGAACGTCCACTAGAGGGCACATGTGTGCTTAATTGTAGCAAATAGCCACATGGGAGACCTTCTGTTTGTCTATCATTCTAAACCTGTAGAATCTACCTATAAAGGCCCTATCTGGCTGGATCCAATTAACTGTAAAATGTTAGACTACAAAAAATGAATTGTCCTTAATCAATAAAAATATACAGAAAAGAGAATATTTATATGTGTGCGTGTGTAAATATATTATGTAGATACACTATATTGTCAAAAGTATTGTGACACCTGCCTTTACACGCACATGAACTTTAATGGAATCTTAGTCTGTATGTTTCAATATTGAGTTGGCCCACCCTTTGCAGCTATAACAGCTTCAACTCTTCTGGGAAGGCCGTCCACAAGGTTTAGGATGTTTGACCATTCTTCCTGCTGTTTTTGTTTGTATTCAATAATTGTTTTTAAGTGTATATATTTATGTATCCACTTTTTGTCTACTTATACCGAATACATTTTGTACTTTTTTACATAATGTTACTCCTTTAAAGTCTGGTTCACTTCCCCTTTGCCCGTACAATCCATGGGGCATTTACTTCTACAATTTCTCCATTAACAATGTATTGACACTCCCGGCAGTTCGCATATGGCATTGTGAACTGCTGTGCGAGTCGAGTGTGATGCGGGAACACAAGTGTGAACCGAGCGTAATAGTTTATTTTTTATCAAATTAACAAAATGGAAACTAAATGAACAGAAGAGAAATCCAAATCAAGACAATATTTGGTGTGACCACCCTTTGCCTTCAAAACGGCATCAATTCTTCTAGGTACACTTGCACTTGTTTTTGAAGGAACTCAGCAGGTAGTTCCAAACATCTTGGAGAACAAACGACAGATCTTTATTGCCCTTCCATGTGCACCTTGCTGCAAAGGCTAATTATAGGTTGGCTTGATTGCTATTTTTTTTTTTACAATTGGTCAAATTGGGTGCAGGGACGCATGTGCGTCCCTGTGATATTAAGGAGGGGTGGGCTCCCTCCAGGCACACCTGCCCTTAACCTCATCATTGGTATATAGTATGTGCCCTTCTTTTAGAGTTTAGGCCACATTGTATACAGAGGTCTCTTGACGTGGGCACTGCCGCTTACGCATGTATTTGCAAATGTGTGCAAACAAAACCCTCTGTTTTTTAACGCAAATTGTTAGACAAGATAATTTGGTTGTTTTGCAGGCTGGCTGGTTAAGTGTGCTGGGAAATCTTTTGTTTGTTTGCGACTTCATCCTTTAGTGCCTGCTCTGTTCTTCTCATGGGCTTCACAGCTTACAAGGATGCTACCAGCTTCACTGCACCGATTGATCATCACAGCGATCTCGAAGTACAGAGCCACTCGGATACGCTCTGTAAACAGTGTCTGAGGATGGCGCAGTTCACGGTCATTACCAGGTGGGGCAGCTGCCTGGCGTTTATCTCTGCCGCTTCTGCCATTTATAAAGGTTGCTGCAGAAATATGTGCCACCACTTCACTGTTTTTAGACCTACAGCAGTAGAAGGTTGGTAAATAAAATGTCCTAAACTGAGAAGAATAACCCTCTTAGAAAGTTGCCCTTGAAACAGGTTTCCCATTGGAAGATGTGCTTTTAACTTATTTTCTGGGGACAGCCCTATTATTTTGGATTTCCCCTCTTTTTTTTTCTGTCTTGGGAACAATGGTCACCAGTACAAAAAAAGGGGTGAATCTCTCTAAAGGGGACACGGACAGCAATAAAAACTTGAAGGAAGGCCTAACCCTTCCCAACGCTATCCAAAAGCCAAAAAAAAAAAAAAAAAGTTTTTTTTTTTTTTCTTGAGAAAAAGGCTCACTGTTTTACACCTAAGGATGGTGCTAGAGATGCTTGCAATTTTGCTTCCAGCTCTGTGCAGGCTTCTGAGAACCACAAACAGCCAATCACATGAGCAAGGAAGGTGATTGCTTGCAGACAGACTGCCTGTTTAGGGCCAGTGATTATTGGCATGCTGACTACTTACACTCTCTGAAGGTCATTCATGCACAGAAAAGTTTGTAATGCCCCCGTCGCAACAAATTCCCAAACTCCAACCCTTGGGAAATGCCAGGGCTACCCCTGTCCATGGTGCTGAATGGAGAGCAGCACTGCTCCCAGACACTTCTGAACCACTATGAGGTTGATTAACTAAAACTGGAGATTGCAAAATCTGCAAAGAAACCAATCCGCTTCCAGGTTTTTTTTTTCTTTGTCAAAGCCTAATTGAACAAGCTGAGGTTAGAAGCTGATTGGTCACCATGCACAGCTGCACCAGGTTTTGCACTCTCCGGTTTGAGTAAATCAACCATTATGAGTCTTCCAGCTTTCATTACATGTGGTCACCCAGCAAGGCATGCTGGGAGTAGCCATTTAAACACAAGGAGCAGGGCACCTGTCATTCCATAGTCAGAGGACAGGTGCATGAATGGAGAAATGTTGCCCATTGTGTTCATTGGTAGTCTAGCTGTCATTTTCAAGTGCCAAAATGCCCACATGGGAAATGTTTTCTTCTTATTATTTATTATTTCAGGTACTTGTATAGCGCTGTCAATTTACGCAGCACTTTACATATACATTGTGCATTCACATCGGTCCCTACCCTCAAGGAGCTTACAATCTAAGGTCACTAGCTCACATTCATATACTAGGGCCAATTTAGACAGTAGCTAATTAACCCACCAGCATGTCTTTTATCTAACAAAATATTTGTAAGTCTTATTTCAAAAACCAACAGAATGCCAATCCCCTGGTTCACCTCTGCACTCTATTGTACCTCCCTCTGACCCCTGTGCCAACTCAGAAGTGACGTAGAAGTTGGTGATCTTTTATGGGCACTTCCATTTTAGCAGCATAGTCTTTTAAGCTCCTATGCTGCCATTGATATAAGGGTTACATCAGCAGCAGGGGGGTATGTACAAGAGTTCCTAAACTTCTACAGCAGCAGGGAATGCATGTATGCTTATCAAGCCAACACTCTGCCTTCTGGTGGAAGTGATCAGGTGGCTATCCCCCTTCCATGTATTCTGGGCTACGATGTCCTGGTCTGCCATGGTCGCAATCACCGTGCAGAGCAGATGGAGTGCAGCAAATGGATCCTTCCTCTGGTGAATGAACCTGGAAGCGAAGTGTATTACGTCACTTCCTGGTTCCAAGCTTTTATTCGTGGCTGCTGTGGCTGGGGATTAATCTGGTTAAGCACAATCTGTGCTTCATTGGGATCCATAGGTGGCATTAGACTCCTGGTGTCTCCTTAAAGCGGAGTTTCTGGTCTTTTTTCGTTTATTAAAAGTCAACAGCTACAAAAAGTTATATAGGTGCTCACAGTTGTATAAAGGCAATAATACAGTTCAATAAAAAAGTGACTTGTGCAGCAAAATTAAATATCTAAAGGAATGATCCCATAAGAGCAAATTCAACTGCAAAAGTGCAATGTTACAATGAATGTCCAAAGAGATCACAATATCTGCGATAAGTGCAATAAAGTGTCCAGTGCCAACAATGGGTGCTCACAGTTGTATAAAAGCAATATTAAAGTTCAATAAAAAAGTGACTTGTGCAGCAGCGAACAACTCCAATGCTTCATTGATCGTGCCAAACAGTGAAATAGTGCAGGCAGCAACTGGATTCTAGCATCACTTGCTTAGAAGAATGGAGAATGTGAAGTATATAGCGTAGTCCTCTTCATGGAACAATCCTATAATGGTAGGTAGTGGCCCCTTACCTCATTACACTGAGGCTACAGCATAAGGCAATCCGCGCTTGTGGTATCTCCTGTGGGGATGGGTCCTGAGTCTCGGGCTGTCATACATTAAAGATCCATGGGGAACATTGCGACCTTTTATAAGGAAGGTAGTGATGTGTTGGTATATAGACCTCAATTTTATGTCACACTCTGCATCCAGGAAATGGTAGTTGAACCGTAGTTGAACCATAGTTGAACCGTATAAAACAGGAAAGGGATATAAAAAGATATCCAAGGAATTGAGAATGCCAATCAGCAGTGTTCAAACTCTAAACAAGACTTGGAAAATGAGGAGTTCTGTTGAAACCAAACCACGGTCAGGTAGACCAACTAAAATTTCAGCCACAGCTGCCCTGCCAGAAATTGTTCGGGAGGCAAAGAAAAACCCACAAATAACTTCAGGTGAAATACATGTGGTGTAGTTTCTGTTGTCATTATGATTTAAAAAGAATAAACACAGTTGATTGATAATAAATGGCTTCACCCAAACACTAACCATGAGTAAAAGAAAAGTTTTTGTGTTATCATTTATATTCTCTGAAAAATGATCAAGAAATCATAAACTCTGCCAGGGTATGAAAACTTATGAGCACAACGTTGTGTTTGTGTGTGTGTGTGGGGGGGGGGGAGGGGGGGGGCAGCTGCTGGTTTGATTTACGGTAATTGAGTAAGAGTGATTGGAAGAAGGCGTGCGATGGAGTCATTAGAAGCCTCACACTTCCTGTTTTTCTCTCACAACATTCTCACCGCGGCTTGCAGCATGCTGGAGGTGAATGTGTAGCTCGAGGTATCTTGCATGTGACAAGAACACACTCCTATGCACCATCACAAATCTGCAATAATAAAACAACACCATAAATGTCACGTTTTAGGCACAACTCCAGCCAACTTTTTTTTTTTTTTTTTTTTTTTTATGTTTTGAACACAGAGGGAACGGGTTAGAATGTCTTTTAGGTTTTTATTTACTGTTTTTGTACCCATTTGGATTTTTCCTTTCTACCTGTGTACTCACTGAAACAGAAAGTGAGTAACATCTGTATTGCGGGGGCACAGATAGTGATAAAAACATTTAATCATAAAAGTGTCTTTTCTTTTACTTTTCGATAGAGTAGGAAAGGGTTAAAACCTCCCACTAGTTTATTTTTTGTTGTTTGTATACCAATGGGGATTTTTTTCTTCATTTCCTGCCCCGAATATGCAAAGCAAGGTTAGAGGAAATCTCCCAAAGTGAGGGGAATTCCCTTCTTAGACTGTTAGATTTCCCCATTGGAAATTTTCCCCTTACCTGGGAATAGCTCTAAAATGTTGGATTTCCTCGTGTTCCTTTCTTAAAGCGGAGTTCTGCTGAATTTTTTTTTTTTTTAAAAGTCAGCAGCTACAAATACTGCAGCTGCTGACTTTTTAAATAAGGACACTTACCTGTCCAGGGCGATCTCTCCCTCGGCTCTCGGGTGCTGCCGCCGCCATCTTTGGTAAGGGAATCAGGAAGTGAAGCCTTAAGGCTTCACTTCCTGGTTCCCTACTGCGCATGCGCAACTCGCGCTGTGCGATACCACTGGTCCCTGCTGTCTTCTGGGACCTGTGCGTCTCCCAGAAGACAGCGGGGGGGGACGGAGAAGGCGGAAGTGGTGTAGATACCCGCGGGTGGCTCGGTAACTATGCCCGAATGTGGGAAAAACATACCTGTTTTAGACAGGTATATGCTCCCCCCTCCCCCCTGAAAGGTGCCAAATGTGACACCGGAGGGGGGGAGGATTCTGAAAAGCAGAAGTTTCATTTTTGGGTGGAACTCCGATTTAAAGCGAAACTTGTTTGCATCCCCCCCCCCCCCCTCTACTGCCACATTTGGCACTTTTTGGAGGGGAAGCGGGTACCTGGTTTTGTACAAGTACCCGCTCCCACTCCCTATCAGATGTGCCACGGCGATCTGAGCTGAAAGTTTGGCCCCTCCTCCTTCCCCTTCAGCCTTCTTAGACACATCATAGGTTCCAGAAGACTACGGGACCGTTTACTCCGTAGGAAACCGGCTGATTGAAGAATCGGCTCGGGTGAGGACATTGCTGGATCCCTGGACAGGTAAGTGTCTTTATAATAATACATTCTGATTGTCAAGGAGTTTCTGCCTTTCAAAGTCCCATAGAGGAATTTGTTCTAATGTATATCTTTTTTAGGGATGTGGGCAGCAACTCCTTTTCCATAGATCTGTGGCACAACCACTATATAGTCATTATATTAAAAGTCAGCAGCTACGGTATTTGTAGCTGCTGACTTTTATTATTTTTTGGGGGTGCCCAGAGCTCCACTTTAAGTACAACGGTCACCGGTACAAATAGAGATATGTATCTCCCCAAAGGGGGCACAGACATCAATAAAAACTTGACAGAGGGTCTAACCTTTCCAAACAACTTTACAAATATAAACAAAAAAGGAGATACACTGTAAATAGAGTTGGCAAGGGTGGGAACTTCTGTCAGGCTTCCATTGCTGTTTGTGTGCCCATTGAGGAGATCTCATCACTTCTTGTTTAGTCACCAGGATAGTAAATGAGGGAGAATACAAAGCTTGGAGATCTATTAGTAAAAGCAGCACACTTTACACATATTACATAGTTAGGCACACATTTAACCCCTTAACCACTTGCCGACTGCTGCACGCCGATATACGTCGGCACAATGGCAGCGGGGGGCAAATGGGCGTACCTGTACGTACCCGTTAATTGGCGGGGCTAGCGGGCGCCCGCCCGCCCCGTACAGGGTGACCGTGCCTATTGGACCGGCAGACTCGATCGTGTCACGGAGCGGCAGAACGGGGAATTGCCTATGTAAACAAGGCATTTCCCTGTTCTGTCTAGTGACATGACAGAGATCTACTGCTCCCTCTCATCAGGAGCAGTGATCGCTGTCATGTAAGTTGAAGCCCATCCCCACCCCCCCCCCACAGTTAGAATCACTCCCTAGGACACACTTAACCCCTTGATCGACCACTAGTGTTTAACCCCTTCCCTGCCAGTGTCATTTACACAGTAATCAGTGCATTTTTATAGCACCGATCGCTGTATAAATGCCAATGGTCCCAAAATAGTGTCAATAGTGGTTCGTCGGCTCCTTTCAGAGCCATGGCAGGTGCGCGCGTGCTCGCTGCACAGTGGGGGACCTGATGCGTATGGCCGGCGGCCGCGTTGTCTGCCGGGCCACCCGCGATCCTGGGCACGAGAGCCAGAATGGGGATCTGTGTATGTAAACACACAAATCGTCATTCTGATAGGGGAGGAGAGTCAGATCTGCTGTTTCTAGTAATTGGGAACAGCGATCTGTCTCCTCCTCTAGTCAGTCCCATCCCCCCACAGTTAGAAACACGTATGAGGGAACACACTTTACCCCTTGATCGCCCCTTAGTGTTAACCCCCTCCCTGTCAGTGACATTTACACAGTAATCAGTGCACTTTTATAGCTCTGAACGCTGTATACATGTCAATGGTCCCCAAAAAAGTGTCAAAAGTGTCCGACCTGTCTGCTGCAATGTCGCAGTTCCGCTATAAAATTGCAGATCGCTGCCCTTACTAGTTAAAAAATGAATAAATAATAATGCCATAAATCTTTCCCCTATTTTGTAGACGCTATAACTTTTGCGTAAACCAATCAATATACGGTTATTGCGATTTTTTTTTTTTTTTTTTTTTTACCAAAAATATGTAGAAGAATACATATTGGCATGAAATGATAGACTTTTTTTTACATTTTTCTTTAGGGATATTTATTATAGAAAAAGTAAAAATAAATGTTTTTTTTTTTTTCAAAATTTTTGCTCTTTTTTTTGTTTGTAGCGCAAAAAATAAAACCGCAGAGGTGATCAAATATCGCCTAAAGAAAGCTCTAATTGTGGGGAAAAAAAGGACGTCAATTTTATTCGGGTACAGCGTCGCACGACCGCGCAATTGTCAGTTAAATAAGCGCACTGCCATATTGCAAAGAAATTGCCTGGTAATTAAGGGGGCAAATCTTTCTGGGGCTGAAGTGGTTAAAGCCTCATGCACACAGGACGTTATTAAACAAGCTGCAAAGCCAGTACCGACGCCAGGAAAAAAAACGCTTTTAGAAGCGTTTTGCATTGGCGTTAATGTTTACCCGCGTTAGCGCTCCACTCCCAAATCCAATTACTACGTTAAGCCATGTGAGGTGTTCTTACAGCTTAATGCTGCTTCTCCAGAACGCGCTGGCACTGGGTTTTTTTTTTTTTTTGCAGCTTGAAAACGCCTATGCCACTTACAGCTCCTAAAAGCCTATGTGTGCATGGACACATAGAATAACATGGAGAGGCGTTTTTAAGCTGTAAAAAAAAAAAAGAAAATGCCTGATGCTCCTAGAAGCAGCAGGAAAAACACCCTGGGGGTTATTTACTAAAGGAAAATCCACTTTGCACTGAAAGTGCACTTGGAAGTAAAGTCGCTGTAGATCTGAGGGGGACATGCAAGGAAAATAAAAAACAGCATTTTAGCTTGCACATGATTGGATGATAAAATCAGCAGAGCTTCCCCTCATTTCAGATCTACCCCTTAGATTTACAGGGACTGCACTTCCAAATGAACTTTCAGTGCACTTGGAAGCGACTTGCAGTGCAAAGTGTATTTGCCTTTCGTAAATAACCCCCCCTGTGTGCATGAGGTCTTATAGGTAATCATACCTCCCAACTTTTTGAGAAGGGAATAAGGGACACCTATCAGCAAAAGTGTGCAGGCATAGGACAGGACACACCCCTTTGCCACGCCCCCTTAAAGGATAATTGTACAAAAAAAAAAAACAAGATTTGTTAAACCCACAAATACTTTTTTTACCACTACTATTCCTTTACATTGGCTTTTGGAATTTACAAATGCAGCAATTTAGAAATCAGATGAAAGGTTTAGCGCTGGAAAACACTTTATGATAGATAAAAAGTGCATTTTATATACAACTATATAGATCAGACCAAAATGAGGGACAAATGAGGAGGAATGAGGGACAGAGGGACATTGCTCCAAATCAGGGACCGTCCCTAGGAATCAGGGACAGTTGGGAGCTATGGGTAATAACCCCAAAGATTGCTGATCCAGGGCATATCGGACTGCCTCCTCAGGGATCAGTGAGGAATTTAAGGTATTTATCGGCATATAACACGTACAGGTGTATAACATGCATCTTCATTTGAGAAGGGAAGTTTCAGGAAAGAAACTTACATTTTAAATAAATAACTTTGAAGCAAAATAAGGGTCAGTGCCCATCAAAGCAGCCTCACCATTGCCCATCTCCAGCCTCACCATTGCCCATCTGCAGCCTCACCATTGCCCATCTGCAGCCTCACCATTGCCCATCTGCAGCCTCACCATTGCCCATCAATGCAGCCTGATTAATGCCCATCTACAGCCTCACCATAGCCATGAATGCAGCCTGATCAGTGCTTATCTGCAGCCTCACAATTGCCCATGAATGCAACCTGATTAATGCCCAATGCAGCCTCACCATTGCCATAAATGCAGCCTCATCAGTGCCCATCTACAGCCTCACCTCAGATTACTGCTGCCTCGGAGGGGACAGGGAGGGGGCGGGACGAGCGCCGTCAGATCACATACAGTGGGAATCTCCTGTTTACTCTGCAGCCTTTTTAATACAAAGTCCCGCCTCCTGGACCAGCTTCTATGATAGACAGAACATTGGTCCAATGCTGGCCCAGGAGACGGGACTTCCTATTACAGAGGCTGCTGAGTAAACAGGAGATTCTCGCTGTATGTAATCTGGCGGCTCTCGTCCCGCCCCCCCTCCCCGCTCCCTCCTAGGCAGCCCAAATTGCAGTATCGGCGTATAACACGCACACACTATTTGCACCCGATTTTCAGGGTGAGAAGGTGCGTGTTATACGCCAATAAATACAGTATTTTTCCCCAGCTGGAGCAAATGAGATCACTGGGCTTTTTTGCCTTCTTTTGGATCGACTGTGAGCTGAGTATAGGATTGTGTATATGGAGGTTTTCTATTTGATTTTTTTCTGTTGGTTGAACTAGATGAACTTGTGTCTTTTTTTTCAACCTGACTAACTAAGTAACTATGTTCTGACGAAAATTGGGTTTTATAGCAAAATTAAAGTGAAAATTAAAAAATTGCTGGGAGGGTGGGTTTTTTTATCGGAAAAAAAGACAAGCAAAGTCACTTCTGCCAAAAACCTTCTTCCTCTTTCCTCTTCATACTTCAATACATCATTTTCAGTAATAACAGTGAAATTAAACAAATAATAATAATGACCGGAATCCATTTAAGCAAAGGAGTCGGGGATAGTTTAAAGGGGTATTCCGGCCGCGATTTTTTTTTTCAAAAGTCAGCAGCTACAGATACTGTAGCTGCTGACTTTTAATAAGGACTCTTACCTTTCCAGCGAGCCCGCAATGTCGGCCCCCCCCCCCCGAGGCCGATCCGTCCATCGGATCGTCTGCCGGCGCCTCCATCTTCACGAAGGGAAACAGGCAGTGGAGCCTTGCCGCTTCACTGCCCGTTTCCTACTGCGCATGTGCGAGCCGCGCGGCGCTTTGTGAATGGCCCGTTGTTTTCTGGGACACACACATGTGTCCCAGAAAACAATTCCTTTTTTATTTTTTGTGTGTGTGGGGTCACCCCCATGTAAGGGTTTGGTATAGATTAATGGAATCTCAGGTCACTTTGTTTACAAAAAGTAAGTACACTATATTACCAAAAGTATTGGGACGTCTGCCTTTACACGCACATGAACTTTAATGGCATCCCAGTCTTAGTCCGTAGGGTTCAATATTGAGTTGGCCCACCCTTTGCAGCTTACACTCTTCTGGGAAGGCCGTCCACAAGGTTTAGGAGTGTGTCTATGGGAATGTTTGACCATTCTTTATTGACCTAGGTTTGTGCACGCAGTCATGTTGGAACAGGAAGGGGCCATCCCCAAACTGTTCTCACAAAGTTGGGAGCATGAAATTGTCCAAAATGTCTTGGTATGCTGACGCCTTAAGAGTTCACTTCACTGGAACTAAGGGGCCAAACCCAACCCCTGAAAAACAACCCCCGCACCTTAATACCCCCTCCACCAAATGATTTGGACCAGTGCACAAAGCAAGGTCCATAGACATGGATGAACAAGTTTGGGATGGAAGAACTTGACTGGCCTCCACAGAGTCCTGACCTCAACCCGATAGAACACCTTTGGGATGAATTAGAGCGGAGACCGCGAGCCAGGCCTCACAAATGCGCTTCTGAAAGAATGGTCAAACATTCCCGTAGACACACTCCTAAACCTTGTGGACGGCCTTCCCAGAAGAGTTGAAGCTGTTATAGCTGCAAAGGGTGGGCCAACTCAATAATGAACCCTACAGACTAAGACTGGGATGTCATTAAAGTTCATGTGCGTGTAAAGGCAGGTGTCCCAATACTTTTGTTAACATGTGCATGTGGTTGGGAGCTGTCATTTTGCTGGCAATTTAGACACGTTTTTCTTTGTAAATGTCTGCTTTGCTGTGGTAGGTTGTATACATCTTACAGGTAGGGTCAGGGTTTTCCATGCCTGGGGAAATTTTGCATTATTAATGTTTCATTTTAAGCAATACTAAAATTGATGCTCCATGGAGTTTTTAAAACTTTCTTTTTTCTTAGGTACATGTCCCCTATGGCAGTGCCCAGCCCCCCCATGCTAATTGTTTGACAATACCTTGCATGTTAACCTAGAAAATTACCATCAATTGCTGTTATTATTTATCTGCTACAGTTCTAGTTTTGTAACTTTCCTTGCCTCTGCACCCTCTATGTAGGATGGTCAATCAGACCCCATGTTGTGTATTATGATCGTTGCCCAACTGGAGTGGATTACCCTTTAATACTCTTTCTTTGACTGCTTGGTTCATCCATCCAACCATTAATCCATCGATTTTTCATCCACCCCTCTACCATGCATATACTATGTCTATAATTGATGTTATACCATAGAATCTCAGTGGGTTTATCTATGGACTTGTCATTACATCGAACAGAGGAGCGCTGGGTGTTTTGTGTAATTTTTGCACATTTCTTTCCCAGATAGCAAGCAATTGTGCTGCAAGTTTGAAAATGACTTGCTAAGCTATCGCTAGACTTGCCAGGCTTCGCAAGTTTGTTGCACAGTTGCAGCAAGTCCGCATTGCATGACTCCAGATCAACTTTTTTTGAAAACATTCTGCAAGTCTGCTGCAAGTTCTGGTTCAGTTATGTGGTGCAATAGTCTTCCCACCACAAGGGGTCACTCTGGCTGAATGTTCATGCTGTAGACTTGCAGAGCTCTTGCTGAAGACTCACCACCAGTGGTGTAGCGTGGGGGGTGCGGAGGGGGCCGTGGGCCCGGGCACAACATTTAGGGGGGTGAAATTCCACGCCAGTGTGTGACTACTGGCTGCCTCCTCCTAAATTCATTGCCCTGTGGGGTCATGTGCGGCGGCGGGGCTGGCCTGTTCACGATCACGGTACATCCTGGAGTCCCGCTTCTGCACATGTTCAGTCTCCGGCACTCTGTGATTGGGTGAATGGGGTCATGTGCGGAGGCGGGACTCCAGGAGCAAGCGTGAGCGTTAACAGGCCAGCCCCGCCACCGCACATGACCCCATACGCCCAATCACAAGGCGCCGGAGACTAAACATGGCAGAGCGCGGGGGACATAAATATTCGAGATTGTGAGCAGCCACTGTCTCCCCCTACTGCTCCCCTCTGGACCGATGGAAAACAAAGAAGAAAAGGGGAGACTCCCTCGTGATGAGAGTCGTGTTGCTGGCCCGGGGGGGGACACGGTCTGGGAAGAGGGAGCAGCCAGCCAGAGAGAGAGAGTGAGTAGAAGAGCAGCTGAGCAGCTAGAGTCATGCAGTGTAGTGGTCAGTATAGGAATACGGTAGGTAGGATAGTGTAGTGGACAGTAAAGTGGTCAGTGCAGTGTAGTGGACAGTATAGTGTAGTGGTCAGTATAGTATAGTGGTCAGTGTAGTGAATAGTATAGTGTAGTGGACAGTATAGTATAGTGGTCAGTGTAGTGGACGGTATAGTGTAGTGGACAGTATAGTGGTCAGTATAGTGTAGTGGTCAGTATAGTGTAGTGGTCAGTACAGTGTAGTGGTCAGTTTAGTGGACAGTATAGTGGACAGTATAGTGTAGTGGACAGTATAGTGGTCAGTATAGTGTAATGGTAAGTATAGTGGACAATATAGTGGTCAGTGTAGTGGACAGTATAGTGTAGTGGTCAGTATAGTGGACAGTGTAGTGTAGTGGGCAGTATAGTGGACAGTATAGAGGTCAGTATAGTGGGCAGTATAGTGTAGTGGGCAGTATAGAGGTCAGTATAGTGGACAGTATAGTGTAGTGGGCAGTGTAGTGGGCAGTATAGTGGACAGTATAGTGGGCAGTATAGTGGGCAGTATAGTATAGTGTAGTGGACATTATAGTGGTCAGTGTAGTATAGTGGTCAGTGTAGTGGACAGTAGAGTGTAGTAGTCAATGTAGTGGTCAGTATAGGAATCAGGTTGGTTAGTACTATTGTAGGAAGGGAAGGGACAGGACTCGGGGAGTGCATGTCCTCAGGTTAGGGGACGCAAATTACTTGCCTTGCCACGGGCGCTGACAACCCACACTACACCACTGCTCACCACTGCAACTTTATTCTTTCTAGAGACTTGCCAAATTGCAAATTTGTTACAAACTGTAAAAGTGTCAACTAGAACTTGTGCTTCTAGTGCTCTGCAAGTGTACAACTTGTCAGTGAAAATGTGCAGCAAGCTAACAGACTTACAATTCAACACTGCCACAAATTTGTGGCAAGTTTTCCTTGCTATCTGGGTTTGTTTTTGTCTCTCCTCCTGTTAGCATACTTCTTGTCAGCACATAAATTGATTGGTTCCCTGTACTGCTTCTTCCTCTCATACTCCAGCCCTGCTGTGTAGAAACGGATACCAGGTCACATTCATGTACTTTCACTGCTTGAATTAAAAAGAATACATTTCATCGTGTATTATACAGTAGATTACAGAGCTGCATTCATTTTTGTCTTTTGTATTTGCCTAAAGTTCAGCTTTAACTAACCGAGGCAGCACTATAATAACAAATTAAATAAAAGAAAAAAAGGCGCCTCTAAGTGCAGAATTAAAAATTTTAATATCCCCAAACAAGATTAAAAACACTTACAGAATCAAGGATAAGAAGAGGCATAACATGGATGTATGAAGCAGGTGATCCGGCATCAGGAGGTCCCAGTGTATCACAGCTTTCCAGGGATAACGATATGCAGCAGCAGAAGGTCCCAGGATAACCAGCAGGTGAACACCCCAGGCTCCGGGAACAAGCCAATGGCTTGAAGAAGGAACCAATCAGTAGTTCCGAAACGCGTCCCATTTTGATGACATATTTCCTGTTTGCGGTCCATGCTGGTTGTTGTCCCCTCCCGCTGACGTCATTTCCGGGATTCATGCCCCACGCTGACTCAGACGACACGATTGTTTTACCAGTGTTCCCAGAGCCTGGGGTGTTCACCTGCTGTTTATCCTGGGACCTTCTACTGCTGCGTATCGTTATCCCTGGAAAGCTGTGATACACTGGGACCTCCTGATGCCGGATCACCTGCTTCATACATCCATGTTATGCCTCTTCTTATCCTTGATTCTGTGTTTTTAATCTTGTTTGGGGATATTAAAAGTTTTAATTCTGCACTTAGAGGCGCCTTTTTTTCTTTTATTTGTTTTCTATTAGAGATTGCTTCCCTCTTTGAGTGCAGCCCTAAGTGTTTGAAGACCACTTCATCCACCCAATAAATACACTGTCTGGTCCTGATATTCTGAGCACCCTTGACATACGTTTTATCATAATAACAAATTAAAGCGAACAATTCAGTCATTTTTTCATCTTCCCATTTATTCCCTTGTTGTTTTAACTTTGGATAGTAAAATATTTTTTTTTTCTGCCAGTAAATACCTTATACAGCCCACTTCCTGTTTCTTGTCTGGTAATAAGCCTAGGCTTATGACATCATGTACAGCTCTCTTATTTTTTATCATTTTTTACAATTGTATTTCTTTTATTATTTTTTTTTTTACAATTTTTTTTAGGAGCTCCATTATGGGGCTTTGGTGAAATATCAGGGGTCTAAACAGCAGAAATCTGCACCACACAAGGTTATTAGGGTGTGCCCAGGCACACCCTGTGCGCACGCCTATGGTCGCAGGTCTTGCTGCCCTCCTCAGAACAATGGGTTTCCTTAGAACTGAAACATTCAGGCGCACCAACCTTGTGCATTACCAAAGATAAAATGTTTGCCATGCCACCGCTTCCGCCACAGGGCACAACATTATATCATAATATAGCCTGCACAAGACTATCAACTCATATGGCAAAATACCTATTGTATCCCCATGTCGTACTAAAACTTGTTGGTATTTATTATACCAACCACCTGCCCACAGTTAAAATGGTTGCAGCCAGACTCAGTGGAGGGAGATTTCTGCAGCATATTTGGCAAGTACAGAATCACAGTATATATAAGATAACATGCAAAGTGGTTGGAGGGAAGCTTCAGAATGGCAAAGATGTTTTTATTACAAATTATGTGAGCAGACTGCAGTTCCTCTTTAACCACTTCAATACCCAACTATAGTCATATGACGTCCTGGGATGGGATCTCCCATCCTGGGTGGACGTCATATGACGTCCTGGGATTCCCGGCTGTCTAGGGGGCGCGCGCGATGTCCGCCGGGCACCCGCGATTGCCCGTTAACCAGGCCGGCATGTGGATCTGTGTGTGTAAACACACAGATCCACAGCCTGTCAGCTCTGAGGAGAGTGATCTGTGTTCCCAGAACAGAGGAACACTGATCGGTCTCCTCCCCTTGTGCGTCCCCTCCCCCTTCAGTTAGTAATCATTCCCTAGGAAACATACTTAACCCCTCCCCGCCCCCTAGTGGTTAACCCCTTCACTGCCTGTCACATTTACACAGTAATCAATGCAATTTTATAGCATTGATCGCTGTATAAATGTGAATGGTCCCAAAAATGTGTCAAAAGTGTCCGACGTGTCCGCCATAATGTCGCAGTCACGAAAAAAAATCGCGATCGCCGCTAAAAAAATAAATAATTTTTTTTTTTTTTAAAAAAGGCCATAAATCTATCCCGTATTTTGTAGACGCTATAACTTTTGCACAAACCAATCAATATACGCTTATTGCGATTTTTTTTACCAAAAATATGTAGAAGAATACGTATCGGCCGAAACTGAGGAAAAAATTTGTTTTTAAAAAAAAAAATGTGGATATTTATTATAGCAAAAAGTAAAAAATATTGTGTTTTTTTCAAAATTGTCGCTCTTCTTTTGTTTATAGCGCAAAAAATAAAAACCGCAGAGGTGATCAAATACCACCAAAAGAAAGCTCTATTTGTGGTGAAAAAAGGACGTCAATTTTTTTTGGGTACAACGTCGCACGACCGCGCAATTGACGTTCAAAGTGCGACAGCGCTGAAAACTAAAAATTGGCCTGGGAAGGAAGGGGGTGAAATTGCCCGGTATTGAACCGGTTAAGAATGCAAATTCAGATTACCAGCGACCAGTTCTCTTTAGATTTAACCATTTGCCGACCGCCGCATGTACATATACATTGACAGAATGGCACGGGCAGGCAAATGGGCGTACAGGTACGTCCTTTAAAATTTGCCGCCGTGTGGCCACATGCGCCCTGCTGGCGGTGCGCGCGCGACCCTGCCGCGAGCTCCGTGAGTGTGATCGCGGGTCCCGTGGACTCAATGTCAGCAGGGATACCCGCGATCGTCTCATGGAGAGGAAGAACGGGGAAATGCTAATGTAAACAAGCATTTCCCTGTTCTGACTAGTGACAGGACACTGATCACTGCTCCCTGTAATCGGGAGCAGTGATCAGTGTCGTGTCACACATAGCCCCTTCCTCCCCACAGTTAAAACGCATCCCTAGGGCACACTTAACCCCTGCAGCGCCCCCTCCTGGTTAACACCTTCACTGCCAATCACATTTACACAGTAATCAATGCATTTTTAATCGCACTGATCGCTGTATAAGTGTGAATGATCCCAAAATAGCGCTTAAAGTGTCCGATCTGTCCGCCATAATGTCGCAGTCACGATAAAAATCGCTGATCGCCATTACTAGTAAAAAAAAAAAATATTAATAAAAAATGCCATAAAACTATCCCCTATTTTGTAGAGCTATTTTTTTGCGCAAACCAATCAATAAATGCTTATTGCGTTTTTTTTGTTTTTTTTTACCAAAAATATGTACAAGAATACGTAACGGCCTTAACTGAGGAAAAAAATGTCTTTTTATATGTTTTTTGGGGATATTATTAAAAAAAG
This sequence comes from Lithobates clamitans, assembly GCA_037952925.1. Lineage (NCBI taxonomy): Eukaryota > Metazoa > Chordata > Amphibia > Anura > Ranidae > Lithobates > Lithobates clamitans. Next base: position 73,379 of record JBBGZY010001955.1, on the reverse strand, counting down.
TAAAAAATATTGCTTTTTTTTTTTAAATTGTCACTCTTTTTTTGTTTATAGCACAAAAAATAAAAACCGCAGAGGTGATCAAATACCACCAAAAGAAAGCTCCATTTGTGGGGAAAAAAGGACGTCAATTTTGTTTGGGAGCCACGTCGTACGACCGCGCAATTGGCAGTTAAAGCGACGCAGTGCCGAATCGCAAAAAGTGCTCTGGTCTTTGGCCAGCCAAATGGTGCGGGACTGAAGTGGTTAAGCAGTGCTTAGCAGTGGCGTCTCCAGCTTTCATATTTAGGGGGGGGCACATGGGGGGACAGGGACAAAAGTAGGGGGGCAACTATAAAATGGATAGATAGATAGATAGATAGATAGATAGATAGATAGATAGATAGATAGATAGATAGATAGATAGATAGATAGATAAATAAATATATACTGGGGCCCTTTACTACGACCCCACAACGGCCCTTTCACATGTTCTGCAGTGAGCTCCCTTCCTACTGTATTGGGGCCCCCCAGGGTGGCAGAAAACAAGAGATATATGTCACCAGCATACCAAGAAAATATAAGGATCCAAAGCAGTGGGAGAACTATCAGGGTTGCAAAGGTTGTCTTGCCTTCGGGCCCTGGTGTTCTGCCACTGTGGGGTTCCCCAGCCTCCTCTTGCTGTCCTGCCCCTGCTATTGACTGCCCTGGTCTGGCATCTCTTGGAATTTACAGGCTGGTTCTCCTGTCCTAAGGATGGGAGAAATCAGTCTATTTTTTCAGTAACTGAGAGTCCCGGTGGAGTCCTTCCTGCAACTCGCTCTTCCCCCTGCCAATGAGGATGCAGGGAAAGGAACAGATCGGGCGGCCGTGGTTGTGTGAGCGCTCGCATTATGCAGTGTCAGCAAGCAGAGGGAGGGGGGAAGAATCGTCTGCAGGAGCTGACTGGGGACTCTCTCCCTCTTAGACATTGATTTAAAAAAAATAAAAATTTATGGGGGGGGGGGGCACATGGTGGGGCACGGGGGGGGGGGGGTCAGGGCACCCTCTGCCCCCCCCCTAGGGACGCCATTGGTGCTTAGTGGAGTTGCGCTATAAGAGAGCTAGAGAGCCGCTCATGGGAGTAAATATGTACAAACAACGCTGGTTCATCAGGCCTCTGCTTTTATGATTTTATCGGCTCTGCACTCGAAATCTGCAACCTTCTCAGAGCTCACCCAACTACACTTCAAATCTGAATGCAGCATATCAATAAACATTTCCCCCCCGACTCTTCCTTTAAAGGCCATCGCAGCTGGCGGCTCAGGCATCATATGATGTGACAGTCATTGAGTCATTGTGGTGTTGTTTCTTGGTATGTTTGTCTTTTACATAAGTAATGGTGGTAGAATAACACCACAGGAAATATATGTAGAAAGCAGATAGCGGAGCGCTGGGCCATTCATTCATGTTATATTAGATAATGGCCCTAAAATGACACCATGCCCATATTATGGCAGCTGGTGACGGGTCCCTGTGCTACTCACTCTGGAGCAGGGGCGCGTAGACAAGCGGCTGCTATCCACATGTGGATCTCATCTCTGCTTGACATGACTCCCAGCAGCCTCTCTGCAGATACAAGTAGCTGTGTTTCTAAGCAGCCACTACATTGTACACGTTTTTTGGCTTCATGCACGCAGGAGTATTACCAGGAGATGGTAATCAAGCATTGGAGAAAAAAAAAAAAAATCTTGCATAAAAAAAAAAAAAAAAAAAAATGCTTGTTTTGGCATGCTCTTATGGCCATTTGGGGTTTAGAAGCGTATGAATGTAAAAATACAGACCCACATAGGACCAGAGAGATGCTGAGCACCCCAAAATATTAGTGTATAAAGAAAGAATAGACTCTCCCAGGGGTTTTGATGCAGCAAAAAGACATATCAAACAAATATTGGTATAAAAATATATAATTTTATTATCCAAAAATTAAAGGGGTTGTAAACCTTCGTGTTTTTTCACCTTAATGCATCCTATGAGACCTGGCAGACCTGGCAGTGACTGCCCCCCCCCCCCGTTTTACTTACCTGAGCCCTGGAACTTGACCCGGCGGGGACACGCTGTCTCTCTGCCCGGGGTTCTCGGCTCTTGATTGAGTGCAGCAGCCCCCCCCAGTGCCCCCATTTTACTTACCTGAACCCTCTCTTTCTCTTGCTCCAGCCGGTGTCTCGTGTCCCCATTGCCTAGATTGATAGCAGCGCAGCTATTGGCTCCCGCTGCTGTCAATCAATCTAATGACGCAGAGCGCCAGGGGGCAGGGCCGAGTCATACATTTGGCTCAGGAGCGCGCCCGCAAGGTAACCCCCTCGGGAGAGCGCTTTTTCTAGGTGGTTATCTGATGTGGGGAGGAGCCGCAAGAGCCGCTGAGGGACCCCAGAAGATGAGGTTCGGGGCCACTCTGTGCAAAACGAGCTGCACAGTGGAGGTAAGTATGATATATTTGTTATTTAAAAAAAAAAAAAAACCCCTATAATCACTTTAAGCTCAACAAAGTTTAAAAATATGAGCTTTGGTTGCATATAATCCTATTGTGGCCTGACAGCCACGATAACATTGGATAAGGCAGGTATTCGCTTTTATACAAAAATTTCCTTTACCGTTGATCCTGCCAAGAAGTTCCCCAACGCGTTTTAATCAAACAAATCGCAGTCTTCATCAGGGGGACTGTGTTATCTAAATTAGGGAGCAAATGATTTAGCCCTGGTTCACATTGCAGCGATTTGGCATGCGATTTCATATGTCAAATTGTATGCCAAATCAGCAGCTATTGCCGGCAATGGCACCGTCTGAATCAGTGCGACACCGCATTTGCGGCGCCGCACTGATAACCCAAAAGTAGTTTCTGTACTACTTTTGGTGACTTCCGGGTGCGATTTCAATAGACATCTGTGCAGAAACCCGCACAGATGTCTCTGAAGTCGCCCCCAAAGTCGGGACTGACATGCGGGAATGAAATTGTGCAAGTTCAGCTGAACTCGCACAATTTCATTCCCGCTGTCAGAGTGAACCTAGGCTTAAAGGGGTTGTAAAGGTTTGTATCATACTTACCTCCTCTGTGCAGCTGGTTTTGCACAGCGTGGCCCCGATCCTCCTCTTCTGGGGTCCCTCAGCTGCGCTCCTGGCTTCTCCTCTTCTTTGAGTGCCCCGTCGGAGAAGCGCTCTCCCTCGGGACACTGGTGCGGGCGCGCTCTCGTGTCCTGCTGCTGCGTCTATTGACACAGACAGCAGGACTCAGCCCCGCCCCCCGCGTCATTGGATTTGATTGACAGCAGCCAGAGCCAATGGCTGCACTGCTATCAATCGGGACATGAGACACCGGCTGGAGCTGCTGTACTCATCCCTGGCACGAGAAAGAGAGGGTTTAGGTAAGTAAAATGGGGGCACTGGGGGGCTGCTGCACTGCAAGAGGTTTTTCACCTCAATGCATAAAATGTATTGAGGTGAAAACCACAAAGGTTTACAACCCCTTTAGGTATCATGACTCACAGATACATTGTATCACAAAATGTTCATGACATTTTGATACATTCCCACAAAATATAATTACCTTCAGGGCCCATTCACACCAGAAACTGCACATAACTGCGCCTTTTTTTTTTTTTTTTAAGCACGTTGAAGCATGCTTGACGTGCTCTTTACATGCTTTTTGTCCTGCGTTTGCAGTGCATTTTTCGATACGTTTTTGGGTTTTGTTCAAAAAGACATGGTTCAGTGCATTTGAAGCGTGTTTCCTAGCACGTTTGTAGCGCGTTACCTGCATTTGCGGTGCAGAAAAATGCAGCATGCTCTACTTTTTTTAACTGCACTGCAATGATGTGAACTAAGCCCATAGGATTACCTTGATTTTGGGCTGTCTATGCAGTTGGAGTGCAGTTCAAAATGCAGCCAACTGCATTCGGTGTGAAGGGGCTCTCCTCAGTCAATAGGATTTGGAACCAAACCAAATCTTTGTTGATCTTAATTTTTGGATAATAAAATTATATATTTTTATAATGATATTTGTTTGGTATGTCTTTTTGCTGCATCAAAACCCCTTTGGGAATCTAATCTCTCTTTTAGCGTATGAGTGAAAATTCTTTTCTACTGGACAGAATATTCATTTATTCTAGCCACCGGAAGTTATGCACATATGTGTACATTTAAAACCTCAGAAAAAAAAAATCTAAAAAAAAAAAAAAAAAAACCCCTGCAAGACAGGTATAATGAGCTAGTATGCTTCGCATACTAGCTCATTATGAAATACTTACCTTAGAACGAAGCTGTTGCACCGCTCCCCGCACACCGCTGACACGGCCGACAGCTTTGTCAGAGTTTCTTTCTGGGTTCGTGGGCTCCAGCGCTGTGATTGACCGCGATGACGTCACTCCCGCGCTTGCGCATGGGAGCCGCCGTTCACAACACGGGGCTCGAAAGGAACAGCACCCGGGGCCGTTCCTTCAGAGCGCATGCGCCAGTGATGTCACTTGCTGCATGCAACGTAAATATCTCCTAAACTGTACACATTTAGAAGATATTTACACCACCTAAAGGTAAGCTTTATTATAGGCTTACTTATAGGTAAATGTCTGCAGAGGAAGTTTACTTCCTCTTTAATGCATTCTATGCATTAAGATAAAAAGCCTTCTGTGTGCAGCAGCCCCCCCTCAGGCTCCCTAACACTTACCTAAGCCCCATCTCTCTCCAGTGATGTCCACGAGTGTCTCAGCCAATCAGGAAGGAGAATTTCGGACGACTGAGACACAGCAGTGGCGCCATTGGCTTCCGCTGTTGTCAATCAAAGTCAGCTAGCCAATCGGGGTGAGAAGGGCGGGCTCCGTGCTTGAATGGACACAGGGAGCTGTGACTCAGCTCGGGTGCCCCCATAGCAAGCTGCTTGCTGTGGGGGCACTGAACGAGAAGAGGAGGATCCAGGCTGCTTTGTGCAAATCCACTGCAACAGAGCAGGTATGCATGACATGTTTATTATTTTTTATAGGAAAAAAAACACGAGACTTTACAATCACTTTAAGGCCCCTTTCACACATGAGGTCCGTTTGTTCGTTTTTTTAATTCATCCGTTAGCGGATGTAAAACAGACATCAATGCATCTCTATAGAAAAAGGGATGTAAATGGATTTTTTTGAAATGGATCAAATCTCAATTTTTCTTCCGTTAAAAAGCTGGATCAGACGAAAAACGGATGTAAGCTGACAAACTGTCTGTTTTTCATCCGTTTTTGCATTGGTAGTGGCATGGCCGTCTTGAATACTGATTAGACCCTGGGCAAATATTTTCTTGCGCCCCCCCCCCCTCTGCAAATTTGCTCATCACACCAACGTTCCAAAAGACAAACAGACACACACACACATACTGTAGACTTGGGTACTGAGTTGTATTGTAACTGTAATTTCTGCCCTCGTGTTGTAAAGAGCTGTACAAACTGTTGGCACTATATAAATCCTGTATTATAATAATATTGATGGGGATGATTGGGTGGGGGGGTGAGATAGAGGAGTCCAGGATGATGATGGGGGGGGGGGGGGATCCAGGATGACACACAGGGGTTGATTTACTAAGTGCGAATAGACTGCACACTTTGCAAACCACTTTGCAGTTGCCCTCTGCAAGTGCAGATGCTCCAGAGCTTAGTAAATTAGGTAAAGCTTCACTTTGAAAAGAGTACCCAATCGCGTCCAAAGAAAATTAAAACAAAACTAATTTCTGCTTACACATGATTGGATGATGGAAGTCAGCAGAGCTTCTGCTCATTTACTAAGCTCTGGAGCAAATGCACTTGCAGAGCGCAATTGCACTTTGCAAGGTGCACAGTCTTTTTGTCTCTAGTAAATCAATCCCACAGTGTATGTACTGTGCAGTGCTGAGGTGTTTGTATCATACAGGGCACAGAAGATATCAGCACAAGGGGCAGTACTTGCATCCCCCCACCCCCCAAAGTAAACACATATTGGTCAAACTTATGTACCCCCCCACCCCACACCTCACCTCTGTACCCCTCAATCCACCTCTGTACCCCCCCCCCCCCAGTAGTGAGCAGGAGATGATTCGGCCCGCAGCAGCATGTATACACTGGGGTGGGGATGTGAGTGACTTCATTCAACAATTTCATTGACCTAATATGGCCATTTGCTCATATTAGGGTGATGATGTCATGAGCACCCCTGCCCCTTTGTGTACCTCAGCTCCCATCTGTAGCTCATTTGCCAAGCAATGACAGCTAACTTCTGATTTCTGTTGAACTTGGATTCAGACCGAACCCAAGCCCATCACTAAGGCCCCATGCACACTGGGCATTTAGCCTTAGTACATGGAGCTCTGGTGTGTAGCTGCGGATGGAAGGCACAGGTGCACCTTCCAGCCCCACTGCTGGCAGCCTATCAAACGCTATAAGAGGCTGACAGCTCCTGCAGCTGGTCAAAGCTTGGAAGGTGTACTATTGTTTAGGACAGTATGTACCCAGGGACAAATGCCCGGAACCCAAACTTTTTACATTCCAGGCATTTGTTCCTGGTCACATACTGTCCTAAACAGATGTACTGCTGAAGGGTACTGCTCAACCGCAGCAGCTGGAAGCCTCTAATGGAGTTTTCCAGACTGCCGGCAGCAAGTCTAGACAGTGCATCTGTGCCCTCCACCTGCAGCTAAACACCAGAACCCAATGTGCATGGGGCCTTATGGTCATATTAAACATTAACTGCAACCTTTTAATCTGCATATAAAAATCTGTTGGAATTAAAGGGATCCTTAGGACCAGAACAATATCTCCATTGTATTCACTTCCAATGTACATGTACAACATTTGGATGTAAGCCTATGATTTGAGGTCAATACCTTAAACTGTGGGGCGGTCGGATGGAAACGGACTGCCTGCCCGTTTCCATCCGATTGTCATCCCATCCAATCTGCCGGACGGATGGGGAATGGATCCACATCTGTCTGTTTTTAGCAGAGCGGATCGGATGCTGGTGGGTGTCCGCCGCTCCGTAGAGAACAATGGGTGGTCCAATCCGGTCCCCCTGAAAAACAAACAGGCGGACCGATTGGTCTGCTGGTGTGAAAGGGGCCCTAAAGGTTTCAAATTGTTTAAAAGCATAACCGTTGCACCAACTTTTAAATCTAAAAAAAAAAAAAATTTAGACATTCAGCTGGATATTCAGTAACTTCAAGATTACAAGTAGTATCAGTTGAATCATAGGGGCTTGCAAGCCCCAAACTTTCAAGGAACCTCCACCATGCTTCACTCTTGCCTGCAGACACTCATTATTGTACTGCTCTCCAGCTCTTCGTCAAACAAACTACCTCCTGCTACAGCAACAAAATATTTCACATTTTGACTCATCAGTCCAGAGCACCTGCTACCATTTTTCTGCACCCCAGTTCCTATGTTTTTCGTGCATAGGACTGTCAGAAATCATGAAATCAGACAGAGACAGAAGTACAGTTAAATCACACTTGTTTAATAATAAAAGTAAATAGAACAAACGTAGTCAAAACATAGCCAGAGTTCAGGAACCGGAACGGATAGTCAGACAAGCCAAACGTCAGGGAGCCGGAGATGAGCGAAGTAAAACAGTAAGCAGGATCTGGAGCCAGAAGGTATGTCAGCCAAGCAACTCTTTTAACAGGAATGCAGGAGAGTGTCTCTGTGATGTTGACCAAGGCAAAGGCAGAGATCCTATGGACTGGACGGCTTAAGTAGGCAGGACTGACAAGCAGGATATCATCAACAGCTGAGTAACTGTGGAGAGATAGGAGATGGCAATTAGCCGACAGCTGAGCGGCCAGCTCAGAGAAGGAAGGGCTGAGCCCAGCCCTGACAAGGACATGGAAACAAGGCTAAGTGACTCAACTATGCTTAAAAACAAAGGAACTGGGGTGCAGAAAAATGGCAGCAGGTGCTCTGGACTGATGAGTCAAAATGTGAAATATTTGGCTGTAGCAAGAGGCATTTTCTTAGTTGAAGAGCTGGAGAATGGTACAATAATGAGTGTCTGCAGGCAACTGTGAAGCATGGTGGAGTTTCCTTGGAAGTTTGTGGCTGCATTTATGCAAATGGAGTTGGAGACTTGGTCAGGATCAATGGCGTGTTCAATGCTGTGAAATACAGGCCGATACTTATCCATCATGACATATCATCAGGGAGGTCTGTTATTGGCCCCAAATTTATTCTGCAGAAGGGCAATGGCCCCAATATACAGCCAATGTCATTAAGAACTATCTTCAGTGTAAAGAACAATAAGGACTCCTGTTAGTGCTGGTTTGGCCCCCACAGAGCCCTGATCACACCATTGTGAATTCTGTCTGGGATTACATAAAAAGACAGAGGGATTTGAGGCAGCCTACATCAACAGAAGATCTGTGGTTAGTTCTGCAAGATGTTTGGAACAACTTACCTGCCAAGTTCCTTCAAAAACTGTGTGCAAGTGTACCTAGAAGAATTGATGCTGATTTGAGAGCAAAGGGTGGTCACCCCAAATATTGATTTGAGTTGGACTTCTCTTTTCTTCATTTGCTTTCCATTTTCTTAATTGATAAAAATATTTCTAAAAGCATTCCTAATTTATAGCATTTTTTCACACCTGCCTAAGACTTTTGCGCAGTACTGTATGTTAAAATGATTTTATGAATAAATTAAGGAAAATTGTTATTCATAATTACTGTAATTTTCCATTCCTGGATCCTCCCCATGTCAGCCTACTATGGGTCAACTCCGCCCCCTCTGACCCCTCCAGGACCACCTCTTTCTTAGCCCATATAGGGCGGCTGTCTGCCCACACCAGTGTTAAAAAAAAATCCCCCGCCTCGCGACAGATAAATTGGGTGGGAATCCCCGGCTGACATGGGGAGGATCCAGGAAAGGAAAATTACGGTAAGTATGGATAACAATTTTCCTTATTCCTGGACCTCCCCATGTCAGCCTACTATGGGATATACCAAGCAATATTAAGAAGGGAGGGAAGACAAAAAATTAAAAATAAGCCAAACCCTCAATGCAATGCTACTCAAATTTTTAATGGGCAACAGCCGCCGTAATAACCGTAGAGCCAAATGTTTCCTCAGGCGGACAAGCCAAATTAAGCCTGTAATGCCTAATAAAAGGCGTTGGGTGCGCTCCAGCTTGCTGCTCTGCAAACTACCTCAGGGGCGACCTTCACGTATGCTGCCCAGGATGCTGCCATACCCCTCATCAAATGTGCTTTGGTCTCTGAAGGAGGAGGAAGGCCCAGCGTTTTGTATGCAATATGTATGGTCTTGACAAACCAGGAAGACACAACTCTGGATGTTGCTGGGATACCCTTTTTAGGCCTCATTGGGAAAACCTACAGCTGATCTTGTTTTCAAAAGCTTTTAGTCCATTTCAGGTAGGTTGAAACCACAGAGACCAGGTCTAACCTACTCCACTCATCATCAGCTGTATCCGCCGGAAAGGCTGGGAGAATGACCTCCCAGTTCATACGAAATTCTGTGGCCTTAGGTAGAAAGCTCTGTATTGGCCTAAGGACTATCTTGTCTGGGAGGACCAAACAATATGGTTCTTTAGATGAGAAGGCGCACAACTCAGAGACTCTTCTGGCCGAGGCAACGGCTAGTAAAAAACAAAAACTGTTAAAGGAAATAATGAACAAGAGAAAGCTTGATCAAATGGAGGCACCAGCAATGTTCCCAAGACTAGTATTAAGTCCTCTTTTGGAAAAAACAATTTGAATGGAGGTCTGATTTCTATGGCCGCCCCTAAAAATCAGATCACCAACAGATGTAGAGCATATTTTGTACACGACATAGCCGACAAGATGGGGATTTGACCCTTCAGGGAATTATAAACAAACCCTTAGAGACCACTCTGCAGAAACTCCAAAATGTTAGATACTGAAGGAGATCCAAGGTCCCAACCCCTTTCTGTAGTATTCCAAATCCGGTGATAGGTTACATTCGTGGACCTCTTACGAGCCTGTAATAATGTCTCCACTACACCACCCGAGAGACCCAAGCCTGTTAAAGGCCCCTTCTCACTCAACTTTATCCTCCAAGCCAGAGGAAACCACGGCTCCCTGAGCCAGTAAGGTAGGTCTACTATTGCAGTGACCCTTTCTCGCTGAATCTTCAGCAGGATTTTGAGAGCCAATGGAAGTGGCGGGAACACATACACCAAGGGGAAGTTCCAAGACCTGGACAGAGCACCCTGACCCAACTCCTGTGGATGTCAGGTCCGGGAGAAGAAGCAAGGCAGTTGACAATTCTCCTCCAATGCCATAAGATCTATCAAAGGCATCCCCCAGACCCTGAAGATCTTGCGTAGGTACTTGGGCTTGAGATCATTACATTCCTTGTGATCCCCAAAGCCTCAAGCAATCTGCTAAAACATTCCCAGGCCCTGGGAGATAAGATGCTGTAAGAGAGCCGAGATTCTTCTCTGTGCATAGGAAGATTGACATGCAACCTGAAGGAGAGGGAGACTTCTTGTGCCCCCTTGCTGAGATACATAAGCCACCGTAGTTTTGTTGTCCAAAAGAATCTTGACAGTTCGACCTCGCAACAAAGGTTGGAAGGCTAAGAGAGCGCGTCTGACAGCACCCATACCAGGAAATTTGAACTCTTCGCCCCACAAAGGTTCCATTGGCCTTGAACCTGCTGTCCCAGGCAGTGTGCCCCGCAGCCTGCCAGACTGGCATTGGTCGTCACCACTATTGGTTCTGAGCCTTTCAACGGAACTCCGCGGGAAGGATACTAACCACCAAACCAGGGACCAGATTATCGGAATTGGCATATAGATTTTCTGGAAAAAGGAGTGACGATCCCACTGAAGAAGAAAGTTGCATTGAAACCTCCTTCTGTGCCACCTGACCCACGGGACTACTGGAACTGTGGCTGATAGAACCCCCAGAGACTGCATGCATTCTTTCACCATCATAGAAGGCCTGGCCATCACTGCTTTTGTCTGAGACTGGATCATCTGGACCTTCCTCTGAGAAAGAGAAACACGACCCTGATCCGTGTTTAATTGTACTCCCAAATACTCCAACATTTGGGTCGGATGCATCTGGCTCTTCCGAAAGTTGATCAACCGAAACAAGCTAGTGTTTTGCAAGTGAAATTCACATGAACTAGAAGGAGCTCATTTGACAGACCCAGAAGTAGCATGTCGTCTAAATAATGGAATATTTGCACTCCCTTGACCCTGAGAGTTGCGACGACAGCTTTGAAAACGTTCTCGGAGTAATACATATCTCCGAATGGGAGACATTACAATTGAAAATGAGAGCCTTCTACGGAAAACCTGAGAGGGCGATGGTGAGATGCGTCTATGGAAACATGAAGATACGCATCCGCCAGATCGATGGAAACCATCCAGTCGCCTGACTCCACAACCGAAATAATCGTTTCCAATGACTCCATTTTGAATGGTGGTACCTTCATGTAAGAATTCAGGACTTTGAGGTCAAAAACTAGTCCAAAATCCCCTGAAGCCTCTGGGACCAAAAACAGAGGGGAACATACTCTTTGACCCAATTCGTGCCTTGGAACCGAAAGGATGGCCCTTGCTGCCAACAGCTCCCCTATATATACTTGCAAACATTGCCTCCTTTTCAAATCCGTAGGAAGTCCAGTTCCTACGAACAAGGTCTGAGGGGGCCTTGTTCTGAACTCAAGACGATAACATGATCGAATGACAGCTACAATCCAGGTATCCTTTAATTTGTCTGCCCAAACCCCCCCCCCCCCCCCCGAATTGGGCTAGTCTTGCTCCTACTTGAGGGGGTTAAGTGGAGACACCTTCAGAAGGACTTATTTGAACCCTTAGGAGCTTCGTTGGCCCTGGGCTTGGAAGGTTGAACCGGCTCCCTTCCACTGTCTGAAAAACTGTCTGTAAGCCCTGGCCTCTCTGAATCCTTCTTTGGATCTCTTGTTAAACCGAAAGGGCTGCTGTTGTCTTTTTCTCTTCTGCGGGATTAGGCCAGATCTGCTGCTGGAAACCTGCTGAATTGCTGACTCTAAGTCTTCCTGAAGTGTAGCTTCCTGTCGAATGGAACCGAACACAGACTGTGCTTAGAAGCCTTATCGGCCGACCAACGCTTCAACCATAAGGCTCTGCGGGCTGTGATGAAAAGAGCCATTATCTTTGCTGTTATCTTGACCTGGTCGACAGCCATTTTAGCCACAAACTCTACAGCAGTCTTGAAAACTGCAAAGGAGAAGAACTGCCACTTCCCAGACTTTCATCCGAACATCCATCTACCAGCTCCGCTACCCACACTCTAAGGCTGGATTCACACCCATGCACTCCCAGCGCTCCCTGTATTCCGCAGACCTGCACCACAGAACGTGTTCCATAGGAGACCATGGTAAATGGACAGTAGTGCAAATCCGCGAAAAGCATCAAAAATGCACATGTGCAAATCCAGCCCAAGTGCTGCTGCCACAGATGTGAGTGCTACCGTCGTTCTGCAGGCTGCTCCGGCCAAACTATACAACCTTTTTAGGTCTGCGTTTATTCTGCGATCCATAGGATCCCTAAAAGAGACCGAATCCTCCAGCGGAAGCGTAATGTGGCGGGCGAATCTACGTAATGAAGCATCAACCTTAGGCGTAGTGTCCCAAGGGGTACAGCTTCGATACTCTATTATGCACACTGAGCTTCTTCTCAGGCCCCGCCCCCCCGCTCATCGTCAATTACTTTTTTAGTTTCAGAAATGAAAGGGAAGGAAGGTAACGATTTCTTTAAATACGGGTAGTATCTTTGCTGTTTCTTTGGAGGCGACGATTCTTCCTGCCTCTTCATTGCACCCTTAACAGCCTCCACCAAGAGGGGAACCAGTGCAGAAATCGTATGCGATTCCGAGACCATCTCAGCCTCAGATGGATCCAAATCGCTATCGACTTCAGAGTTAAAACGCACTGAAAACACATGATCTGAATCTGCAGATGCTGAAGATACAGCAGGATTCCTTGAAACACTCTTTAACCCTTCCTTGACTGCGTGCTTAATGTAGGATTTAACCTGGCGTGCTTTCGCAGCATTGTCCTGAGCTGCCTTCTTGAAGCAAGATGCACATACCCGCTTTCCTCTGAGGACCTCAATTGAGCAGGCCCAACAGGATCTTTCTTCTGCCTGGGCTGGCGATGAAGACCTATCCGAAGGAGAGGATCTTCTTCTGTGTCTATGCCCTGATTTGCTCTTTCTAGAGGCTTTCTGATGTCTTGACCTCTCTTGGCTCGGGTCCGAGCGACTAAAGTGAGGTAAGGGAGAGGGAGATCTGGAATGCTATGACAACTGGCGTCTATCCAGCTGCATGCGACTCTGCGATTTGTCATGTCTAGTCCTTTTTTAACTTCTTTGAGGCTGATTTGGAACCTCTTTGCGGGCGTTTATCCTGCACTGGGCCCTTCTCTCTGTAAAACACAGAGGATGTGCTCTCTTTTTTTAAAATAAATAAATTAATAAACTTTTTTTTTTTTAAACAAAAAATTAATTAAATAAATAAATACAATTAAAATAAACGTCTCCATCCGAATCTTCAGTGCTAAGGCAGGTAGGCAGGCAGGCAAAATTCCCCAGACCTATAAGGTATAGGATAATAAAAACACTCTGACAGACAAGTAACACAGCAGTAAGTAATGAGAGTCCTGGAAGGAGGCTTACCAGAGCAGAGCAGAGCAGCAGATTGATCAGCTGGAGGCTGAGATTAGCCTAGAGGACAGAGCCTGCTGTAAATCAGCATTCTGATGTTTGCTAGGCAACCCAAAGAGGAAGCTGCCTCTGACCTCACCTGCCCAACTCTGAACTTCCTGAAAGGAATACACCCGGACGCGGTGAACTACAAGTCCCAGCGAGCCAAACCACTGCCTGAACACACAAAAACATGGAAGGAGAGAGTGCAAGCACCTGCCTATAAGGTGTATATACAGTCATTTATACTGCCAGTGACCTTTGCCAGTAATACAAAGTTATTTATACTGCACCCTATTATCCCAGCACCACCGGAACCCACCTCCTCAGGAGAATTACAGCCTATATGGGGGGGGGTCTTCTGAACCAGGAGAGGCTGAACCCGAACAGGATAGATGGTGGATGGAGAAAAAAATAAAGAAAGAAAGAATAAAGGATAAATAAAAAATAAAATAATAAAAATAAACTTTAAAAGCGAGGACGAAAAAAAGAACACTGGTGTAGGTAGACAGCCGCCCTATATGGGCTAAGAAAGAGGTGGTCCTGGAGGGGTCAAAGGGGGCGGAGGTGACCCATAGTAGGCTGACATAGGGAGGTCCAGGAAAAGGATTTTCTGCTATGTGCACTGTCGTTTGCTGTTCCGGTTTTATCTGTAGCTGAATATATGGGATGTGCAACTTAAAATGCAACCTGTCCAACTAGAGGAGTTTTGTCACTTTAACGTGCTTTTGCCTTTCTATTAAATTATGGTAAAATTATGTGTTTTCAAAAATTATAATTATTATATAAATATTTAATTCTTTATTCCGTAGACCAGACTTGTATGGATTCTCAGTGCGCCAGTGTGGGTACTGCCCTGGAAGTCTCTGGCAGATACTGCGCCAATGCCTTCCCACACGCCTCAAAATATCTACAGTATATAGAGGAGGAGAGGACTTTTCCCCTAAGGTCCCCATTGCAGTATAATTTGTATCATTTGCATTCCACACTATATACTTTATTACTTTCCATATGACAGGAAAACCGCTTTACACAACACTCTCACAGTTTGATTTCTTAGTATTACTGGTGTTTACATTGTAATTATGCTAAAAAGGAGAAGAGAAACTTTAGTTTCCTGTAAATGTGTCACTTTTACAGTACAGTCTAAAATATAAGCCTAATTTACAGTCAGTATAGGAGTGTGCATGCAGTAAACAATCAGAGCTTTTTCCATGGAAATCATTACACCACATATGTCTATGTATACCTCTGCCGGGGTAAAGTGCTTGGACTTGTCTTTGTTCTACTAGAACTGAATTGGAATATATACAGAGGGTATAGAAAAGAATCACCCCTTTCAAATAATAGAAGAACAATAAAGAATCATTTTAAATAATCTTTAAAATAATCATATGTTGTTGCTTTGCAGCCTGAAATGAAGACACGCACAGTTTTTGTTTTATCCAGTTGTATTTACTCAGTGCAACCTACAACATCCAAGTGAAAGATATAACACCAACATGTCAAAAAAAAATAATAAAAAAACTGAATCACTGAGTTGGAAAAAGGATCACCCCCTCAGTATTTTGTTGAACCACGTTTTACTTTAATTACAGCCTTTAGTCTGTTGGGATATGTCTCTACTAACTTTGCACATCTAGACTTCTAGAATATGTAAAAAGTGCAGCGCTGGTAGTGCAGTAATTTCTATACTCTATTCACATCTACACTTTGCAAAATTTGTCCACTCTTCTTTGCAGAACTGCTCAAGTTCAGTTAAATTTGATGGCGACTGTTTGTGGACTGCAGTCTTCAAGTCATTTAACAGATTTTCAATGGGGTTTAAGCAGTGGCGGCTGGTGCTCCAAATTTTTTTTGGGGGGGTGCAAACAAAGTGAAAAAATAAAACATCAATTGCAGCCACTGTGCCTTCAAACGCAGCCACTGTGCCCATCAAGCGCAGCCACTGTGCCCATCAAACGCAGCCACTGTGCCCATCAAACGCAGCCACTATGCCATTAAACGCAGCCACTGTGCCCATGAAACGCAGCCACTGTGCCCATAAAACGCAGCCACTGTGCCCATCAAAGGCAGCCAGTGTGCCCATCAATTGCCACTACTGTGCCCCATAAAATGCTGCCAGTGTGCCCATCAATTGCTGCTACTGTACCCCGTCAAATTCTGCCAGTGTGCATAGCCCGGCACTTACTTGTCTCACTGCCGGTCAACGGCGGTGTCCTGCATGCTCCTCGATGTCTTCTTCCGTCCTCTCTATCAGGCATCCAATCACAGCGTCTGACGTTTCAGCCAATCAGGTGACAGGTAACAGACCCGAGCACCTGATTGGCTGAGAGGCAGTTCAGTGTTAGCAAAGCAAATTCCTTCGCTTTGCTAACACACAGCTGAGTGAACAGCGAACACACAGCATTGCGCCCGTTGTTCACCTTTTTGGGTGCCTATTAGAGCCTACGGCTCTAATCAGGTGCTTCCAAAAAACACCCCCCACCACTGTAATTCAGGTGCACGGCGCCCGAAAAAGGCGACCAAGATAAACTTATTTGGTTCAGATGGTGTCAAGTGTGTGTGGCGGCAACCAGGTGAGGAGTACAAAGACAAGTGTGTCTTGCCTACAATCAAGCATGGTGGTGGGAGTGTCATGGTCTGGGGCTGCATGAGTGCTGCCGGCACTGGGGAGCTTCAGTTCATTGAGGGAACCATGAATGCCAACATGTACTGTGATATACTGAAGCAGAGCATGATCCCCTCCCTTCGGAGACTGGGCCGCAGGGCAGTATTCCAACATGATAATGACCCCAAACACACCTCCAAGATGACCACTGCCTTGCTAAAGAAGCTGAGGGTAAAGGTGATGGACTGGCCAAGCATGTCTCCAACCCTATTGAACATCTGTGGGGCATGCTCAAACGGAAGGTGGAGGAGTGCAAGGTCTCTAACATCCACCAGCTCCCGATGTCGTCATGGAGGAGTGGAAGAGGACTCCAGTGGCAACCTGTGAAGCTCTGGTGAACTCCATGCCCAAGAGGGTTAAGGCAGTGCTGGCAAATAATGGTGGCCACACAAAATATTGACACTTTCGTCCCAAGTTGGACATTTTCACTTAGGGGTGTACTCACTTTTGTTGCCAGCGGTTTAGACATTAATGGCTGTGTGTTGAGTTATTTTGAGGGGACAGCAAATTTACACTGTTATACAAGCTGTACACTCACTACTTTACATTGTAGCAAAGTGTTATTTCTTCAGTGTTGTCACATGAAAAGATATAATAAAATATTTACAAAAATGTGAAGGGTGTACTCACTTTTGTGAGATACTGCATGTGATATTGCCAAGGTCCCACCAACAGACTAGGGCTTCAGGGAGAGGGGAACAGTACTGGAGTCTGCTAGAGCGGGGAGACTCAGATAAGTATTACAGCCTCTTCTGCAACCTCCTAGGCATAATGGGCATTTACCATTGCAGTGCAGTGCCCAAATGCAAGATGGCTGTTTTGTGCCCAGAATGGGGCTTTATAGCTCTATGCACATGGGGTGTTTTTGTGTGGGCGGAAGGCACAGGTGCACCGCTCAGCCCTGTTGCCAGCAGCCTGAAAAACTCTACGAGAGCCTGAAAGCCGCTGTAGCTGGACAGGGCTGGACGGTGCACCAAGTGGTAATAATGTTTAGGACAGTATGTGCCCAGGGACAAATACCCGGAACGCAGATTGCCTCATTCCAGGCATTCATCCCTGGGCACAGCAGCTTCACCCTTTCATAGAGTTTTACAGGCTGCTGGCAACAGGGCTGGAAAGTGTACACTGTGACTTCCTCCTACCCAAAATGGTTGCTCATCCCCAAGGCCCCCCGCCCCACCCAGCTATGTTATTGAGCCCTTGGCGTAATCCCTGTACACTGCTGTAATGATGAAGAGTAGGTAGAATTTAAAGTGTCACTAAACCTACATCATAAAAAACTATCAATAATTGGTGTATTACATGCTGTTCATATTCACTCAGTCACTATAGGATTCCTTATCTGTATTCTGCAAAACACCTGGTTGATCCTGCTGTTCTCTATTTCAACCTTCTGTTCATGTCCCCAATTCAGCTAGTGCTTTTGCAGCTGTGGTGGCAACTCTGCACATGCTCAGTTTTCAGTGACTTTCTATACTGAACATTTCCTCCCTATCACATCTGAGCAGCCCATGTGACCATGAGTATACACAGTGTAAATGACAGCCCCCTCCCTCCTCCTCCTCCTCCATGCCCTCTAACCAGCTAAACACATTAGGAGTGGGATGTGATAGACTCACCCGAGACAGAGGCTTTTGGGGGGGGACTGAATGCTACCTTCTTGCCTACCGACTATGGGCCCTGGCATTTGAGGGAGCTACAAGCATTTAAGAAGATATTCTGTTATGTAATGCAAAAGGCCACGATGGTCTCTGCCAGTGTGGGACTCATAGCAGATGTATGTATAAGGAATGCTGAACAATGTGATCTGGAAAGCCCTGGGTCTCCTGTTGTCTACTAGTCTGGAGGGTCTTTCACCCATTGTTAATTGTGTTCATTAACACACCTTTGTCTCCTAGCAAACTATTGGGGGATGTGTTTCTACTTATGTGTATTGTAAGTTGTGAGTTAGGAGACGGCAAGGCTGACCTGAAACGTCATATCTCTGAGACACCTAGTCTGGGTAAATGATTAGTTATTTAGCTCATGTTAATTAGGTTTCTAGTTACAGTTTGTATTGTCATCCCGATGTATATATTTGTGTGAGATCTCAAATATATCAGTTCACGTTCAGCAGCCAAAACGAGTACTGTCTAGTTCTTGGTTGTCAGCGGTTTGGAATATCCGATATCTATATTCAGACTGGAGGAAGCGGTATATGACGAAAGCACTCAAGCGGAGTGTGGGACGTTTCGTTACACGGGATATTACATGTAGAACAATGGATGCTTCTCCTCCCTCTCATTCTAAGACACAGGCTGAAGGGGCATGACACAGCTCGTGGCTGGCATAAATCTGCCCACAGTGTGTTATTTCCACAAAATAATAAAGGTTTGATTTAAAATATATATTTGTATGCCAATTTAAAACAGTTTATTGATATTAAGTATTTATTTTTACTCTGTATTCTAAAGGCTGTTTTTTTTTTTTTTTGAACATGTGACCAGCAGCACAGGACAGATATCTCCTCCTACTTCTGATTCCCTGCAGACAGGCTGGGAAAGATCTGGGTCATGTGACAGCTGTATATTGATTAGGAAAAAGGTATTTACATTTTTTTCTTTTAAAATAATTACAGTGCCATCATCCACATACAGAAATAGAAGGGACAATGTAAATTATACAGTGTGTGTTTAGTATCACTTTAAGGACAACACCCTCTAAGGCCAGCTTGTGTGTTCATGACAGGCTGCCTGCAACAGGGCTAGACACCGCGCCTGTCCCTCTGGGGCACACTAAAATCCCCGGGATGTATGTACTAAATGCCCCAGTATGTAAGGGGCCTTAGTGTTGACCGTCTATTTGCAAAGTCCAAACTATTAAAGACGTCTTGTTTTGTTAGATTTGACATCCTGAAAGTTGCAGTCCCCGAAATGAATTGCGCAGAAAACAAGGCTGATTAGTCAGAAGCTGATGACTGGGCGGGCAGATCAAACATGAAAGATTCCTGTTAGTACCTCATCATTTAGAGAAAAAAGCCTACAGCTGGCCCTACAGATAAGAGCCACTCTGTGATGGTCTCAGCCCAAAGTCTTCACATTTACAGGAAGAAATGCCTGACGGTTATTCTCAGCACGTCTATCAGAAGACACCGTTGCAGAGTTCACGTACATTAAACTTTAAAGAAAGCCGACCATAAGATCAATACAAAGGATGCCATCGCCAACTTCTCCTGGCTGTCACGGTGGCCCCAGGCCCAATAGCTTCTATACTTTATGATTACATGGAACTAGTTACATGGAACTAGCAGGCAGACCACATGTTCTGATTTCACGTGCTGCATGCTTATTTTGAGCCAGTGACTCAGAATGTGTTAACGAAGCATTAAGAGCAATCTACTTATTTTCCCTCACCAGGGCAGGGCCGAGGGTTAGCCAGAAGAGGGGACTACCTTTTGATGGAAGGCAGGAAGAGGGGGCAAAAAAGCCAGATGGAAGGGGGGGCTTTTCCCCTTGGGCCCCGGCACTCCTCCTCAGTTCCTGTCCTGGTGAGAGGGGGTCAGAAGGACAGAAAGTGATGGGAAATAGCTATAAATAGGGACATGCACAGCAACATAGACCCCGGTCGTAAGCAATTGCTACCTTCTTTTGTGAAATGAAAGTCCTTACGCACACTTGCTTACTTCAGTTCTCAGTCCTGTCACAGCCAGCAGATCAGTCCTTTGTTAAGGGCTGCAGTGTCGGTGGGTACTTCTAGCAGCACCCATGTTGCATCAGATGCTGATTCTGCAAGAGGGATGACATTAATGAGAGAGGTGGCAACAAGACCGGACGGAGACCAGCATGCAGAGCAGCTTAAGCAGACAGGTTGTCGCAAAGGGATTTGGCTGTGTTGATTAGAGAATAGCAAATTAAGGTGGAAACCTTATTTAATAAAAATGGGGGGGGGGGGGGCAATATTATTATTTTTTTTTACATGGTCATACTTGAACTTTAACCACTTTATGCCCAACGTATATGAACACCCTTGGCATCAAGCTGTTATTTCACTATCCTGGCTGCAGATGCTCAGGTAACAGTTTTTAAAGCTGGGAATTGGCTTTCTAGTGGAAGTGATCAAGTGGCTTTACAGTCACTTGATCACTTTTACACCACTTGAAAGGGGCCCCTCCCACTGGGTTCCAGATGGGTATTATATTGTGTTTGTGTGCACTAAATTAAAGTGTATTTTTACATGGAAATTTGCGTTTTATAAATTATAAAAAAAATTGCAACAGCCACCAAATCATGTCCCCTGAAGACGTTCTCTTGTGAGGAAATGGGTCAGGAGGAGCCTAGCAGTGACGTCATTGAGTCCGTAGTACCCGCCGCTGGGCTCCTGTGTGCGTGCACCCCAGACCCCGAAGTGTCAGATCACGTACCTACGTGATCTGGCGCAGAGTGGCTGCCCTGCCACAGTATACAGTGCCTTGCAAAAGTATTCACCCCCTTGGCATTTTTTTGTGTTTTGTTGCCTCACAACCTGGAATTAACATGGATTGTTTGAGGATTTGCATAATTTAATTTACAGAACATGCCCACAACTTTGAAGATGTTATTTTTTTTATTGTGACGCAAACAACAAATAGGACAAAATAACAGAAAAAGTCAATGTGCATAACTATTCACCCCCCTAAAGTCAATACTTTGTAGAGCCACCTTTGGCGGCTATCACAGCTCCAAGTCGCTTTCGATAAATCTCTATGTGCTTTCCACATGTTACTACTAGGATTTTTGCCAATTCCTCCTTACAAAACTGCCCCTGCTCCTTCAAGTTGGATGGTTTGTGCTTGTAATCAGCAATCTTTAAGTCTGACCACAGATTTTCTATTGGATTGAGGTCTGGGCTTTGACTAGGCCATTCCAACACATTTACATGTTTCCCCTTAAACCACTCAAGTGTTGCTTTAGCAGTGTGTTTGGGGTCATTGTCCTGCTGGAAGGTGAACCTCCGTCCTAGCCTCAAATCACACACAGAGTGGTACAGGTTTTGCTTAAGAATATTCCTGTATTTAGCACCATCCACCTTTCCCTCAACTCTGACCAGTTTCCCAGTCCCGACTGCTGAAAAACATCCCCACATCATAATGCTGCCACCACCATGTTTCACAGTGGGGATGGTGTTCTTTGGGTGATGTGATGTGTTGGGTTTGCGCCAGACATAGCGTTTTCTTTGATGGCCAAAAGGTTAAGTTTTAGTCTTATCAGACCAGAGCACCTTCCTCCATACATTTTGGGAGTCTCCCACATGCCTTTTCGCAAACTCAAAACATGCCATTTTGTTTTTTTCTGAAAGTAATGGCTTTCTTCTGGCCACTCTGCCATAAAGCCCAACTCTATGGTGGGTACGGCTTATTGTCATCCTATGTACAGATACTCCAGTCTCTGCTGTGGAACTCTGCAGCTCCTCCAGGGTTACCTTAGGTCTCTGTGCTGCCTCTCTGATTAATGCCCTCCTTGCCCAGTCCGTGAGTTTTGGTGTGCGGCCGTCTCTTGGCAGGTTTTCTGTGGTGCCATGTTCTTTCCGTTTGGTCTTCATATGGTCATCAAAGATTTGGATAATTTTTTATAACCTAACCCTAACTTGTACTTCTCAACAACATTGTCCCTTACTTGTTTGGAGAGTTCCTTGGTCTTCATGGCAGTGTTTGGTTAGTGGTGCCTAAAAATGAGGGACAAATGAGGAGGAAAAAGGAAGAGGGACAGTTGGAAGCTATGCACACATGGCCTTAAATTCCGGTACCATTCAGCCAAGGCCTGCCAAATACTTTGACAGACTGCCCGCAGCGGGGCTAGCTGCTGCACCTGTCCCTTCTGAGCACATTAAAGCATCAGGAGCGACGCACTGCAGCTGAATGACCTTGTGTGCAAGGGGCCTTATACTTTCTGGCAATGGCAGCCGTCCATAGAGGCCGCACGGGCGTCTGGCCCCCTGATCTACATACAGGGCGCCGGACGCATGGATTCCAATGGTGGGGGTGTGTTTTTTTTAAGCACATGATTAGAACCAGAGGCTCTAATAGGCTTCAAAAACGGGTGGGCTCGGGGCACAAAGCACTGCGCCACGATCCAGTTGTGTGCCAATAGCAAATAAATATTCGCTATCGTCACACTGATCCTCCTCCCATCCAATCAGGAAGTGGGTCTTGAGACCCGTCACCTGATTGGCTAAAAGGACAGGCGATCCTATTGCACGCCTATGAGGAGGACGGAGGAGCTGCACGGCGAAAGCCGCCACGATGCAGAAGAGGAGGAGAGGACACATAAGCTGCTGCCCGCCGCCCGTAGGAGTCCGCAACCCGCCCGCTGCCCACCGCCCGTAGGAGCCCGCAACCGCTCGTAGGAGCCCGCAATTCAGCCACTGCTCGCCACCCATAGGAGCCCGCAACTTAGATGGGGTAAGTACCGGGGGTGGTTTGCCACCCCCCTAATAAAAAAAAACACCAGCAGCCACTGCTTTCCGGATTTAAAAAAACATTTTAAAAAGCTTTTCTTGCAACACCCGTGTGAGCTCAACCTAACAAACACACTTTGCTCTCGTCCAGAGTGAGGGTATGCACCACGCTTGTTGTTTGCTGTTAATTAACCAGCCAAGTAGGAAATGTTTCACTGGGTTGTGAAAGTGAAAGTCATCAGATGCAAGTGACAGGAGGGGAAGTGAGAGAGCTAGAGAGATGCAGGAAACCATCTAAAGAGATAAGAGTCATTTCAGTAAAATACAACAAGATATCTGCAGATGACTCAATGCTTGAGCTGTGGTGGAAAACAAATTGCTCCTTCTAGAATGGTATACAATGTACAGTGCATTCCTGATGTATACAGACCCCCTTCACTTTTCTCAATTTTGTTATGTTGCAGCCTAATAATACAGTTGTTTAGATTCTTTTTTTTCCTCATTAATCTCATTAATCTACACTCCGTACCCCATAATGACAAAGTGAAAATAGAATTTTTAGAAATGTCTGTGTAGCACCCTGTAGTTTAGGCAGGGAGCTCTTAACAAATTTACTTGCCAGGAGTAGTTATCCTGGTTGATTGTTAGAGATCTATTGATTTCTCCCTAAGTTTGTCCTTGTTGCACTTTTCTCTTCTACCACTAGAACTACCATATTACTACCATATGCAGTAAAGCATGCTTGCTATACTCACTGTGGAACCTAATGGGTTAATCCTCTGCATTGTGTGAAAATGCTGTTTGATCCGGTCTTCTCTGATCCTCCCCTCCTTCCACTGTCCCCTAATAATTTCCTGATAACACAGAGTCTATGGAGTCAGGTTGTACAGTGATTCGTATCCTTCTCCAGTCTAGAACTCTAATGCTGCGTACACACGGTCGGGCCACAAAGGTTGGATGTGAGCTTGTTTTTGTCGGAAAGTACGACCGTGTGTATGCTCCATCGAACATTTGCTGTTGGACTTTCCGCCAACAAATGTTTGAGAGCAGGTTCTCAAATTTTCCGCCTACAAAACTTGTTGTCGGAAAGTCCGATCGTGTGTACACAAGTCCGTCGCACAAAAGTTCACGCATGCTCTGAATCAAGCAGAAGGAGCCGCACTGGCTATTGAACGTCCTTTTTCTCGGCTCGTCATACGTCTTGTACGTCACGTTTGGAATTTTTGGCCGACATTTGTGTGATCGTGTGTATGCAAGACAAGTTTGAGCCAACAACCTTCGAACAAAAATCCACGGTTTTGTTGTTGGAAAATGCGATCGTGTGCACGCGACATAACTCTTTTTTGGGGTTGTTGCATTCCTGAAAATGCTGACGCTAAAGTCTTTTCATTATCTTTGCCATATAGGGGTTTATTTACTAAAGCTAAAGAGTGCAAAATTAGTCACATTTCTGCATAGAAACTTCAGCTTCTAACCTCAGCTTGTTCAATTAAGTTTTGGCAATAAAACCTGGAAGCTGATTAGTTTCTATGCAGAATTGTGACTAATTTTGCACTCTCCAGCTTTATTAAATAAACACCATAGTGTGGGGTTTACGGTACTGTATGGTGTGATTTTTGACTCTTGCAACCCATCTAGTTAGCTCATCCCCATCTACTCACCCCCTCTGTCTGAGCTTCCTGTGGTTAGTGTCTTTTTTTTGCTTTGCCCGGTAAGCTTACATATGTAGCTGCACAATCAAGGTTCTCTGAAGACACTTCTACAAAACACGACCTGTTTCCTCTTTCCAAAATAGCAAACTCAGAAGCTAACCACAGGGCCATCAAAGGGTAACTACAGCTACACATCTCAATCATCTCAATGCAGAGCTGAAGATTTCAATTATATTGTTTTTTTTAAAAACAAAATAGGAGTGCTTTATTGAAAATTATTTCAGAACATTATAAGGATATATACAATGACATGGCACAATGCCTGACATATCCAGCGACTGATAGCACAAAAAGAAAACACAATTGCAATGAAGACACTAAAAGGTATAAATAACATAACATAAAGAATTCAACAGTCAATTATTATGTACCTGGAAGCAAGGTTGAGGAGCAGCAAAGATGGAAGGGGGGGGGAGTGGAGGGGTGGTCAAGGGGGAACAGGGTGGAAAAAGGGAAACGAGCCAAAAAAATACCCATCCCATCACCCTGTCCAGTGCTCCCTGTCCCAACATCAATAGGAAAAATACTAATTGCCACCTTAACTAGAAGTCCAGGGGGACGAAACTTTGTCATACTTCCATGGCAACCTTTATTCATAGATGTGATCTTATACATAGGTAGGTCTGCATCCACCATTGCTTCCCAGGAAGATAATTCCAGGGATGGAGTCGGTGAGGCCCATTTCACTAGGATTTTTTTTTGCAAAAGATAGGAAATCAATAACTTGGAGCGGTGGGAGCGTTGGCTATCTAATAAAGCTAGTTCCAGAGAAATAGGCAAAGACAGTTGCAACCTGAGATTAATCTTGGAAAAAATATTAGACCAATTATGGGGCAATCCCAGAACATATGAAAATATGATCCCGGGTGCAACCGACATCGAGGGCAGCTGGGGTCTCCATCCGGGTAGAGTCTCAGGGGAGTATAATAAACCCTATGTAAACATTTCACTTGAATTAACTTATCCCTGGAGGAGATAACTAGCTTAGGACGTTGTTCCAGACAGTCCTCACAATCTTCTTTATCAAGGGCTGTTTGCCATAATTCCCACAATCGGTCCACCTCAGAACAGTTAGCCCCCAGAAGCGCCCCATATAAGGTCGAAAGGGGCTTTTCTAGATCTTCTGGAGACAATAGCTCCTCAATAGGATCAGCCTGGAGGAGGGGCAACCGAGGGAACCAAGTTCTGGCAGCATGATGCAGTTGAAAATATTGAAACTGCATCCAGGCAGGCAGCTAAAATTGATTATATGGTTACCAAGGCCTGCACTTATTACTGGAGCCTGTTGGTGCCTGTCATGTTTCACATGCCTTGTGATATGCCTTTAAATGTTATATGTATTATTCTGTCCCTGGTTCCTCCCCTTCCTGTATCTCAGCTTATTCTGTAAAGTTAGCCCCACCCTTCTCCCAGTAATGCATTTCTGCACACATGTGGGTTGGATCACATTATGATCTTTATGACCTATCCGATTTTCTTTGTTGTAAGATCCTCACAGTTTATGGATTAAACTTTACAAGATCAACAAGGTGTCGTCTGGATCGAGTCACTGTCTGTTTATCCAAATAAGATTGAGGTTATCGACATCTCAACACAACTAACTGTAAGTTACGGAGATCACACTTTGAATGCTTAGATTGGAGAGACAGAACAGTCAAAAGATCGTTAGAAAGATCAGTCAATACATCCTTATGCCGCGTACACACGACCGGACTTTACGGCAGACTTTGTCCGGCGGACTTTACGACTGACTTTACGACGGACTTTTCCCGAATGAACGGACTTGCCTGCACACGATCAACCAAAGTCCGACGGATTTGTACTTGTTGACGTACGACCGGACTAAAACAAGGAAGTTCATAGCCAGTAGCCAATAGCTGCCCTAGCATCGGTTTTTGTCCATCGGACTAGCATACAGACGAGCGAACTTTTCGACCGGACTCGAGTCCGTCGAAAAGATTTGAAACATGTTTCATTTCTAGGTCCGTCAGACTTTTGGGGAAAAAAAGTCCGCTGGAGCCCACACAGGATCAAATTGTCCGACGGACTCCGGTCCGCAGGACCAAGTATGCCGTAAAGTCCGGTCGTGTGTACGCGGCATTAGAAGGATCAATCGAAAGATCTGATCCTTGCTAGCTCTGGAACCACTGAGAGAGGTGATATGGACACTGGAAATAGCAGCTATCAGTCAGTGCAGCCATTAATACACAAGCCTGTATGTAGGACAATATTACTGCTGTGAATGTTCATACAAATAGCTTATTCACTGCCTCTGTATGCATCAGCACATGGCTTTTTGTCTGTGTAATCCTATAAGAAAGTCAGAGTAAACCTCTCTTAAACTTCAGCCTAAAAAACCTTATCTCAGACACAGCAAATTGATACATTTCTCTGCTGCTGAAAACTGTACTATAAACCCCCTCCTTGTTAACAAGATGTTTCAGCCAAGACAATATGCAATCTGGGGATGCACAGCCAGGTTTAGTACTCCTTCCAGATGAAGAATTAAACCCTGAATCAAACCAAAGGGAAAAACGCTTAAAGTGGAGGGCCACCCTAAAAAAAAAAAAAAAAAATTACATGAAAACGTTCCTAAAAATTTTGAGAAAAAAAAAAAATTTAACTTATTAGAAATGGCTGTTGCTAGGCAGATCGTCCTAATCTGCCACTTCCTACACCGTGGTGATCTTCAGTCTTCTCCTCCTCGCATTGTCTTCTGGGGAATGGGGCGCGGTGTGTTGTGGGAACTATGTTCCCACAACACAGCGCGCCCCGTTCACAAAGTGCTGCGCGACTCGCGCATGCGCAGTAGGAAACGGACAGTGAAGCCGCAAGGCTCCACTACCGGTTTCCCTTAGTTTGAATGGCGACGCCGGGACCTGAGGGACGGGTCGGCCTCGGGTGGCCGACATCGCGGGCATTCTGGACAGGTAAGTGTGCTTATTAAAAGTCAGCAGCTACAGTGTTTGTAGCTGCTGACTTTTAATTTTTTTTTTTTTTTCAGCTGGCCCACCACTTTAACAAAACCAGCCTGGAAAGAGAATCTTAAAGTGGAGTTCAACCCAAAAATGGAACTTCCACTTTTTGGATTCCTCCCCCCCTCCGGTGTTAGGTTTGGCACCTTTCAGGGGGGAGGAGGGTGCAGATACCTGTCTAATACAGGTATTTGCTCCCACCTCCTGGCATAGATCACTGCGGCACTTGCGGTGACCTACGCCACTTCCGGCGCCTACACTGTCCTCCACCACTGTATTCTGTGAGACCACAGAACACAGCAGGAACCAGAGAGGACGCGCAGCGCGACTCGCGCTTGCGCAGTAGGGAACCAGGAAGTGAAGCCGCACTTTTTTTTTTTAAATAACAAACATGTTATACTTACTTTCACTGTGCAGCTCGTTTTGCACAGAGTGGCCCCGAACCTGGTGTTCTGGGGTCCCTCGGCGGCTGTGTCAGCTCCATCCCACAAGAACTAAACACCTTCATGCGAGCTCTCTCGCATGGTGTTTAGTTCTTGCGGGCGCGCTCCCGTGATACAGCCGGCGGCTATAGCCGCCGACTGTATCACTCAGCCCTGCCCCCCCGGTGCGCCGCATCATTGGATGTGATTGACAGCAGCGCAAGCCAATGGCTGCTCTGCTTTCAACCCATCCACTCTAGCCAATCAACGGCCAGGCTGAGCGACGAAGAGGATGTCGGGAGCTAGCGCGGGACTTTCGAGGGGTCAGGTAAGTAAAACGGGGGGGCTGGGGGGGCCAGCATTGTTGGATTTTTTTTTTACCTTAATGCATAGGATACATTAAGGTAAAAAAAGGTGAACCTTTACAACCCCTTTAAATGCATGTCTGCTCTCTCCCAACAATCTCATGAGCCATTACAACTAGAGGGCGCTATCAAGCAATTGAATGTTGCTTATGAGAGTTATCAAAGACTGTGTGTTAAATATACTGATCTCTTAAAGCGGTACAACACTCAAGGGTCATTGGAAGAATTAAAGGGATTTGAGGAGCTCAATCTTGAAAGAGACAATTTAGTGGTGCAAACAAAGACAAAGGCGGAAGTGAGAATAACACGGCTTCATGAATCCAGATCTTATCGCTCTGCATCTACTAGACGCTCCACAAGATCTTCCAAATCCCTACAATCAAGATCTTCTGCACTCAGTCAACAACTCATAAAGGCCCGTGCAAACGCTGAAGCATCTACAATTCAGGCAGCTTTCACCCAAAAGAAAGCAGAAATAGAAACCAAAGCTGCACACCAGAAAGCAGAGGCTGCACGCCAGAAAGCAGAAATGGATGTTTTGGAGAAACAATGTGAGCATGCCACAGCCATGGCAAGGTTAAGGGTCTTAGAACAAGCCGCTAGTGAAAGCAAAAGAGACAACAGTTGCAGACACTCAGTTGCATCTTATGCCTCAGATTCTTCACATACCTCTCCAGAAAACCAACTCCCTGTCACAGCAACCAAAGCACTCAATCAAAGTCTCTTATCTGCACCTACTGTACCTCAAGACAATTTGCCTTTATGTCTTCCAGTACACCAGACTGCAGCATCTCAGCAAGCAGCAGACACTGGTATGCATATAACAGACTGTCCACCTTACTTTGGCACTAAGCAAGTACCTCCTGGCAAGCACAGTAATCTACAGCTACAAACCAACATGTCAATGAACTTTAAGCCAGTTCCAGCATTGAATGCCTTTACACCAACATATGTTCCTAAGTCACTTAATGTCAATGCACCAGCCATCACAACTAGCTCTGTTCCACCTGCAGTCATGCATCTAAAGTCTGAGAACACGGACATGTCACAGTTTGCTAAATACATGCTCCGCAGAGAGCTCACTAAGACAGGCCTTACCAAGTTTGATGACAAGCCTGAAAATTACAGAGGCTGGAAATCCACCTTTAAGGACACTATGAGTGACCTAGACATCAATGCTAGACATCAATGACACCCCCATCAAATCATTCTCTGTAGCTATTACCTTTTGTACCACCACCCCCTCCCTTTAGAATGTAAGCTCTACGAGCAGGGCCCTCCTGTACCTTTTGTATTGAACTGTACTGTAATTGTGTTGTCCCCGCTATACATTGTGAAGCGATGCGTAAATTGTTGGCGCCATATAAATCGCGTATTATAATAATAATAATAATAATAATAATGCCACAGAGGAATTAGATCTGCTCATCAGATGGCTAGGTCCCCAGTCAACTGAACGCATCAAGAGGCTCAAAGCAGTTCACATCGACAACCCCACTGCAGGCCTTAATGCTGCTTGGGACAGACTTGAACGTACCTTTGGCAGCCCAGAGGCCATTGAAGATGCCTTATTCAAACGGTTGCAAAGCTTCCCAAAGATTTCTTCCAGAGACAATCTAAAGTTTCAAGAACTCAGCGATGTTCTATTAGAGCTTCAACTTGCTAAGGCGGACATCAACTTACCTGGTCTCAGTTACCTTGACACCTCTCTTGGCATCCACCCTATTGTTCTCAAGCTACCATATGGCATTCAAGAAAAATGGGCAGCGCTTGGATCAGAGTAAAAGTAAAATCATAAAGTTGCCTTTCCTCCTTTTTCCTACTTCTGCGAGTTCACCAAAGGAATTGCAGACACTAAGAATGACCCAAGTTTCTCATACGGTGACTGTAACCCTCTCAGTTCACCCTCTCCAAGACCTATGAACACACGTATGACACACAGAGACCATAGAGGTCCAGTGTTAGTGAAAAGGACTAATGTTCTACCTGCACCTGCTACAGTTCTCGAAAAGACTGATCAAAACAAGAAAATTGAGAACCCAAATCGTCAATGTCCGATACATGACAAACCACGTCCACTTAAGAAATGTATAGGCTTCAGAAAGAAAACCCTACAAGCACGTAAGGAACTTTTAAAGAAATTTGGAGTTTGCTACAAATGCTGTGCCTCCACAGTACACTTTGCAAAGGACTGTAAAGCTATCATCAAATGTATAGAGTGTGACAGTGATGACCATGTGCAAGCTCTTCATCAATATCCGCACAACTCTACTACACTCACAAACAATCTTCCTGAGGCAAAGCAAGGCAGGGAGCGCACAGATCAAACAGCACATGTACAGAAGTCTGTGGAGAAGGACTCTGCGACAAATCCTGTGCAAAGATTTGCTTGGTTCGTGTATACCCCAAAAGTCAGCCTGAAAAGGCCATAATACTGTATACTATCCTGGATGAGCAGAGCAACAGATCTCTTGCAAGGACACAGTTTTTTGAACCGTTGAACATAACAGGAGATGCTCTACCCTGAGCACTTGTGCCAGCACTACAGAAGTCTTAGGTAGGAGAGCCAGCGGTCTTGTAGTAGCTCCCCTGAATGACAATGTGGAAATATTCTTGCCCACTATCACTGAGTGCAACCAAATCCCAACCAACAAAGAGGAGATCCCTACTCCTGAAGCTGCCTTTCACCATTCTCACTTGAAGGACATAGCAGTAGGCATGTGCAATTCGTTTCGTTCCAAATTCGTTTTTTAACGAATTTCGACAAATTAGTTAATTCCGGAATATCCCAATTAACGAAAACCCGTTTAACGAATTTTTTCCGAATATTCATAAATTCGATAAAATTGGACATTCGTAAATTCGGGCATTCGTACATTCGCACATTAGTAAATTAGTGAATTTGTAAATTCGAAAATTCAGAAATCTGAAATAATAGTTAACTAATAATAACTTAACTATTAGTAATTACTAGTAATGGGGCGTACACACGGTCGGACTTTTCGTCTACAAAAGTCCAACGGACGCCGACGGACTAAAGCTGGCTGGTAATCCGATCGTGTGTAGGCTTCCCCGGACTTTCAGCGGACTTTTTCAGCCTCAAATCCGACGGACTTTAGATTTGAAACATGCTTCAAATCTTTACATCGTAACTACGATGGACCCCGAAATCCGCTCGTCTGTGTGCTACTCCGACGGACAAAAACCCACGCTAGGGTAGCTATTGGCTACTGGCTATGAACTTCCTTATTTTAGTCCGGTGTACGTCATCACGTACGAATCCGTCGGACTTTTGTGTGGTCGTGTGTAGGCAAGTCCGTTCGTTAGAAAGTCTGCCGCAAGTCCGCCGCAAGTCCGCCGAAAGTCCGCCGGAAGTCTGTCGGACAGGCTGTCGGACTTTTGTAGATGAAAAGTCCGACCGTGTGTACGCCCCATAACTTTTAAATTTGGCTGTTAGTGAACGTAACACATACAAATTTATCTGAAGTTATGAATGATCCGAAAAAACATAATGGAACATAATGAATTAATAATAATAAATAACAATAATAATAATAACAACGTTTTATTATTATTATTTATTATTAATTTGTTCCGTTCCATTCGTTTAGATGCAGCATTCGTTTTGGATAATTCGTAACTTCGGATAAATTCGTATTTGTTACGTTCACTGACAGTCAAATTTGAAAGGAAATTACAATACCTATAATTTAATAGTTAGTTACTATTTCAGATTTTTGAATTTTCGGGTTTTTGGATTTTCAAACTTCGAATTTACACATTTCCGAATTTTCTAATTTACAAATGTACGAATTTACGAATGTACGAATTTACAAATGTAAAAATGTACGAATGTACGAATGAATGAATGTACGAATGAACGAATGTTCGAATTTACGAATGTACGAATGAATGCATTTACGAATTTACGAATGAACGAATTTACGAATCACGATCATAACGAATGACCCGAAAAACGAAAAAAATAATAAACAAATGAAACTAAAACGAAAATGAACTAATTTTTTGGCTGTGCACATGTCTACATAGCAGACCAAATACCAGCCCTCGATGAAAGAGCTGTTATCCTGCTGTTACTCGGCCGAGACATCTTAAGGGTGCACAAGGTTTGTCAGCAAATCAATGGTCCACATTATGCACCTTATGCTCAGTGTCTGGATCTAGTCTGGGTCGTCATAGGCAATGTCTGTCATAACAAAGGCAAACTCTTACTCAGTCTCTTCCTTTAAAACACACAACCTGCCGAACGGATGGACTACTTGTTCTGCACAACGACCACATCAATATAATGTGAAAGATAGACTGTTTGAAAAAAGTGCACAACGGCACATCATACAAGACGATAAGAAAGCTCTTCATTTCTGGGATGACGACATCAGCAACACAGTGTTCGAGGTAACCACTAAAGACAATAAGTTGGCAGCTACCATGGAAGACAAAGAATTCTTGAAAACCATGAGTAAAGAGTTCTACCAAGATGATTCCAAAAGTTGAGTAAGACCTCTACCATTTCATACCCCAAGAAAGAGAGTACCAAATAACAGAATGGAACGCATTAGGAAGTTCTCCAAGCCTGAACAATGGCACTAACCACTTCCCACTAACCTCAACTCTGCTGATCGTGGCAATCGTGCAGTGCCTACTACTGCATTTATGGACACATCATGGCTGTCTCCACTAGTACTCTTGAATGATAAACTCATCTCAAGTTCTACAGATTCTCATCGCAACTGTTGGCCTAGGGGTCTTATTACAAAGACTATGCCAAGTATTGATGGAAAAGTACGGAAAGTAGAAGTTAAAGTAATCAAAGAAGGTTTTGCACACTTTTCCTTTAGTCCTATAAAGGAACTAGTACTTCTTTTGCCCAAAGAAGACAAGTCATCAACTTGATTCAAAGGGAGGTACGAAGGATTGATGCATGTTGCTGCCTTGTTTGCGTTGTTTCCCTTGTTCTTCCCTTCCTTCTTGTTTTGCAGGTGTTCTTGGAAAGAATCTTCAGTACTTACTTAAGACCTACTTTGGACTTTGACTAAAGTTTGTTAATAATAGAAATCATAGATTTTGACGGGGAGTGTCATGTTTCACATGCCTTGTGATATGCCTTTAAATGTTATATGTATTATTCTGTCCCTGGTTCCTCCCCTACCTATATATCAGTTTATTCTGTATAGCTAGCCCCACCCTTCTCCAAGTAATGCATTTCTGCACACATGTGGACTGGATCACATTATGATCTTTTGACCTATCCGATGTTCATTGTTGTAAGATCCTCACAGTTTATGGATTAAACTTCACAAGATCAACAAGGTGTCGTCTGGATCGAGTCACTGTCTGTTTATCCAAATACGATTGAGGTTATCGACATCTCAACATAACTAACTGTAAGTTACGGAGATCACACTTTCAATGCTTAGATTGGAGGAACAGAACAGTGCCCAAAGTAGCCCCTCTCTGCTAGGATCATCCCTTCTAGATTGAACAATGTCTTGTATATATTGGTTCTAACTTGGCTTAGTATATGGTGATAATGTGTTAACCTTCTTCCTTTATGTAGCACCCTCCTAGATAGGTGCTAGGATTAGGTCAATTTAGTCTCCAGTAGAGCTACATTTCTTAGTTTGGCAAATTTAGTTCTGGCTCACTGTAATCAGTTAGCTGTGTTTGGTATTTCTGGTCTGTTTTGTGCTTCAGTGGCTGCAGGATTGACTGCTTCCCCCTGGTTGTCCAGAATTGTTCTGAATGTTAGTGGGCAGGGAGAGTCTAATCAGCAGCTGAATATTTATACATGCCTGGCCAATCGCTGTGGAGAGGTGCCCAGATGGCAGCTGGGAGTGTGTATAAATACTATGAGACTGAGAGCAGAGGGGTTATTTTTCCCTGAAGATGAGTTCACAGCCTAGGGCGGCTGTTAGCCCCCTAGGCAATTCTGCCATGTGCCTATGGTTTATCAAGGCATCAGTTGGACTAACTGGAGGCTTGCTTTGCTGAGAGACTGCCATCTAAGGATCTAGTCTGGTATCACAGGGTGAGAGTGGCTGGGAGATATTAGAAGGACGCAACCAATTATCCCAGGACATTAGTGACTGCAAACTGGTGTGAGAGATCCTAGAGATAGTGTGTTGCTGCCATCCCTCATATGCTAGAGTCAGCAGGTTTATTGGGGACATTGTGTCTAATGTCCTGAAGAGCTTAGTCTATTTAATTCTTAGTGAAAGGACTTTGCTTAGGTTTCCAAGAGGAAGATCAATCTCCTCAAGTTGCTACTACAAAGCTCAGTCCATTGTTTACTTGTGCAAGGACTTGGCTCACAGTTATAAAGGAGAAAGTTTAGTGTCTTCAAATTGTGACTAAGGGTTACTGGATTATCCTACAATTACCCACCACCTATCCAAGTTTAGGTTATCATTAAAGCATCAAAAAGCATATCCCTAGACTGGTTAATGAGTTTGAAGAATGATCTGACTTGTGTGCCTGGCTGCAGGACAATTAATGGGAAATAGAATCCTGGGTATCTACTTAGCAGCTCCTATGGGGTAGTGCTACAATTAAATGAGCGTAAATCTACTTATGACAAAAAAATTATCTATACAGGGAAATGCCTCCTCTTCATCTCTATCCACTGAGCCTAATGGTAAATCCAGCACAGAGAGAAGAGAAATAGGTCTTTACTTACTGTGCCTAAGGTTAGATCCAGCCCTGTGGGAAATCGGCCTCTACTTAGTGTGCCTAATGGTAAATCCAGCCCTGAAAGAAATAGACCTCTACCTAGTGTGCCTAATCATATATCCAGCCCTGAAAGAACTAGGCATCAGATTACTGTGCCCAAGGGTAAATCTAGCCCTGAAAGAAATAGACCTCTACCTACTATGCCTAACAGTAAATCCAGACGCAAGAGAAATAGGCCTCTTTTTACTGTGCCCAATGGTAAATTCACCCCTCAGAAATAGGCTGCCATTGCCAACCTCCTTCTGGAAATGCTGATTGCCTGGTTGGCTGTCATTCCAAAGCCCCCTTCTGGAAATATTGTTTGCCTGGTTATCAGGCTCATTCAATGCCATCGTTTGCTGTGTACATGTTGCAGTGTGGAGTTGAGGAGGGTATTTAAACAGGAGTATCAATATTGTGGACAGAAGGTCATCAATTTCTCTCTTGGTAGTTTTCTTGTAAAAATTAGACCTGTTTATTGGAATTTCTGGTAAATGAAGTGTGAGCGTTTCCTACAACAGCCAATCAGGTTGAAGATATTGTCCAAAGCAGGAGGAGTGTCCTGGATGGCTGAGGGGATCGTGGACATCGCTGGAGAGAGAAGGGGCTCAGGTAGGTAATTGGGGGGTGCTGGGGGGGCTGCTACACACAGAAGGTTTTTTATCTTAATGCATAGAATGCATTAAGATAAAAAACCTTCTGCCTTTACAACTCCTTTAACTCTGGTGATGGGCTTTAATGCTGTGTTGTCACATCGTACATAGGTACAGCTGGCATCAATGTTTTATGCTGAAAGAACACTCAGTCTTGTGCCCCCAACATGTTGACTGTTCTGTCACCAACATCTCCCAGTCACTCTTTATGATCAGAAGCTTGAAGGACAGACTCCTGATCATGCGATGACCGTGACAGCCAATCACAGTGATTGCATGGTCAGGGGACCCAGGAAACACCACTGGCTTAAAATCCACCTAAACTAGTGTCAGGAGCCCTCAGGAAGGGGTTAAAGAGATTCTGTCCCTACAATGGAATAGCCCATAAAAGATTGCTGACCCCCTACACCACTACAGGACACAGTTGACATAAGGGTCAGCAAGAGGAACCACTGAATAGGTTTCTGAAGACACTTCAGTGAACAATATTTTTGCATTACACCTGCAGGCAGTGGTAGAGGTATTTATTTTTAGGGGGCTGTATTATAGACATTTTAAATTTCAGGTCAACCATAGAAATACAGAAGGGAGTGACAGATCAAAACCAGATAAAAGAGTACAAGTAGTATTGGGGACCATGTGTGACCTTCACCCAGGATGCGGTGCTTGCAGCAGAGCAGCCATTCACTTGGCCCAAACCGTATAAGCTCCAAAGCCGTCCAACAGGGTTCTATTCATGGAATAGAGTGGCTGGGGGGGGGGTGTTCAAAGAGAAGGTAAGTTTGTGTGGTTGATACTTTGCTACTGGATGGGCAAAGTGACCAAAATTGCTCTTTTACTTTATAAAACCTGTGATTTGAGAGGCTGATGTATATGAAGAACGTAAATTGCCGGAATGTCAGTTTTCCTTAAGGCACTTCCAGAATTGAGACGTCTGCGCACTCCTCACTGGCTGCAATAAACCTCCTGGGAAATCCTTTACCAATGATCGGCCTGGAAGTGAAATTCTGGGAGCGGTGTGTGGTTTTCCTGCAAACTTATTGTGAAATCTTCACATTCCAGCAAAGGAGCACGCAGCTGTGCAGATTCCTATATACGAGGGACTGATGTCATAATAAGCCTGGCAGTTCCTCCAAAACATGCAATGAAAAAAAATATGTGTGGAGTACTTTCATATTCCAATCTTCTTATTGGAAATAACAGATGTACAAAAATGAAAAAAGAACAAAGAAAGGGGAGACGTAAAGATCTCAGGTTATCATTCAAGTATAACATAAATTGCATTGACATGGCTTGGAAAAAATGAGCAAATAAACATTGTAGCCAGGGACAAGGGTAGCCAGGGACAAGAGATGGGCAGGAGGGACAGCTACCCTGGGCACTGTGGTATCATGTGAGGTGTTGAGGGCACTACATGGAGATTGGGGGGAGGGGATTTGTTTTGGGAGGAGGAATTTGGGAAGCGGCAGGAGGTAAGAACTGTTCTAGGAGGGGAAATGGGGGGGGGGGTGTGCTAAGAGTGCTGATTTGGGGGTGGGGGGATTTGAGTTGAGAGGGGGGACCAGGGAAAAGGATTTGTGCTAGGAGGGGGATTTTGGGGGGTTTGTGCTAGAATAAGTAATATGGTAGTGGGGGGAGCGGATTTGTGCTAGGCGGGGAACTTTTTTTTGGGAGGGGGATATGTGATAGTAGGGATGTTTGGGGGCATTTGTGCTAGGAGGGGATTTTTTTTTGGGGGGGGGGATTGTGCTAGGACGGAGGATTGGGGGAATTTATGCTAGGAGGGGGGTTTGGAGTGGGGGGGGAGAATTTGGAGAATTTGTGCTTGGAGGGGAAATTTGAGGGGTAGAGGATTTGTGCTAGGACGGGGGAATTTTTTTTGGGTGGGGGGAACTGTGCTGCGAGCATATGCAGAATGAGAGGATTTGAGATGCGGGGGATGGAGATGAAAGATTTGCCCTTGGAGGGGGATTTCAGCAGGGGGTGGAATTGTACTGGGATTTTGTGCTTAGGGGGTAAGCATGTATTTTTGCTGACACATAATGCTCATACATCTTGGGGTGGGCGCAATTTGCCATATTCGCCCTGGGCCCTAGATGACCTTGTCCCGGCACTGATTGTAGCACACAAATATGGAAACCAGAAGTCCATCTGGCAGAACTCATTACTAAAAGGCATAAACAGCAACTATCATCATTGATCCAGGACATATTACACCAGGGGTCTCAAAACTGTTTAAACAAAGGGCCAGTTTATTGCCCTTCAGATTAGGGAGGGGGGGCATACTGTGGCAAAATTTTTTCTGGCACCAGTAAACATCGCCACATTTGATATTAGGGGGAAGAATAGTGCAACATCGTTGGTATTATTGGGAGGAATAGCGCCCCATTGTTGGTGTCAGTGGGAGAAATGGTGGCCCATTGTTGATGTTAGCTGGCAGAGTAATATCAGTGGAAGGAATAGCGCTTTAAGGGCAAGATAAAGGCAAGCAAAGGGCCACATTTGGCCACAGTTTGGAGACCACCGTATTACACCATTGGGAAAATATATTATTTAAGCAGTTTGGACAGAGGCTTTTGGAGGGGACTGAATGCCAGCCTCTTGCTAACTGATTATGGGCCCTGGCATTTGGGGGAACGGTGCTCTTTGTGAGCTGTATGCCTGGGAACCCTTGAGGTGGCATTACTTTAGATTCAGGTCCATGTCCCCCAAGACACACAGACTCTGGGGACCCTGGATTTTAAGGGAACAATACTCTTTGTGAG
The DNA here is from genome assembly GCA_037952925.1 of Lithobates clamitans. Classification (NCBI taxonomy): domain Eukaryota; kingdom Metazoa; phylum Chordata; class Amphibia; order Anura; family Ranidae; genus Lithobates; species Lithobates clamitans. The sequence goes on along the minus strand of JBBGZY010001955.1, from coordinate 35,001 downwards.
GTGAATGAGAAATCCAGTCTGATCTGTACTAATCGGACTCAATGCTGTATGTATGTATATATAATGTGTGCTGTCTCATTGTGTTGTGTACTATTTGCTGTGCTAGTTTGGGGTGGGGCCGTATTCCAATGTTCTATTGTGTCTGTCTGCCTTGGATCATGGGATGTTTATCTCTATGGAGGGAGGGGAGATTCCTCCAGCAGCCCCCTGCTGATCAGACTGTTTACTGATGAGAAGTTTGAACACACCTGACCTGTGTGTCTATTGTCATTGGACAGTTTAACCCACCCTGTTTTCCAAGGGTGGGGGGGAAAGAGTCTCTGAGTTATTTTATCTGTTGTGTCCATGTGTGAAAATAAATGTTAATACCTGCTTGAACCTGAAGACAGAACATCTTGTCTCGTATTTGGGGGGGGAGAATTATTCGCATGGGTTTCTTGTTCGGCTGATTGAAGTGTTCGGTAGCTGCCTTTGTGTTTGGGTATGGAATGTCCTAAATGACTTTCCTATCACATCATGGCAGCATACACCTATGGGTTGTGGCTCCGCCCCCGCAACCTGATAGGACCGCGTAGCTATTAGAGTCTGAGAGAGCCCCTGCCCCAGCATTCTCCTTTTTTTCCTCACCTGTCAAGGACCGAAAACATGCATCCCTTACCTAAAACATTCGCCCCAGCCAGGTTCTAGCCTCTCCTGGGTGGAAGTCCTATCCTGTACAGCCTCTAAATGAGCTCAATGGAAGGAACCCCACTCTGATGGTCTCAGGGGTATGTTACAATACATTACAAACCTTAAACAGGTTTATGGATCGCAGCGGTCTCCAGCTCTTTTTCTGTGCACCTGTGGGTAACTTCCCCTCCTGTCTGTCTCCATAGCTCCAGCTTGTCTCCCCTCCGCTCTCTGTGCCTAGCGCCGAGCGTCTCAGCTCCTCGCGCATGCGCAAACAGCGGTATCTCGTCAGGGCATCCCACTTTCCAACTTCCAAAATGGCGTCGGAGGCCTCAGAGCGCATCTGAGCATGCGCAAGCGTGACGTCATCACCGCCGCGACGGCGGCAAGTTTAAAAATGCTGTAATGTCAGCATTTTCTTGTCTCTTCTCTCCTGAGCCTGTAAGGAGGAATTTTGACCGGATTTCTTTGCTACTCTACCCAGCTGTTCTACCCTGTCTCTCTCTTGCTATCTCCACGCCCAGGTAAGATCTATGATGGTTTTTTTTTTCTTTGCTTGTTTACTATCTGCTATCCCATGCATGCTAAGCCACCTATATATTATAGGTTGATTCATCACCTTTCATGGAGACCGTTGCCCAGGTAGACCATCGCCAGCCTACTAGGTAAGAGGGGATGATGGGTAAGTATGAAGAGAAGGAAAAAGAGAGCCCTCACTAATGCTGTTTAAATTGAACAGCCCCACCAGGTCTTCCAGATCGTCACATTCAAGACGAGGGGATCCTTCAAGAAGGAGCCGCTCAAGCCACAGGCAGAGTCGCTCAGAGCGCGGCAGAAGTCGCTCAAGTCGCAGAAGCCGCTCAAGTTGCAGGAGGAGCAGATCAAGTCGCAGGAGAAGCCGATCAAGATCAAGGCATAGTCGCTCCCACCACAAGAAATCCCCTGCGCGCAGGAAATCCCCTGTCACCCAGCCTTCCCGTCCACCCGGGAACTCCTGCTGGATTTGCGGTGCTACAGCACTCCCAGACAAACTAGCCTGTCGCACATGCTTCATTGAGGCAACTAAGGACAGAGAAACAGAGGCAAGAGAACCAATCGAACCATCACCACAAGTCGCAGAGCCAGAGGCCAGCAGACCTATACAAAGTACCTCATCCACTGCCCCATCATCATCAAAGACGTCAGACCCTCTCTCTGACACTGATGATCTAGAGGCATCCACCGGCTTCGACTTCTCATTGATCGACCCATTCGTGAAGTCAGTAAAAGAGGCGATCGACTGGGTGGAAGAAAAAGAAACTCCTCAAAAAGTGAGGAAATACTTTCCAAATCTTAAAAAAGACCCAGAGAACTTCCCGTTCATTGAGGAACTTGAGGATCTAATTAAGGATGAGTGGCAAAAGCCAGAGAAAAAAACTGGCCTCAGCAACAGATTATCAAAACTCTATCCACTTAAAGAGCCTAACGTCAACCCACTAATATCTCCTCCAGTGGTCGACTCCTCCCTAATGCGCCTCGCCAGGCACGTAACACTTCCAATAGAGGATGCAGTCACATTCAAAGATGTCCTGGATAGAAAGATCGATCTGGATCTTAAGAGAACCTACCTCTCGGCAGGTGGCGCTTGCAGGCCAGCAATAGCATTGGCTGCCATCGGTAAGGCTATCTCAAGCTGGTCCACGATGGCCGAGAAGCTGGTATCAGAAGGAATGGAGCAGGAGAAAGTTATCTCAGCACTCCAAGAACTTAGTCTTGCAGGCGACTTTGTCGCAGAAGCCTCTGTGGATATAATTAAAACCACTTCAAGAGCAATGTTAAGCTCAGTAATGGCCAGAAGGGCACTCTGGTTAAAACCCTGGTCGGCAGATCCCTCCTCAAAATCCAATTGGTGCAAAATACCCTTTGATGGCGTAAACCTTTTTGGAGAAAAACTGGACGTGGCTATTTCTAAAGTCACGGGGGGAAAATCGGGACTCATCCCTTCAGATAGGAGGCCCAGGCAGCAGAGACCACCGGTTTCTAGAAGAAATCTGCCAGATAAATACAGAGAGGCAAGATCCTACAGGCCCGGAAAAGAGTATAGGAGGAACTGGAAGAATCCCCAGTCATCATTCCTCAAGCTCCAAAAGTCTAAGACCCCTGCCACAGGGGAACAAAAGTCTTTTTGAAGGTGCGTCCGCCCAACCAGCTTTAGTGGGGGCCAGACTCATGAGTTTCAAGCAGGTCTGGGCGGATACAATAAAGGACCCATGGACGATAGACACTGTCCAGTTCGGCCACAAATGGAAATTCAAGACACGGGCTCCAAGAGACCAATTCTCTGTAACCAGATTACCTGCATCTCGGGAAAAAAGGATGCTACTGACAAAGTACGTCCAAGACCTGTTACAAAAGGAAGCCATAGTGGAGGTTCCAATATCCCAAAGGTCAACGGGATTCTACTCCCCGTTGTTTCTGGTGAAGAAGAAATCGGGGGATCTACACCCTGTCTTAGATCTAAAAAATCTCAATCGCTCAATCTTAGTCGAGACATTCAAAATGGAGAGCCTCCAGTCAATTTTTCGGGCCATGAATATCGGGGATTGGATGCTTTCCGTCGATTTACAAGACGCCTATCTGCACGTCCCCATTCACATCTCATTCCAAAAGTTTCTCCGCTTTGCGGTAGGTCTCCATCATTTTCAACTCCGAAGCCTCCCGTTCGGGATCTCCACCGCTCCAAGGACATTCACAAAAATCTTACTGCCAGTAATATCCTTACTAAGAGAACAAGGATTGAGGGTCCATCATTACCTGGACGACATCCTTTTGCTAGCAGACAATCAGGATTCCCTTCTACTGCATCGATCCATTCTGATTACCACCATACAAAACTTCGGCTGGATCATAAACTGGGGGAAAAGCAATCTGCAGCCCACTCAGAGAATGATATTCCTGGGGGCGGAACTAGACACCCGTCTCAATACGGTGGAACTTCCGCGGGAAAAAATTCCCAGCCTCATTCAGAAGGCAAGAAAGTTATTAGCCTCTACCGTACTACCAGCCCGGGAGTACCTCAGCATACTGGGGTCATTCTCAGCAACCATCCCAATGGTACAATGGGCCCAATGGAACACCAGACCTCTGCAAGCATCATTGTTAAAACAATGGAACGGGGTATCATTGTCTCAGCCGATCATAGTCCAGAAAGAAATAAAACAATCACTCTGGTGGTGGACCAGATTGAACAATCTGAAGAGATGCAGGCATATAGTCCCTCTTCCTCAGGAAATAATCACTTCAGACGCCAGCCTGAAGGGCTGGGGGGCACACTACCGCCATCACGCAGTCCAGGGCCTTTGGACATTCAGAACACAGAACGTGGTTTCAAATATATTGGAGATGAAAGCAGCTTTCCAAGCTCTGTTAGCCTTCAGCCCCCTCCTCAGGGGGAAAGAGGTCCTGCTAAAATTGGACAACAGAGTGGCAGTTGCCTATATCAACAGGCAGGGGGGCACCAGGAGTCGCTCCATGATGCAGGAAGTCCGTCCAGTCTTCGAGTGGGCACAGCTGAACCTGTCGGGATTAACGGCAGCGTATGTCCCAGGAGTCCAAAATCAACTAGCCGACTCTCTAAGTCGGACCGTTGTATCAAACAACGAGTGGGCCTTAAGTCACCAAGCCTTTACCCTCATAACCCAGACCTGGAGGATACCGGATATAGACCTGGCGGCAACACCGGTCAACACGAAATGCCAGAGATATCTAGCCAGAATTCCTTCCCCATCGGCAGAAGGCACGGATTGCCTACAACACGACTGGAACTTCCGTTTGGGGTACATATTTCCGCCAACACCACTCATTCCGAGATTCTTACTCAGACTCAAGAGGTCGAAAGCCACAGTGCTAGCAGTCCTCCCATTTTGGCCGAGACGACCATGGTTTACGACGCTCCTCCAATTGAGCACAGCAGAACCACTGACACATCCAATGACAGCGGATATACTGTCGCAGGGGCAACTCCTTCACCCATTTCCGGAGAGGCTGCATCTAACAGCATGGAGATTGAAAGGACTAGGTTCTTAGTCCAAGGTTGCTCCCAGAAAGTGATAGACACTCTCCTCCAGGCCAGAAAATCCACGACCAATAAAACCTATAAAAGGGTCTGGGAGAGTTTTCTCTTAGTCGCACAACAGCAATCCTGGAACCCGGCATCTCCATCAGTTGCTCAGATCCTCGAGTTTCTCCAGTTAGGTCTAGATAAAGGTCTTAGGTCTAGTACCCTGAAGGTACATGTATCAGCCCTATCCGCCATGACAGGAGTGAAATGGGCTCAAGAACCTCTCATCATCCAATTTCAGAAGGCTTGCCTAAAGCTGAGACCACCTAGGAAACCTTCCTTCCCAACATGGGATCTTTCAGTAGTGTTAGAAGCCTTATCCCATGAGCCATTTTTTCCGTTAGAGAATGTTTCCCTGTGGGACCTAACTCTCAAAGTCACTTTCCTAATAGCAATTACATCAGCTAAAAGGGTATCGGAAATTCAGGCCTTACAGGCTAAGGAACCATACTTGATGTTCTATCCAGACAAAGTAGTCTTAAAACCATCGGATCGCTTCATCCCGAAAGTGTCATCATCTTTCCACTTTAACCAAGAACTATGTCTCCCCACCCTCTCCACAGAACAGGGTGATCCACATCCGCTTGACATAAAGTCGAATATCCAGGCCTACCTCCTGGCAACCAGCAATTTGAGGAAGACAGAGGACCTACTGGTCATTCCTCATGGGTTTAGAAGAGGACAAGCAGCAACCTCTCGCACCATCGCAGCATGGTTGGTGAAGATCATTAAGAGAGCTTACGCATCTAACAATGCACGAGTACCTGAGGGCTTAAGGGCACACTCCACAAGGGCAATGGCGACCTCCTGGGCGGCCTACTGCAGGGTATCAGCCGAAACCATCTGCAAAGCAGCCACTTGGTCTTCAAAAACCACTTTTATCTCTCATTATAAAGTGGACTCCGCTAGATTGTCCACGGTAGAATTTGGGAGAGCAATTATTCAGGCTAACTCCTCAATACCTTCTAAATAAAAACTTATCTTTTGCTCATACCCACCCAGTTTGCGAGTTATTCCCCATAGGTGTATGCTGCCATGATGCGACAGGAAAACGGAAAATTGTATACTCACCTTTCCGTAATTTTCCTTTCCTGTCGCATCTCATGGCAGCATACAAATGCCCACCCATCTGAGGTGAGGTATATATACACGGAGAATGCTGGGGCAGGGGCTCTCTCAGACTCTAATAGCTACGCGGTCCTATCAGGTTGCGGGGGCAGAGCCACAACCCATAGGTGTATGCTGCCATGAGATGCGACAGGAAAGGCAAATTACGCAAAGGTGAGTATACAATTTTCCGTTTTAACCCCTTTCATACTCGGGGTGTCGTTACAGACCATAACAGGAGTCAGGTACTACACTCGAATACATCAAGAAATAAGAATGAGGTAAGAAATGAAAAGAAGAAATAAGAGAAGAAAACAAAAAGAATAAAAGAGAAGTGGAAGTAGAGGAGGGTCAGCCGAGGCCCCATTAGGGGACAGATAAGTATTGAATCCACCAGTCCCAAGTTTTATCAAACTTCGTCCTATTGTCATGAAGAATGCAAATAAGTTTGTCGTTAACCATGATCCAATTCATGATCCAATTCAATTTACTTTTAACGTTGTCAAGTGGCACCATTGATCGCTTCCAGTGTTTATTAATAGTGATCCTCGCTGCCAGGAGCATATGGAGGATCAATTTTGTTGATTTTTTTTGGGACCTCCGTAGACAATTTCTGAATATTGGCTTCCTCTGGGAATCAATAAATATTGACTCCTGCCACTGAATGAATAAAGTTGAACATCTGAATCCAAAATCTAGACACTATGGGGAATTGCCACCAGATATGGTTCCCCATTGTCCACAGCGCCGAAAACAAGTAGGCGATGCGGTAAAAATACATCTTTGCAAGTCGTGTGGGAACCAGGTGCCATCTTAGGAGTGTTTTATAATTGGATTCTATTGATGTGACCCAAAAAGACCCAAAGTGTGAGCCGCTCAGGCTTTAGGAGGGGGTGCAAGTGCTCGGTATCCTCTGCTGTGAGTGCTGGCTTGGGAGGGAGCTTGTCTCGGCTCCTACCATCATTGAGTGTTGAAGAAAGTCTCCTTGTAGCCACACATCGGAACGATCCCATAACTTAGTGATGTGTGGCAACCTCAGCCTGGGCTCCAACCAGGCCACGCTCCCCCTATGACTAAGCACCGAGGGGCGGGGCAAAATGTGTTGGGGGCGTGGCCTGGTTGGAGCCCAGGCTGAGGTTGCCACACATCACTAACTGATGGGATCGTTCCGATGTGCGGCTACAAGGAGACTGTCTTCAATACTCAGTGGATTCTATTAATGTCGTATTAATAGAGATCTTGGACAGAGCATAGGCAATGTCCTGACATTCAGTCAGTTCAAGAGAAAAATGTAAGTCTTGTTCCCAATGGACCATATAAGGGAATTTAGCATTTGATCAGTAAGGGAAGCATAGATAGTGTGGAGTCCTTTTAATTATATAAAAGCATCTTCTTTTTCAAATTACAGCCAAACATAAATCCAGGATTATGTAAAAGATACCAATAAATGCAGCTATTATTATTTTGAGTTTTACATTTAATAGTATAAGTACCTGAATTTACTTTGGTACAGCAGCATTTAGACTGGGAGAGGGAGGAGCAAGACTAGCAGCCAATCAGATGTGCTGGTGATGGCAAAGAACATGCTGATAGAAGGAGAGAACTGAATGAGCAGAAGGATGAGCTCATCAGTGTTTGTCTGCTCATTAACTGTCCAGCCACAAGCTGGGGGCACAGAAGTGACTAAGCTGTATTGATTAACTGCAGCTGAGAAGTCAGGTCAACCGACTGGTAATGCTATCTGGCAGGACTGTGTAAATGTCAGGAGTAACTAGGCCAAAATGCAATCATCAAAGCTCCCATATATGCATTTCCACTGTGCATTTAGTTGTTTGTTTGGAGCTTTAAAAGTTAAACAAGAGTTAACTAAAATGTGTAATGCGTTTGATTTAAAATTCTATATATAGAGCAAAATATGTGTGTGGGAGTAGCTCGGCACGTTAGTTTGTGGCTTTGGTGGCAGAAATGGCTTCCATATGAATTTTCAAGACTAATAACTTTTCCCGCACACGATCTTACACACCTACCAAAAATGTAAATATAGTGTGAATATGAGCTCCATCTATGGTGGGAACTGAATCCAGTGACCAGCATCCTCTACCTCTCCAATACATGCATCTGCCTTGTATTTTTATGGTACATGCACATGGCCGTGTACGGAAACTAGTATGCAGTATCTTGCTGACAGAAGCTAGTGTACAGCGCCAGCCAGGGGCGTTGCTAGGTCTACAAAAGATCTGGGGCTAGAGCCCATAGCAGCGTAGTAAAGAAAGTCATACGCTTGGATGGGCATACACATGTATATACAGTAATATACGTGTGGGTGTATATATATCCCCAGAGAGCCCCCCACTTACATCAGGGTCCCCAGAGAGCCCCCCTTACATCACCTTACATCAGGGTCCCCAGAGAGCCTCCTCCTTACATCAGAGTCCTCAGAGAGCCTCCCCCTTCCATCAGGGTACCCAGAGGGCCCCCCCACTTACATCAGGGTTCTCAGAGAGGCCCCCTTACATTAGGGTCCCCAGAGAGCCTCCCCCTTAAATCTGGGTCCCTAGAGAGCCTAGGCCTTAAAATCAGGGTCCCCAGAAAGCCTCTCCCTTACATCAGGGTGCCGAGAGAGCCCCCCACTTAATAAGGGTCGCCAGAGAGCCTCCCCTCCCCTTGGGGACCCCTGGAGAGACTCTGGGCTATTGGCCTCAGATTCGGGGCTATAGCCCCAAAAGCCACCCCCTTGCAATGCCCCTGGCGCCAGCTAATCCTGCCTAGAGTCCTCCCCTGCTAGGTCGCAGGGGGACATTTCAGCCTAGTGTTCTTTGTTGATAGAACTGAGGCAGCTATTGCTACCTAACATCCTCTGTTGCTAGGATGCAGGCAGCTATTCTGGCCCAGCATACTGCTACTGCCACCTAGCATCCCCTGTGGCTAGGATGCGGACAGCTATTGCTGCCTAGCATGCTTCATTGCTAGGATGCAGGCAGCTACTTTTGCCTAGCATCCTCAGTTGCTTGGCATAGAATTTCCGGTTGCTAGGATGCAGGCAGCTATTGGCTCCCAGCATCCTCTGTTGCTTGGCTTAGCATTTCCGGTTGCTAGGATGCAGGCAGCTATTGCCCCCTAGCATCCTCTGTTGCTTTGCTTAGCATTTCCGGTTGCTAGGATGCAGGCAGCTATTGCCTCCTAGCATCCTCTGTTGCTTGGCTTAGCATTTCCGGTTGCTAGGATGCAGGCAGCTATTGCCTCCTAGCATCCTCTGTTGCTTGGTTAGCATTTCCGGTTGCTAGGTTGCAAACGCCTACTGCCGCCTAGCATTCTCTCTTGCTAAGGTGCAAATGGCCCTTGTACTGTAATAGAGTACATTTGTGCTGTAAGGTGTAAACATAACGGTTACATGTGTACAGCATAAAATATAAGCAGGACCTCTGAATTTTTATATTATTTTATGGATTAAAACGCAGTGCAGATTTACTGATCTTTATGCTTCTGTGTGCATGGACCCATAGAATACAATACACCTATGTTCAGATCCATTGAAAAAATAAAATTGCTGATAGAACTGCCGTGTTTTTTACAGATGTGTGCATGATCCTGAATACAAACTGTGAGAGAGATTTACTAAAACTGGAGCACACAGAATCTGGTGCAGCTGTGTCTTGTAACCAATCAGCTTCTAGCTATAATTGTCAAAGCTTAAGCCCTCCTTCACATCGGAGAAATTTGACATGTCAAATCGCAGCCTATTCCTGGCAACAGCATTGTCCCAATCGGCGTGACGCCGACTTTGTGGCGCCGCACCGATTTCCAAAAGTAGTTCCTGCACTACTTTTGGGGACTTCGGGGGCGACTTCAATAGACATCTGTGCATGAACCCGCAACAGATGTCTTTCAAATCGCCCCCCGAACTCGCACTAAAATGTTTGAAAGTGCAGCTGAACCCCCGCGATTTCAAACACGCCTTCAGTGTGAGCGAGGGTTTAGGCCGGGTTCACATATGTGGGGCCGCGGTTTCCAGCCTGGGGTTCGGTGCATTCCAGTTCAGGTGTGATTTAGGTCCGAATTTTTGCCAGAATTCGCACCTGAACCGGACCCAAAAGTGCACAGGACCCTTTTTGGAATTTGTATCGCGCCCGCCCTGGACATTGAGAGCCAGTCACACTGGCATGTCATGTGAACTGGATGCGGTGAAAACTGCATCCAATTCGTACATATGTGAACCTGGCTTTATTGAACAAGCTATACACACTATGCAACTTTTGTTGTTAGATTTCCTTTAGATTTACCTTCAACGATGTAGTGCAAGGGCCTGCCTGATTGCATACTAATTGAAAGGGTTTAGGTTTTCCCTCATAGAATATGGTTTTGGTAAATCTAAAGGAAAGAAAATTGTATAGTGTGTAATATAGCTTAAGAAGCTGATTGGTTACTATGCACAGCTGCACCAGATTCTGTGTGCACCAGTTTTAGTAAATCCTCCCGACTGTTAGATATGTTGCATTGCTTAAAAAATATATACAAATGAAATTCTGACTCTACAAAAGCATTCTTCAAAAAACTGTAGGCAAAACCCCCCTCCAGACAGAATGAACACTTCAAGAGCCTGTAGATTCCCCGCTCAGAAGAAGTAAGTCGAACAGGCAATGAATAGTTTACAAAGTTGACATTTTCTCCATCTTGCCATACCTCTGTGACCTGTCAGAAAAACAAATGGAACAACCTTTTAAGAGCGCTGCAGGTTAGGTTGGTCTGTCTCAGGTATGTAGGCTGCAGCACTGTCCCTTTCCAGTGCAGAGAGTGAGTCAGATATTGACTTTGGAGATTCCCCTGAATGTGATCACAAACTAATACCAGAACAAATATACTTAGCAGGTGGAACGCAGTCATCATTCTATGACTAAGATGCAGATAGACCTATGTACAAAGAGGGTTTCCTTCATTATCCAGCGCCTTCGTTTGGACTCTCCTCAGTGGCGGCTGGTGCTCAAAATTGTTTTGGAGGGGGCGCAAACTGAAAAATTCAGAAAAAAAACCCATCAATTGCAGCCTCACTGTGTCATCAAACGCAGCCACTGTGCCATCAATTGCTGCACTGTGCCATCAAACGCAGCCATTGTGCCCTCAATCGCAGCCATTGTGCCCATCAATTGCTGCACTGTGCCATCAAACGCAGCCATTGTGCCCTCAATCGCAGCCATTGTGCCCATCAATTGCCGCCACTGTGCCATCAAACGTAGCCACTGTGCCCATCAATTGCCACCACTGTGCCATCAAACGCAGCCACTGTGCCCATCAAATGCAGCCACTGTGCCATATCAAATGCTCCCACTGTGCCCCATCAAATGCTCCCACTGTGCCCCATCAAATGCTTCCACTGCACCCTATCAAACGCTCCCAATGTGCCCCATCAAATGCTCCCACTGTGCTCCATTAAATGCTCCCACTGTGCCCCATCAAATGCTCCCACTGCTCCCTATCAAATGCTCCCACTGTGCCCCATCAAATGCTCCCACTGTGCCCATCAAATAGTCCCACTGTGCCCATCAAATGCTCCCACTGCGCCCATCAAATGCTCCCACTGATCCCTACCAAATGCTCCCACTGTGCCCCATCAAATACTCCCACTGATCCCTACCAAATGCTCCCACTGTGCCCCATCAAATACTCCCACTGTGCCCCATCAAATACTCCCACTGTGCCCATCAAATGCTCCCACTGTGCCCATCAAATGCTCCCACTGCGCCCTATCACATGCTCCCACCGTGGCCCATCAAATGCTCCCACTTTGCCCCATCAAATGCTCCCACTGCGCCCATCAAATGCTCCCACTTTGCCCCATCAAATGCTCCCACTGCGCCCTATCAAATGCTCCCACTGTGCCCCATCAAATGCTCCCACTTTGCCCCATCAAATGCTCCCACTGCGCCCTATCAAATGCTCCCACTGTGCCCCATCAAATGCTCCCACTGTGCCCCATCAAATGCTCCCACTGTGCCCATCAAATGCTGCCAGTGTGCTCCCCCCCGCCCACCATCTGCCCGGCACTTACCCTGTCTCGGTGGGGCAGCAGGTGATGGCGGCAAGCGGTGTCCTTCATTCCTCTTCATGTCTTCTCCCATCCTCTGCTATGATTGGACACCTGGAATGCGTCCAATCACAGCGCCTGTCGTTTCATCAGGTGACGGGTAACAGATCCGAGCACCTGATTGGCGGAGAGACGGTTCGGTGTTAGGAAAGTGAATATTTATTCGCTTTTCTAACACAGCTGGGTGAACTGCGAACGCCAAGTGTGGTGCTCGCTAATTACCTTTTTGACGCCTATTAGAGCCTATGGTGTTTAAAAAAAAAATCCCCCGTCGCTGTAATTCAGGCGCCCAGCACCCGAAAAGGGACCAGGTGCCTGAATAGGAGGTGGCAGCGGCGGCCATAGATAGATTTATGCAATGCATTAATCTATCTATTGGTGATAGAGGGGGTGGCAGAAGAGAGGGGGCGGCACCCGTACGCCATTATGGACGCACCGCCACTGACTCTCCTGTATGCCCTAAGCCAGTGTTTCTCAACTCCAGTCCTCCAAGGCGCCCCAACAGGTCATGTCTTCAGGATTTCCCTCCTGATGAAACGGCTGTGGTAATTACTAAAGCAGTGAAACTGATCAAATCACCTGTGCAAAATAGTGGAAAGCCTGAAAACGCGACCTGTTGAGGGCGCCTTGGAGGACTGGAGTTGAGAAACACTGCCCTAAGCCCTCGTTCACCTCGACTGCAGCTTTGAAATTGTGTGACTTAACCTGAAATCGCACGATTTCTCAGTGCGACTTTGAAGACATCTGTGCAGCTTCATGCACAGGTGTCTATGCAAGTCGCACTGGAAATTGCCAAAAGCAGTGCATGTACTACTTTTTCAAAAACGTGTGGCACCGCAAAGTCAGCATTGCATCGATTTTAATGGTGCCATTTCCGGCAAGAGGGTGAGACCTGTCAAATCGCATAGGAAATCGCTCCAATGTGAAAGGGGGCTTAGTATGAATTCACGCCAGTGTTACCTTCCTGCAGCCCTTCATGTATGACTATAAAATAATAATAATAATAATAGAGTCATTTAGATCATCCATGAATGAATACGTTGTTTTATCCACACAGAGAAGATACTTTAAAGGGCTTGTTCGTACCAGAATGCACCATGCATTGTATAACGTGTGCTTTCTGGTGTATATTGTGAAGGGCGGTGAGATACATTGTTACAACACTTTGCGCTGTTTCTTTTTTTTTTTTTTTTTATGTAAAAAACAATTGAAGTGTCACAAAGTGGCACTTCATTCAACTCAGTGCACTGAGACACGGGTTGCGTCATACTGCCGTCCATTGAAAAGCTGTACAGTGTGTTGTGCTGTGTAAAAATGCAGACATCAGACAAATGTTGCTATTCCACAGGTGTGCGCAATTTTAAAGTGTGACATGTTTGGTATCTATTTACTCGGCGTAACATCATCTTTTATATTTTACCAGAAATCGGGTATAACCACTCGACCTTCCGGAAGGTTTACTCCCCTTCATGACCAGGCCATTTTTTGCTTTTTTTTTGGCACTGCGTTAATTTAACCAACAATTACGCGGCCATGCAACCCTGTATACAAACAAAATTTATATCATTTTTTCCTACAAATAGAGCTTTCTTTTGGTGGTATTTGATCACCGCTGAGTTTTTTTATTTTTTGCGCTATAAACAAAAAAAAACCCGACAAAACGGATAATTTTGAACAAACAATGTTTGTTACTCTCTGCTATAAAACTTATCCAATAAAAAAAATATATTTCTTGTAGGTGCCCGCCAGGTTTGCACACATCTCAGGAGGGATTTTGTCCTGCTCCTCTTTGCAGATCCTCTCCAAGTCATTAAAGAGAAGGTCCAGCCCTCCCCCCCCCCCCACGAAAAATTCAAAGTCAGCATCTACAAATACTGTAGCTGCCGACTTTTAATATTAGGACACTTACCTGTCCAGGGAGCCCACAATGTCGGCACTGCAGCCGATCTTCGGATCGGCTGTTGGGTGCAGCCGCCGCCATTCCAGGTAAGGGAACACAGCAGTGATGCCTTTCGGCTTCACAGCCAGGTCCCTACTGTGCATGCAGGAGGAGGCCTGTCGAAAACAGGTACCTGTCGCCCCCCCCCCCCCCCGAAAGGTGCCAAATGTGACACCGGAGGGGGGAGGAGACGGATAAGCGCACGTTCCACTTTTGAGTGGAACTCCGCTTTAAGCTTTTGAGGCTGCCGTTTGGCGTTTGACGTTTCAGCTCCCTCCACATATTTTCTATAGGAATAAGGTCTGGAGACTGGTTAGGCCACTCCAGGACCTTAATGTGCTTCTTCTTGAGCCACTCCTTTGTTGCCTTGGCCCTGTGCTTTGGGTCATTGTGATGTTGGACTACCCATCCACAACCCATTTTCATTGCCCTGGCTGAGGTAAGGAGGTTTTCACCCAAGATTTGACAGTACATGGCCCCGTCCATCGCCCCTTGGATGCGGTGAAGTTGTCCTGTCCCCTTAGCAGAAAAACACCCCAAAGCATAATGTTTCCACCTCCATGTTTGATGGTGGGGATGGTGTTCTTGGGGTCGTAGGCAGCATTCCTCCTCCTCCAAACACGAGTTGAGTTTATGACAAAGAGCTCGATTTTGGTCTTATCTGACTACAACATTTTCACCAAGTTCTCCTCTGAATCATTCGGATGTTCATTAGCAAATTTTAGACGAACCTGTACATGTGCTTTCTTGAGCAGGGGGACCTTGCGGGCGCTGCAGGATTTCAGTCTTTCATGGCGTAGTGTGTTACCAATTGTTTTCTTGGTGACTATGATCCCAGCTGCCTTGAGATCATTGACAAGATTCTCCCATTTAGTTCTGGGCTAATTCCTCCCCGCTCAGTGCAGACCCCCCTCTTGAGCAATATAGACCCCCCTCAGTGCAGACCCACCTCTCCAGCAGTGTAGCCACCCCCTCAGTGCAGACCCCCCTCCAGCAGTATAGCCCTCGCTCAGTGCAGACCTCCCTCTCCAGCAGTATAGACCCCCCTCAGTGCAGACCCCCTCTCTAGCAGTATAGACACCCCTCAGTGCAGACCCCCCTCCAGCAGTATAGACCCACCTCTCCAGCAGTGTAGCCCCAATCCAGCAGTATAGCCCCTGCCCAGTGCAGACCCCCCTCTCGAGCAGTATAGCCCCCCTCAGTGCAGACCCCCCTCCAGCAGTATAGACCCCCTTAGTGCAGACCCACCTCTCCAGCAGTGTATCCCCCCAGTGCAGACCCACCTCTAAAGCAGTGTAGCCCCCCCAGTGCAGACCCCCCTCCAGCAGTATAGTCCCCGCTCAGTGCAGACCTCCCACTCCAACAGTATAGCCCCCCTCAGTGCAGACCCCCCTTTAGCAGTGTAGCCCCCCTCAGTGCAGATCCCCCCTTCAGCAGTATAGCCCCCGCTCAGTGCAGACACCCCTCTCCAGCATTATAGCCCCCCTCAAGCACAGAGGGGGTGTTTATACTGCTGGAGGGGGGTCTGCACTGAGGGGGTGTCTATACTGCTGGAGGGGGGTCTGCACTGAGGGGATGTCTATACTGCTGGAGAGGGGGGTATGCACTGAGGGGGTGTCAATACTGCTGGAGGGGGGGCTGCACTGAGGGGGTGTCTATACTGCTGGAGGGGGGTCTGCACTGGGGGGGTGTCTATACTGCTGGAGGGGGTCTGCACTGAGGGGGTCTATACTGCTGGAGAGTGGTCTATACTGCTGGGGGGGTCTGCAATGAGGGGGGTCTATACTGCTGGAGAGGGGTCTACACTGCTGGAGGGGGGTCTGCACTGGGGGGGCTATACTGCTGCAGGGGGGTCTGCACTGAGGGGGGTCTATACTGCTGGAGAGGGGGTCTGCACTGAGCGGGGGCTATACTGCTGGAGGGGGTCTGCACTATGGGGGGGCTACACTGCTGGAGAGGGGGGTCTGCACTGAGGGGGGCTAGACTTCTGGAGAGGGGGTCTACACTCAGGGGGGTTTATACTGCTGTAGGGGGGTCTGCACTCGGGGGGGTCTATATTGCTGTAGGGGGGTCTGCACTCAGGGGGGTCTATACTGCTGGAGGGGGGTCTGCACTGAGGGGGGCTATACTGCTGAATGGGGGTCTATACTGATGGGGGTCTGTACATAGTGAGGGAGGGGGATCCCTCTTTACTGAGGAAGGGAGATCTATACTGTGGGAGGGGGGTCTGTACTTAATGGGGGGTCTATACTGAGTGAGGGGGTCTGGGTCTGTACTTAATGAAGGGGGGTCTGTAGTTGGGGGAGGGGGGTCTATACTGAGGGAGGGGGGTCTATAGTTGGTGGAGGAGGGGTGACACCAATTTTTTCCGCACCGGGTGACATAAACCCTTGTGACACCAGTGAGTACAACCAGCCTATCAGATTTTTTTCATGCAATCACTGCCAGGGGCTATAGCCGTAAACAGTGATCTTTGTATTTTGAGTGCTGGGAAATCTCCTGCTGTCAGAATACAGTAGCTCTGCAGGAAGGACATTCAGTTTTGATGGGAAAATCTAGCAATTTTTTTTTTTCACCACGGGTTGAAGGAAAGAAAATTGGTTAATGTATGGCCCACCTATGTGTGCAAAATTGTGCATGTTTATGTGTGTTCATTCAAGGGGCTTCTAATGGACCTGCATCTTTTTTCCTGTGGCGCCTCACCACAATGCTTAGATGGTTCAAGTTGATTCACTTTGCCATATTGCATGCTTGTGAGGTTCATTGGGGTGCCATTCAAAATGACACCCCTTGGATTCATTGGTTATGCATTGTAACACATGATACTAAGTGTGGTGTATTTATGTGGCATTCACCATTCACGACACTGCAATGCACCACATTTATTTTCTTGCATTAGCCTGTGCTCTGGGGCAACGCGTTTTACTGTGCCATAATGAAGTGACAATTTTCGAATGGTCCATAACAGAACTTTCTCCATCCAATTAAACTAACCAGTATCATGAGAGATCACACATTCTTTTCACCTGTACACCATCCACATCCTGACCAAAATTATAGTCCCGAATCCTGGGACACTGATAATCCCGCCCACATTTCAGTAGGATACTTTATGGGTTGCACCGCCCATACCCTACCTCTAAGTATGCAGGGACCACCCACTCATGACCATAATCCCTGCAATTAAAGTAGACCTTCACCCTCAAGAGCTCCCATTATGTAATGCAATTTTTTCTGATTTATGTTTTTTTTTGTCCACCCTCCCCCCTGCCATTATTCTTGCCCAGGCATGACTGATGTGTTCTTGCTCCTGCAGCTCCCTGGGACTTCCCTGTATCATATCACAGTAGGCTGCAGGATACAGTGCCTGGTGGGTGGAGCTGGAGTGCATCATCCATCATCGGTGGGTGGCAACCTGAACCTGGTGAAGGCAACCAGCTTCTGATCACTGAGGGAGGTCCAAGATGGCGGTGCGGGACCTGGGCTGTGTCACCTGAGCAGCGGATTGCAGCAGAACATTTACTAAATTCACTGGTTAGATGAGTGAAGAACAATGCTGCACAACAATAATGCCCCGTGCACGCGGTCGGACTTTCCGACGGAAAACGTGCGATCAGAGCTTTGTTGTCGGAAATTCCAACCGTGTGTAGGCTCCATCGGACATTTTCCATCAGAATTTCGTCACACAAAATTTGAGAGCTGGTTCTCAAATTTTCCGACAACAAAATCCGTTGTCGTAAATTTCGATCATGTGGTGACGCACAAAGTGCCACGCATGCTCGGAATCAAGCAGAAGAGCAGCACTGGCTATTGAACTTCATTTTTCTCGGCTCGTCGTATATGTTGTACGCAATGGCGACCCTAGGGGGGGCCAGAGGGGGCCCTGACCCCCCCCAACATTATGCTGTGCCCCACCATGTGCCCCCCCCCAAAAAAAAAAATTTTTTTTTTTTTTTTTTTACAAAAAATCAATGTCTAAGAGGGAGAGAGTCCCCAGTCAGTTCCTGCGGGTGATTCCTCCCCCCTCCCCTGCTCGCTGACACTGCATAATGCGAGCGTTCACACAACCACGGCCGCCCGATCTGCTCCTTCACCTGCATCCTCATTGGCAGGGAGAAGAGCGAGTTGCAGGAAGGACTCCACCAGGACTCTCAGTTACTGAAAAAACAGACTGATTTCTCCTGTCCTTAGGACAGGAGGACCAGCCTGTAAATTCCAAGAGATGCCAGACCAGCGCTGTCAATAGCAGGGGCAGGACAGCAAGAGGAGGCTGGGGAACCCCACAGTGGCAGAACACCAGGGCCCCGAGGCAAGACAACCTTTGCAACCCTGATAGTTCTCCCACTGCTTTGGATCCTTATATTTTCTTGATATGCTGGTGACATATATCTCGTTTTCTGCCACCCTGGGGGACCCCAATACAGTAGGAAGGGAGAACATGTGAAAGGGCCCGTTGTGGGGTCGTAGTAAAGGGCCCCAGGATATATATATACATATATATATATATATATATATATATTTATATATATATATATATATATATATATATATATATATATATATATATATATATATGCATTTTATAGTTGCCCCCCTACTTTTGTCCCTGTCCCCCCATGTGCCCCCCCTAAATTTGAAAGCTGGAGACGCCACTGGTTGTACGTCACTGCGTTCTTGACGTTCGGAATTTCCAACCAACTTTGTGTGACCGTGTGTATGCAAGACAAGTTTGAGCCAACATCCGTCAGAAAAAAAACATGTTTTTTGTTGTTGGAATGTCCGATTGTGTGTACGCGGCAAAAGGGTGCACAAGTGCAGTAACTTGAATAAGGTTGATGCTGTGATCCCAGGATATGGCCAGGGGCGCAGCATCGGTGATACAGAGGGCCAAGATGTGGGACTGTCCTGGCAAATCCAGGACAGTTGGCATCTTTGCATCCAGCTACTGCAGGTTTCCAGTAATAGATAGTGGTGGTGCTCTCAAACGTCTCATGGCTGTGGTGTGATGGCCATACTGAACAAGTAATGACAGCTGTGGCGTGCGAGATTGATGCCATATTGTGGATTTCTGTTATCTCTGACGGAAGCGGCGGAGCACCTGCAATAAATTAGGAGATAAACCCAGACATTGGGATCTTCTGTACACAGAGGGTGTCACAGGACAATGACAGGTGAACAGCTATGGGACGTGTACACAGGAAGGGCAGGTGTGCAATTCCACCACATTGGACTCCGGAAGAGTCTCGTGCGAGGTTAATGGTTTTTCTACTGTAATCGTTATCGCCTGCTGTGCTTCCAAAGTCAACTGTGTCTTCTGTGACTTATTAACTGTGTTTTCTGTCTGTGCCTTCACTGCAGAGCAAACGTCACATTCCAGGAATATCTATGTGCAACCAAGTCCGAAATTGGCTTAGGCAGGCCACAGACAGGGGTTGCAAGCAAGAAATTTGCATGATTCCCCCATCAGCACAGACAGGGGATGCCCTCCTGCCAAGACACTGTCTTCTCCCGATGGATGGGGGGGGGGGGGGGCAGCTGCCCCCGCCGAGAGAAGACAGTCATTATCGCTAGCAGCCACTTGTGATAATCAGAAGTGAGTCTGGCAGGCTGGTTGTACCCAAGTTGATCGATCAACTTGGGTACAACCAGCCTGCCCATTAGTGGTTCAAATCTTGGCTGGTTCCTGCTGATACAGCTAAGATTCGAACCGTGTATGGCCTGCCTTCTAAGTTCTAAAAAGACTGGGAGGGTTGGTTATTATGTGGCATTAAAAATTATTATTATTATTATACAGGATTTATATAGCGCCAACAGTTTACGCAGCGCTTTACAACATGAGGGCAGACAGTACAGTTACAATACAGTTTAATACAGGAGGAATCCGAGGGCCCCGCACATTAGAGCTTATAGTCTAAGAGCCAATGAAGCTGATTATATGTTACAATCTGTACAGCCTTCTTGATACTGACTGCGGTGGTTCACGTTGTCACCACGTCTGGTCCGCGGTTAGCAGGCGATCAGGAGGCAATATGCCACCTCCTGCATGTCGGTTTGAGGAGGGCTTTCACACTGAAAACCCTCTTCACCATGACACGACCCATTCACATTTATGGTTGCGTTGGCAGGTGGTACTGCCTGCTGAACATGACGTGCCCTGCTTTTTTATTTGCTGTGCCATGACAGTGTGTACGTGGCCTTTTGGCAATTATTGCCAGGTTTTCACAAGCAGCTGAGGCACCTCAAAGTGGTTGTAAAGGCAGAAGGATTTTTTATCTTAATGCATCTATGCATTTACAGTGCCTTGAAAAAGTATTCACACCCCTTGAAATTTTCCACATTTTGTCATGTTACAACCAAAAACGTAAATGTATTTTATTTGGATTTTATGTGATAGACCAACACAAAGTGGCCCATAATTGTGAAGTGGAAGGAAAATGATAAATGGCTATCAAAATGTTTTACAAATAAATATCTGTGTGGCGTGCATCTGTATTCAGCCCCCCTTCTCTCTGACACCCCTAACTAAAATCTAGTGGAACCAATTGCCTTCAGAAGTCACCTAATTAGTAAATAGAGTCCACCTGTGTGTAATTTAATCTCAGTATAAATACAGCTGTTCTGTAAAGCCCTTAAAGGTTTGTTAGAGAACCTTAGTGAACAGCATCATGAAGGCCAAGAAACACACCAGACAGGTCAGGGATAAAGTTGTGGAGAAGTTTAAAGCAGGGTTAGGTTATAAAAAAAATATCCCAAGCTTTGAACATCTCACGGGGCTCTGTTCAGTCCATCTTCAATTCAAAAATGGAAAGAGTATGGCACAACTGCAAACCTACCAAGACATGGCCGTCCACCTAAACCAGGGATCTCCAAACTACGGCCCTCCAGCTGTTGCAGAACTACAAGTCCCATGAGGCATTGTAAAAATTTGACATTCACAGACATAGACCCCTGACCTAAACTGACAGGCCGGGCAAGGAGAGCATTCATCAGAGAAGCAGCCAAGAGGTCCATAGTAACTCTGGAGGAGCTGCAGAGATCCACAGCTCAGGTGGGAGAATCTGTCCACAGGACAACTATTAGTCGTGTTCTCCACAAATCTGACCTTTATGGAAGAGTGACAAGAAGAAAGTCATTGTTGAAAGAAAGTCATAAGAAGTCCTGTTTGCAGTTTGCGAGAAGCCATGTGGAGGACACAGCAAACATGTGGAAGAAGGTGCTCTGGTCAGATGAGACCAAAATTGAAATTTTTGGCCTAAAAGCAA
The DNA here is from genome assembly GCA_037952925.1 of Lithobates clamitans. Taxonomy (NCBI): domain Eukaryota; kingdom Metazoa; phylum Chordata; class Amphibia; order Anura; family Ranidae; genus Lithobates; species Lithobates clamitans. The sequence goes on along the minus strand of JBBGZY010001955.1, from coordinate 13,846 downwards.
AACGCTACGTGTGGGGAAAACTAACACTGCACATCACCCTGAACACACCATCCCCACCGTGAAACATGGTGGTGGCAGCATCATGTTGTGGGGATGCTTTTCTTCAGCAGGTACAGGGAAGCTGGTCAGAGTTGATGGGAAGATGGATGGAGCCAAATACAGGGCAATCTTAGAAGAAAACCTGTTATGCTGCGCACACATGACCGGTTTTCCCGTTGGAATAAACTCAGACGGAATTCCGCTCAAGCTTGCATGCACACGGTCATACCAAATTTCGACCGTCCAGAACGCGGTGACGTACAACACGTACAACAGGACTAGGAAACGGAAGTTCAATAGCCAGTAGCCAATAGCTTCCGTCTCGTACTTGCTTCAGAGCATGCGTCGTTTTTGGTGCGTCGGAACAGCATGCAGACAAGCGTTTTTTCCCATAGTAATTTATTCCGTCAGAAAAAAATATAGAACATGTTCTCTATCTAAGTCCATCTGAATTTTCGACAGAAAAAGTCCGATGGGGCATACACATGGTCGGAATATACGATGAAAAGCTCCCATTGGACTCTTTCTGTAGGAAATTCTGCTTGTGCGTACGTGGCATATGAGTCTGCAAAAGGCTTGAGACTGCGGCGGAGGTTCAACTTCCAGCAGGACAACGACCCTAAACATACAGCCAGAGCTACAATGGAATGGTTTAGATCAAAGCATATTCATGTGTTAGAATGGCCCAGTCAAAGTCCAGACCTAAATCCAATTAAGAATCTGTGGCACGACTTGAAAAGTGCTATTTACGGACGCTCTCCATCCAATCTGACAGAGGAGGAGGGGCCAATGCAGATGTGGAAATGACGTACCTCGCCGCGGTGAGGTTAGGATGGAAGTACACCTTTAAAACAGTAGAAAAGGTATATAACAAATAGAAAAAAAAAACAGGTGCGGGGGTGGTCTGTTGTGTGGTCTATTGTGCAAGACCTAGTTGTATTTTTGCCTGGAACTCTGCTTTAAGATAAAAAAAAACCTTCAGTGTGCAGCAGCCCCACCTAATGCTTATCTGAGCCCCATCTGGATCCAACGATGTCCACGAGTGCCTCGGCCGACATTTATACACTAATCTGTGCATTTTTATAGCACTGATCGCTGCATAAATGTCACTGGTCCCAAAAACGTATCTGATCTGTCCGCCGCAATGTCGCAGTCCCGCTAAAAATCGCAGATCGCCGCCATTATTAGTAAAAAAAAAAAAAAAAAAATGCCATAAATCTATCCCCTATTTTGTAGACACTATAACTTTTGCACAAACCAATCAATATACGCTTATTGCAATTTTTTTTTTACCAGAAATATGTAGAAGAATACATATTGGCCTAAACTGAGGAAAAAAAATAGTTTTTTCATATTTTTGGGGGGGATATTTATTATAGCAAAAAGTAAAAAATATTGTGTTTCTTTTTCAAAATTGTCAGTCTTTTTTTGTTTATAGCTCAAAAAATAAAAACCGTAGAGGTGATAAAGTACCATCAAAAGAAAGCTCTATTTGTGGGGAAAAAAAGGAAGGAGCGGTGTGTATACATTGAAATCAATGGGACACCGCGGTTATACTACTGGCAAAGCGTCTGCAGAGGCGCTTCGCGGTGGTTTTTAACCCTTTCTCGGCCGCTAGCGGGGGGTAAAACCGCCCCGCTAGTGGCCGAATACCGCGTCGCTTTACCGCCGACGCCGCCCCAGTGTGAAAGGGGCCTAAGGGGGTAAATCCTTCCGGTCCTTGAGTGGTTAAGGTGAGAGTGGTGCAGCTGCCTAAGTACAGATACACATATTTAAATGACAAATTGGAGCAACCATCTGCATCCCTGCAACAAAGTAAACTAGGTGGCAATAGCAACCTGCACCCTATCAACTTATGCTGTGTACACACGACTGGACTTTCAACGGACTGAATCATGTCGGACTTTTCGACGGACTTCCGTCGAATCGGACTTGTCTACGCACAATCACACCAAAGTCCGATGGATTCGACCGTGATGACGTACGACCGGACTAGAATAAGGAAGTTCATAGCCAGTAGCCAATAGCTGCCCTAGCGTCGGTTTTCGTCCGTCGGACTAGCATACAGACGAACGGATTTTTCGACCGGACTCGAGTCCATCGGAAAGATTTGAAACATGTTTTAAATCTAAAGTCCGTCACATTTTCGACAGAAAAAGGTCTGCTGCAGGTCCGATGAAGCCCACACACGGTCGAATTGTCCGACGGATTCGTGCCGTCGGACAAGTTTGGTCGAAAAGTCCGGCCGTGTGTATACGGCATTAGGCGGCTAGGCTGAACTAGTGTGGATTGCGAGCCAGCTTCTGTGACAGGGGGAGCGGCCTTTTACACGGGATTTCCGATCAGGTCCACCTGTCAGTTTTTCAGGTGGACCTGATCCGACCCTCCAGTCTCCCCTATGGAGCGGTGGATGTCAGCAGTGACATGTCCGCTGACACCTGCTGCTATCTGATCTGATCCTGTCCACAAAATCCAGACGGATGGTGGTCCTATTTTCCATCCGTCTGGCGGATCGGATATGATCGGATGAAAAGGGACAGGGGTTGAGGCGCCCGTGTGAAAGAGGCCTTAAAGTGGATGTAAACCCGAATTTTTTTTTTTTTTTTTTTTTTTTATCATACTGTAGAGTATAAGATTTCCTATCATTTGAGCCCAGTCTTGCCACACAGAGTTAATCCAGCTCTGAGCAATCCTCTTTTATTGTTCAGTGAGACAATTCTTGACAAACTGAGAAAAACTTTGTCAAATCCTCCCCCTTGCTGTGAGTGACAGGTGATTTACATATCTCGTGCACTAGCCTAAGACATGCAGTATTTTTTAATTCCCTCCCCCACTCCTTTCTTCAGCAGCTCTGCAAGGATTGGCTGTTCCACAGCTCAGCATGATTTGGCTTGCTGAAGTCATGTGGTTACTTTCTTATCTTTTCACTGGATGTTAGAGATCATAGCAGAAGTTCAATGTTAGAAATACACAGAGAAAATGCATATTGACAAGGGGAGTTTAGAGGTGGGCGGAGTCTACTGACATCACAACTCCACCCACCGAGCTCCAGACAACAGACCCGCCCACAGAATCTGCAGTTTTTCGGGTCTCATAACAGACAGAGGGGAGACATTTGACAGGTAAAGATACATGCAGGAGGCATGTATATCCTTATAGATAACCCCTATGGCAGGAGTTTAGAAAGGATGACATTGGGTTTACATCCACTTTAAGCTTTCAATCTAAAAGGTATTCCTATCACCTTGTTATTAATGAATGGAGAACAAGTGAATTTCCCATTTTGGATGGAGCACTATGTGGAGATTGTTGAACACTATCATTATTTGGTTTAATATATTGTGTCCCGAACATCACATTGTGGATGATGTGATTAGAACACGTTAATTGAATCTGCACTGGACTTTATTCATTTTTTTGGGGGATGTTCTGAGAAGACACTGAAACTGGAGTGCCAGGGGCGAGGGACTGTCCACCAGCCTTACAGCACAGCTAGGAGATGGAAAAAGTGAAGGCCAAACTTAACGCCTCGCTATCCACTGGAAGAGGGAGCCGCAACACCGGCACCGCTGCAGTGAGCCAGGAGGAACGGAATAGCCCTCCGCGGCTCAACTTGTGTTGGAGAACATCCCCAGGCTCCGCCATACCCCCCCCCCCCCCGGTATCATTCCGCCCTTGGAGGCAGGACAGTCTCCTCTCCACCTCTCCTGGACCCTGAGCGTTCCTGCAGTCACTGTAAGTTCTGTGAATGCCTAAACAAGCCTTTTTCCCATTCCATTGTTTCTATTTGGTACTTTTAACTTTTTATTGATCATGGTTCTCGATTTTTAACATTATTTCTGGCAGTCCAACATCTTTTTGTCTCCTTACCAATAAAGAATTTTCATTATATTTGGGACTTCCATCATGGTAATTTATCACCTTTTGGATCAGTGCTTCCCTATTTGTTTTTTTATATGTACCCTAAGTAAGTAGATTTTGTTTCCCTAATGGACTCTAATGCCATGTACACACGACCGGACTTTTGGTCGGACGGAACTCCGAAGGACTTTTCAACGGAGTTCCAACGAATCGGACTTGCCTACATGCGATCACACCAAAGTCCGATCGTCTCGAATGTAATGGCCTACGACCGGACTAGAATAAGGAAGTTCATAGCCAGTAGCCAATAGCTGCCCTAGCGTCAGTTTTAGTCCGTCGGACTAGCATACAGACGAACGGATTTTTCGACCGGACTCGAGTCCGTCGGAAAGATTTGAAACATGCTCCAAATCAAAAGTCCGTCTGATTTTTCGACAGCAAAAGTCCGATGAAGCCCACACACGATCAGATCGTCCGGCGGATTCGTTCCGTCGGACCTTTGCTGTCGAAAAAGTCCGGTCGTGTGTACACGGCATTACATTGTTGCATGTGATGCTTGTTGAAAACGCATCATGTGACAGATATACTTCCCACCAACCCCCTCATTTAAGCTCTGTGTCCAATAGTGCTGGAGCTTACACAGTCTTAATGATGTCACCACCTCCCCCACTCCGACCTAAGGTCACATGCTTCCCCTTACCCATAAGCACCCAGGATTTTGCACTGGCTGCAATAGAGGTGGGGGCAGTGCGAGGGCCTGTGAATTTGACAGTCATCACAGCACTGGACTGACCCGGAGAGGATAGAGGGAGGGCTGCCACCTATACAGATTGTACATTTTATGGTCAGCTTAAGCCGCGTACACACGATCGGGTTTTCCGATGGGAATTGTGTGATGACAGGCTGTGGGCAGAAAATCAGACTGTTTGTACGCTCCATGGGAGAATTGTTGTCGAATTTTCCGCGGACAAATGTTGGATGGCAGGTTTAAAAATTTTCCGCAGACAAATGTCTGTTGTCGGATTTTCCGAGCGTGTGTTCACAAGTCCGTCGGACAAAAGTCCAAAGTACAAACACGCATGCTCAGAAGCAAGGACGAGCCAGAAGCGGTCGGTCTTGTAAACTAGCGCTCGTAATGGAGAAATAACATTCGTAACGTGGCAAATTATGAAATCTCCAAATGCAGCGCACAATTCTTAAATTTTCAAAGGCTTTTTTTTTCTAGTGATATCAAGCATATTATTATGCTTTTTTTGGGGGGGCAAGTTACCACAACCCCATTATCCCGTAGTTTTTAAGATCAAAGATACAACTATGTTGGTGTCCCTTGTTAATTTTACATTTTATTTTTTTAAATGTAACTGCCGACTCCCAAACTGTCATTTGAAGTAAAACACACAGCCAAGTATTAGCACTAAAAATAGCCCCTGCATAGCGCCTGAAAAAAGCCTCAGCTGCAAACCCAGTGTGAAAGCCCGAGTGCGTCACAAAAAGTCCTGCCAGCAGCTTCTTTGCAGCGGTGGAGTAGCGGTGAATACATTGCTCCTCCACCGCTCCTGCCCATTGAAAACTATAGGGCAGCGTCGTGATACCGTCGGCAAAGCGCCGCTGCATCGGCATTTTGCGGGCCGATTTAAACCCTTTTCGGCCGCTAGCTGGGGGTTAAAACTGTCCTGCTAGCGGCCGAATAGCGCCGCTAAAACAATGGTAAAGTGGCGCTAAAAATAGCGCTGCTTTACCGCTGACACCCGGGGTGGCTCAGTGTGAAATGGGTTTTATTCTCCACTATTTTTTTATTGTGCATTAAAAAAAGGAAACAAATAAAATTAGACATGGTATCTGCCAATAGAACTTAACCAAAAAGTGCATTCTATGCATCCAAAAATATAGAAAATATACCAAATCAAATCATCATTATTCAACCAAAAAATAAAATAAAAGCCTCATGCATGTGTCCTGCTTCTTAATATAGGGGGTCAATAATGCCAAGAGTTTATGAAAGCAGGGGTCCGATAATTCCGAAAATCATCCTGATTATTCTCCTGGAGCTCCCGCAGCAAAGGCATCTGACATAATTGGTCACGATTAAAAAAGCAAACAATGTTTGGTCCAAGAAATCCTCCTCCTCCTGTTCCTGGACTGGACTTTGGTTAAAGCAATAACTCCGAGGCCAATAATAAATAACATGTTATCTCCTCCGATTCCGCAACATGTCTGGTTGACGAATAGCTGTTCAGGAACGAACTGAAAAGCACAAAATGAAAAGCGCGAAACGAAAAGCGCGAATCAACACTCACCAAACTTCTACTAACACAAAATTAGCAGAAGGAGCCCAAAGGGTGGCGCTAAAGAGCTGAAAAAACATGTAGTACGTCACTACGTTCGTGTTTGTTGGCCGACAATTCCTTGCCGTTTTTATGCAAGACAAAATCCAGGCACACGCCTTCGGACAAAAGTCTGAGGTTTTGTCTGTGGAAAATCCGATCGTGTGTACGAAGCTTTAAAGAGGAACTAAACTGTATCTGAGCAACACAAACTGAAAATTCATTTTTAGTATTCAAAGCAAAATCCCCCATCCATCTATGTCTCCATGCTTTATTTTGTTGAGAAATCACTTTGAAAAACACCCCTCTAGCATTTCTAGCCATGGCCATCTTGAGTAAGGGCAGATGATTAATTTACTCAGATAGCAAGGATAACTTGCCATAAAATTGGGGCAGTGTTGAATCGCAATGCCGCCTACACACGATCGCACATTCCAACAACAAAATCCATGTTTTTTTTTCCGACGGATGTTGGCTCAAACTTGTCTTGCATACACACAGTCACACAAATCTTGTCGGAAATTCCGATCGCTAAGAACGCGGTGACGTACAACACGTACGACGAGCCGAGAAAAATGAAGTTCAACAGCCAGTGCGGCTCTTCTGCTTGATTCCGAGCATGCGTGGAACTTTATGCCTCGGAATTGTGTACACACGATCGGAATTTACGACAACGGATTTTGTTGTCGGAAAATTTGAGATCCAGATCTCAAATTTTGTTTGTCGGAAATTCCGACGGAAAATGTCCGATGGAGCCTACACACAGTCGGAATTTCCGACAACAAGCTCCCATCGAACGTTTCCCGTTGGAAAATCCGACCAAGTGTAAGCGGGACTATGCCCCGTACACACGGTCGGATTTTTCGATGGAAAATGTCCGATCTGAGCGTGTTGTCGGAAATTCCGACCGTGTGTGGGCTCCATCGGACATTTTCCATCGGATTTTCCGACACACAAAGTTGGAGAGCAGGAGATAAAATTTTCCGACAACAAAATCCGTTGTCGGAAATTCCGATCGTGTGTACACAAATCCGACGGACAAAGTGCCACGCATGTTCAGAATAAATAAAGAGATGAAAGCTATTGGCCACTGCCCCGTTTATAGTTCCGACGTATGTGTTTTACGTCACCGCGTTTAGAACAATCGGATTTTCCGACAACTTTGTGTGACCGTGTGTATGCAAGACAAGTTTGAGCCAACATCCGTCGGAAAAAATCCTAGGATTTTGTTGTCGGAATGCTAGAGCAAAGTTTCCGTGGTCAGTCTAGAGCAAGAGCTTTGCAAGCCTGGGATGACTATTGCACAACATAACTGAATCAGGACTTGCAGAATGTTTGCAAAGAAAGTTGATCTGGAGTCATGCAATGCGGACTTGCTGCAATTGTGCAACCAACTTGTTAAGCCTGGCAAGTCTGGCAATAGCTTAGCAAGTCATTTTCAAATTTGCGGCACAATTGATTACTATCTGGGTAGCATTTACTTCCTGGAATCCATCTGCCCTTAGCTCAGGCATGCAGGCAGGAGGACGTGCCTAGGTGAAAAAGCCTCCCTCCTATGTACCACACAATCAATAGTAGATCTAAAGGAGGCTGTAATATCAGATTGTATAGTTTATGGTCAGCTTTAGTGTAAATACATTTATTGCATACAACCTGCCTGGCTGGGCCACAAAGTGAACACCTGTGAAGAGAAGGATCCAAAGTCAGCAGATTTACTCAGAGTCAAGTGCCACATTCTCAATCCATAGCAGCCGTTCGGTGAACATGTCAAATGGAGACGGGCCAGGTCAGAGAATGTCAGGTTCCATCGCCGCCCAATGGTAATGGCAACAAGGAGAACAATAAGAGCACTAAAAATATTAATAACAATGGCAGCGATCATAATGATGACAGTAGTAAAAATTATAATAATAATAAAAGTATTATTTAAGAATTATAGATAATGACATGACAGTAACAAAAAATAAAAAAAAGTTATACTGTAAATATATATATGAATTATAACAAATAATTACTATTAGCAGTATCAATATTAGTGATGAGTAACAATAATAATAATACGAAATAATAGGAACTTTAACCCCAACTATACACGTATATATAACCTTGTGGAAGTTGGTCTTTATCTGTGGGGCTGCTTATATCCATACCCGTATTTGTGCTGGGATCGCACTGCACACCGTGCTCCCAGAATAGGGATCGGGGTCTCTTGCTAACAATTGGAAAGCAGGATTGCCAGTACCCGATCACCGTGATAGCCCCTGATTGGCTAACACGGTGATGAGTCACTGTACAGCCTGCCCCTGTTTTCCCCTTTTCAATGGAGAACAAAAAGAAACATTATATACATACAGGACACATTACATAATACATTGTATCTTTTTCTTTGCTAGAGGCGGAAAAATGTAACCAAAGAAGTGTGTGTAAAAGAAAGAAAGAAAACAATAGCTTGATCAAGGTTTGATCTAGGTCAGGGGACAGTGTCAAGGTTAGGGTCAAAGGTCAGGGTCACTGTACTTTCATTAGCATTTTTAAAAAAAAGCATTTTTTTAAATTTAGTCTCAGTGTGTTTAAAATGAAAAATAAGCAAGTGTACTCTTGTTTCTGGGCTGTACTATGGGTACATACCACAAATAACATACACATATGTGGCATCACTGCGATCATCAGGGGCAGGAGAATTTATTTCTATTTTTCTTTTTTTTTTTTTAGCTAGGTTATGGTAATAGCAAAAAATATGCAGCTAAATTTTAAGAATGTTTTTTATTTTATTTTATTTTTTTTACTATTTTGCGCCAATTTTCCTTTCATGATAAAAAGAAATCAAGAGATATCTGTTACTATTTACCACCAAATGAAAGCTTAATTAGTCCTGAATTTTTTTTTTAAGAAAGCACCATGATTTACCTGGAAACACTAAGTAATTGTAATGATATTTACAGCTAACATATGTCAAAGTTATAAAACTGTTCAGGCGTGAGGATTTGTTTCACCTTCATCATGAAGGGTTTATAAATAATAATAATTATTATTATTATAAAGATCCACATAATAACAAAAATTATTATTATTAAAAAACAATGAAATATATATATCTATATATATCTATATCTATATATATATATATATATTATATATATATATATATACAGTCTGGTTCATAAATATTGGGACATTGACGCAATTCTAATCTTTTTGGCTCTATACACCACAATGGATTTGAAATGAAACGAACAAGACGTGCTTTAACTGCAGACTTTCAGCTTTAATTTGAGGGTATTTACATCCAAATCAGGTGAACGGTGTAGGAATGACAACAGTTTGTATATGTGCCTCCCACTTTTTAAGGGACCAAAAGTAATGGGACAATTGGCTGCTCAGCTGTTCCAAGGCCAGGTGTGTGTTATTCCCTCCTTATCCCATTTACAAGGAGCAGATAAAAGGTCCAGAGTTAATTTCAAGTGTGCTATTTGCATTTGGAATCTGTTGCTGTCAACTCTCAATATGAGATGCAAAGAGCTGTCACTATCAGTGAAGCAAGCCATCATTAGGCTGAAAAACAAACCCATCAGAGAGATAGCAAAAACATTAGGTGTGGCCAAATCAACTGTTTGGAACATCCTTAAAAAGAAAGAACGCACCGGTGAGCTCAGCAACACCAAAAGACTCGGAAGACCGCGGAAAACAACTGTGGCGGATGAACGAAGAATTCTTTCCCTGGTGAAGAAAACACCCTTCACAACAGTTGGCCAGATCAAGAACACTCTCCAGGAGGTAGGTGTATGTGTGTCAAAGTCAACAATCAAGAGAAGACTTCACCAGAGTGAATACAGAGGGTTCACCACAAGATGTAAACCATTGGCGAGCCTCAAAAACAGTAAGACCAGTTTAGAGTTTGCCAAACAACATCTAAAAAAAGCCTTCACAGTTCTGGAACAACATCCTATGGACAGATGAGACCAAGATCAACTTGTACCAGAGTGATGGGAAGAGAAGAGTATGGAGAAGGAAAGGAACTGCTCATGATCCAAAGCATACCACCTCATCAGTGAAGCATGGTGGTGGTAGTGTCATTATGTGGGCATGTATTTCTGCCAATAGAACAGGTTCTCTTGTATTTATTGATGATGTGACTGCTGACAAAAGCAGCAGGATGAATTCTGAAGTGTTTCGGGCAATATTATCTGCTCATATTCTGCAGGGGCTTCACAGTGCAGATGGACAATGACCCGAAGCATATTGCGAAAGCAACCAAAGAGTTTTCTAAGGGAAAGAAGTGGAATGTTATGCAATGGCCAAGTCAATCACCTGACCTGAATCCGATTGAGCATGCATTTCACTTGCTGAAGACAAAACTGAAGGGAAAATGCCCCAAGAACAAGCAGGAACTGAAGACAGTTGCAGTAGAGTCCTGGCAGAGCATCACCAGGGATGAAACCCAGCGTCTGGTGATGTCTATGTGTTCCAGACTTCAGGCTGTAATTGACTGCAAAGGATTTGCAACCAAGTATTAAAGTGGTGTTCCGGCCGAAATTATACTTTTTAAATAAAAATACCCCTATAATACACAAGCTTAATGCATTCTAGTAAAGTTAGTCTGTAAACTAAGGTCTGTTTTGTTAGTTTATAGCAGTAGTTTGTTATTTTATAAACTTACATCAGGCCGTGGCCATCTTAAGTCTGGGCATCTGAAGCCAGACTGTATTTCTTCCTGGATCTCATCCTTGCAGATCTCGCACATGCTCAGTGCAGCACAAGCAGTGTAATAGGTTTCAGGTCAGGTGTCCATAGCAATGGCAGTGTCAGAGGAAGTTGCCACCCCTTCCCAGAAGGCATTGCAAACAGGAAATGATGCGATGGGCCGCGGCCAGGGAGGAGGAAGTGAAAAATGAATACAGCAGATATACAGTAAGTGCTGAGAAAAAAATGTAAAAATATCCAATTTGTTTACAGTGCACAGTTTAGTGAGGGATGGTGAAGAGTTGTAAAAGTGGGTGGAACTCCACTTTAAAAAGTGAAAGTTTGATGGATGATTGTTAATCTGTCCCATTACTTTTGGTCCCTTAAAAAGTGGGAGGCATATATACAAACTGTTGTAATTCCTACACTGTTCACCTGATTTGGATGTAAATACCCTCAAATTAAAGCTGAAAGTCTACAGTTAAAGCACGTCTTATTTGTTTCATTTCAAATCCATTGTGGTGGTGGTGTATAGAGCCAAAAAAATAGAATTGTGTTGATGTCCCAATATTTATGGACCTGACTGTAGATAGATAGATAGATAGATAGATAGATAGATAGATAGATAGATAGATAGATAGATAGATAGATAGATAGATAGATAGATAGATAGATAGATAGATAGATAGAGTATATATGACAATAATAATAACAATAATAATAAAAGCAGAATAAAGATAGTAATAAAAATATAATAGAATATAATAGTAACAAATAATCATGGTAATTACAGAAACAATTGAAAAAGTCTAGCAGTAATAATAATAATATTGGTAACTGTAATATGAGCGACACTAGTATATAGTAACAATATAAATGTCAGTAATCATAATATTAATGATGATAGCAATAATCATTATAATATTAAGTATTTAAGGTCATGATGACAGTAACAACAGCAAAACGAATTCATATAAAATGTAATAATATATTACCATAGGCAATAACAATTATAGTAATAATAATAACATAAACATAAGTAACACATAAAAAAGTAATATTGGTGGTAGTAATCATAAGAGCAATCTGATAATATTGTAATATAATAACATAAGATAATATAATAGTAATAATATGTAGTAGTAATGGGGATTGTAGCTGTAAAAAGATGAGAATTCTTAATATAGACAAAAAAATCTAATAGTAATAGCAGCAGTACTAATGATATCAGTGTCGGTATTGATGATATCGGTGTCGGTATTGATGATATCAGTGTCGGTATTGATGATATCAGTGTCGGTATTGATGATATCAGTGTCGGTGATCAGTGTGTCCCCGGTGTGTCTCTCCCCGGCCAGCAATGAGGATGTACGAGGCGGCACTAGGACCCGGGTAGGTAACAAATGACGGGAGGACACGCCCAGGTTTGCCGGTAAGCGGGCTGCGATTGGCGGGCAGAGTCAGGCTCCGCCCCCGGCGCTGCTGTGTCCGCTGTGCTGGGAAATGCGGCCAGTGTGAAGCGGCCTGTACCGGGGAAACACCGAGCGGGTCCGGGGGACCGAAGGCGGGTACATGCCGGGGGAACCGGGGACCGAGACACGGAGGAGGCAGGTGAGAGAACTACCCCCCTCCCCCCACCGCTGTACTCATCACCCGCCAATCACATCTCTGCCCTGTGATGTCTGTTCCCAGCCCTGACCTAACCCTGTCTGTTCTCACCACTGACTGACTCACCTCCCCCCCCCTCCTCCTCATCACCCCCCCTCCTCCTCATCATCACTGAGACCCCCCCCCCTCCTCATCACCCCCCCCTCCTCATCACCCCCCCTCCTTATCACCCCCCTCCTCCTCCCTCCCTCCTCCTCATCACTGAGACCCCCCCCTCCTCCTCCTCATCACTGAGATCCCCCCCCTCCTCCTCCTCATCACTGAGATCCCCCCCCCTCCTCCTCCTCATCACTGAGATCCCCCCCCTCCTCCTCCTCATCACTGAGATCCCCCCCCCCTCCTCCTCCTCATCACTGAGATCCCCCCCCCCCTCCTCCTCCTCATCACTGAGATCCCCCCCCTCCTCCTCCTCCTCATCACTGAGATCCCCCCCCCTCCTCCTCCTCCTCATCACTGAGATCCCCCCCCTCCTCCTCCTCCTCATCACTGAGATCCCCCCCCTCCTCCTCCTCATCACTGAGATCCCCCCCCTCCTCCTCCTCATCACTGAGATCCCCCCCCTCCTCCTCCTCATCACTGAGATCCCCCCCCTCCTCCTCCTCATCACTGAGATCCCCCCCCCTCCTCCTCCTCATCACTGAGATCCCCCCCCCTCCTCCTCCTCATCACTGAGATCCCCCCCCTCCTCCTCCTCATCACTGAGATCCCCCCCCCTCCTCCTCCTCATCACTGAGATCCCCCCCTCCTCCTCCTCATCACTGAGATCCCCCCCTCCTCCTCCTCATCACTGAGATCCCCCCCTCTCCTCCTCATCACTGAGATCCCCCCCCTCCTCCTCATCACTGAGATCCCCCCCCTCCTCCTCCTCATCACTGAGATCCCCCCCTCCTCCTCCTCATCACTGAGATCCCCCCCCTCCTCCTCCTCATCACTGAGATCCCCCCCTCCTCCTCCTCATCACTGAGATCCCCCCCCCTCCTCCTCCTCATCACTGAGATCCCCCCCCTCCTCCTCCTCATCACTGAGATCCCCCCCTCCTCCTCCTCATCACTGAGATCCCCCCCCCCTCCTCCTCCTCATCACTGAGATCCCCCCCCTCCTCCTCCTCATCACTGAGATCCCCCCCCCTCCCTCCTCATCTCACTGAGATCCCCCCCCCTCCTCCTCCTCATCACTGAGATCCCCCCCCCTCCTCCTCATCACTGAGATCCCCCCCCCTCCTCCTCATCACTGAGATCCCCCCCCTCCTCCTCCTCATCACTGAGATCCCCCCC
>JBBGZY010001954.1:385000-412937 GCA_037952925.1 Lithobates clamitans | reverse complement strand
GCAAAAGGATGGGGAACAGACTGAAATTTTCCAATCTTATAATACATTCAATGGATAAATAATGTCCACATGTATATGTCCGAAAAAGAAGAAAATGTGTATCACATTAGCACATGTGGGGAATGGTCTCACAGTCATGTATAAATGAGGGGTCATGTACAAATGAGGGGTTCAAGGATCCAAATAATGGTAGGTCCACAAGCAGGGCTGCCTTCATCAAGAAGCGAAACCACATTCCAATCCTAAGGAAAAACAGAAGAGAGAGGCGCCTCTGGGTGTAGACTAAAAACAAGGTTTATTCATAAAAAGATAATGATGATCAAACTCACATGTTGAAGATCATCAATAGGCATAAAATGGTAATCAAATGCTGGAAAGGACATCATCCATCAAAGGTTCAAAACAGTCGAAGACAACTCCTGGCGGGGGGCTCTGCCTGTGTGTGAGGAGAGGTACCGCTGAGATGTGAGGCCGGCCGCAGCGGTGACAAGTCACAATACTCGGTGGAGAACAGGGAAGAGCGTAAACATCCGGCGAGGAGTGATGACGTCATGAATCGAGCGACGCGTTGCAGGGCGTACGGGCTGTGTTGACGTGACAGCCGCGCCCCTTCATCAGGTCATACATTTTTCCATTCATCCTTCCTTCAATGATACGAAGTTTGCCCGCACCGTATACTGAAAAACAGCCCCGCCCCCCACCATGATGGTCCCACCTCCAAACCTCACTGTTGGTATGGGGGGTGTTTTTGGGGTGATGGGCCATGTGACCTCCAAACATGGTGTGTATTATGGCATCCAAAGAGTTCCATTTTGGTCTCCTCTAACCAGACAATATTCTCCCCATGTTTCACAGGCTTGTCTAGTTGTGCAGCAAACTTGAGCTTCACCATGCTTTTTCTTCAGCAATGGAGTCTTGCGTGGTGAGCGTGCATACAGGCCATGGCGGGTGAGTGCATTACTTATTGTTGTACCTGCTAATTCCAGGTCTTTCTGAAGCTCTCCACAGGTGGTCCTTGGCTCTTGGACAACTCTTCTGATAATTATTTTCACTCCTCTGTCAGAAATCCTGAGTAGCACCTGGTCGTGGCCGGTTTATGGTGAAATGATGTTCTTTCCACTTCCGGATTATGCCCCCAACAGTGCTCACTGGAACATTCAGAAGTTTAGAAATCCTTCTGTAACCAATGCCGTCAGTATGTTTTGCAACCATAAGGTCTTCAGAGAGCTCTTTGCTTTTACCCACCTCGAGATGTTTCTTGTGTGACACTTTGGTAATGAGACACCTTTTTTATAGGCCATCAGTAGAGACTGAACCAGCTGATGTTAATTTGCACAGACAAGGGGGAGGATTGCTTTCTAATTACTGATAGATTTCAGCTGGTGTCTTGGCTTTCCATGCCTTTTTGCACCTCCTTTCTTCATGTGTTCAATACTTTTTCCCCATGTCATTTCGTTTTATTACACAGAACGGATTTGTTTTGGTGTCTTTGTATGTATGGATTGCATGGGTTGTCAACGACATGTGGGGAACATTACATGTCAATAGCACCTTTATAAATATATTTACCTAGAAAAATGGAAAGATGTTCAATACTTATTTTACCCGCTGTATATCAATCATTATTTTTTTTTTTAAAGCAAGCAGTGTAAGGCCTGGATCACACCAATGCGTTTTTTAGTGCGTTTTCAGTTTTACAGATAGGCACTCCAGTCCATTTAACATGGTTTCCTATGGGCCATGTTCATATCTATGCGTTTTCCACCGATGCATTGTTTTTTTTCCGGGCAGCAGGTTGCGCTTTTGGTTCCATAGATTCCAAAATAAATGCATCAAAAACCATAGTGCTTGCATTTTTTTATGCGTTTCCGCTGGTTTCTCCAAAAGACAACAGACCCCTCCCAAAAGCGTATCAAGAACACATGTGAAAAAAAAAAAAGCAAAACGCATCGGGAAAAATGCATCAACCACAGCCTGAACCAGGCCGAAATAACTAAATGTGACCCGGTATCAGCCTCACAAAGTCCCCGTACAGCAGAGCTTGACTGGGAGAGGGAGAAGCAGCACAAAGAGATAATCAGTTTATGTGCTAGTTAGAAGCATGCTGATAGGTGGTGAGAGCAGAGTGGCTGACATAGGCTGGGTCAGTGCCAAGACAAGGTCATCCAGCGCCCAGGGCAAAGATGGCAAACCCCGCCCCTCCCCCCAACCCCATTACATGCAAATGTAGGGGATCCTACCCCCACAAGTCGTCCGCTTGTCAATAGGAGGATTTTTAATAAGAGTGGAGTATTTGCAAGAATTGAGGCTGTGCATGGTGGGAGACCCCTGTGGCAGAGAGGAGATAGAGAGCACAGCCTCCAGGCTGAGGAGTAGTGATAGCGCTGTCACTAGTCCTGTTGGGCATATAGTCAGAATGGGGGAACCCCCACAGTATACAACTGCTCCCAGGGTAGCCGCCCCCTCATGCCCAACCCTTGTGCCGGCCCAAGGCTGGGTCCACACTACCCCATGCTATGAAAAGTGGTACACAGACGATTGCTTGTCAGAGCATGGCTAAGTAGTAGACATGTGCACTGACAAAAAATGTGTTCGTTTTCGTTTCATTCGTTTTCTTGCTTTTTTCGGAAATTCGGAAATCAGAGAATTCGGAAAATTTCCAAAATTTCCGAATTTTCAAATTTCCGAATTTTTGAATTTTCAAATTTCCAAATTTAAACTCGAAAATCTGAAAGAAAGGAAATCAGTAAAATTCCAAATTTCCGAATTTTCAAATTTCCGAATTTTCTAATTTTCTAATTTCCGAATTTTCAAATTTCCGAATATTCGGAAATTCGAAAATCTGAAAAAAAGAAAGAAAATCAGTGAAATTGCACTGACAAAAATTTGTTTTCGTTTCATTCGTTTTCTTGCTTTTTTCGGAAATTCGGAAATCAGAAAATTCGGAAAATTTCCGAATTTCGAATTTCCGAATTTTCAAATTTCTGAATATTCGGAAACTCGAAAATCTGAAAAAAAGAAATAAAATCAGTGAAATTCGAAATAATAACTAACTAATAATAACTAACTATTAAATTATAGGTATTAGAATTTCCTTTCAAATTTGACTGTTTGTGAACATAACAAATGCATATTTATCTGAAGTTACGAATGATCCGAAATAACGAATGCCGCATCTAAACAAATGGAATGGAACAAATTAATAATGAATAATAATAATAAAAAGGTTTTACTATTATTGTTGTTATTTATTATTATTATTATTATTATCAGATCGTTACATTCCATTCGTTTAGATACGGCATTCGTTATTTCAGGTAATTCGTAACTTCGGATAAATTCGTACTTGTTACGTTCACTAACAGCCAAATTTGAAAGTACATTCCAATACCCATAATTTAATATTTGTTATTTATTTATTTCTGAATTTCCAAATTTTCGAAATTCGGAATTTCCGAAATTCGGAAATTTCGAATTTTCGGAAATTCGAACTCTTGGAAATTCGAAATTTCGGAAATGTGAAATTTCGGAAATGTGAAATTTCGGAAATTCGAAATTTCGGAAATTCGAAATTTCAAAAATTTCCAATTTTCCAAATTTCCGAAACTTCGAATTTTCGGAAATTCGAAAATGTGGAATTTCGGAAATTGAAAAATTCGGAAGTTTCGAAATTAACGAATTTGTCAAAATTCGTTAAAAAAACCCTCTGCCAATCCCTCCATTGGCTGCCACTCAGTCACCGAATTAAATTCAAGATACTAACTATAACTTACAAAGACATCCACAACCTGGCCCCCAGCTACATCCCTAACCTAGTCACAAAATACCAACCTAATCATTCTCTTCGCTCCTCCTGAGACCTCCTGCACTCAAACTCCCTTGTCACCTCATCCCATGCTCGCCTTCAGGACTTCTCATGAGCCTCTCCCATCCTCTGGAATGCTCTACCCCAATCCGTCCGATTTTCTCCTACTTTATCCACTTTCAGACGATCCCTGAAAACTCATCTCTTCAGAGAAGCCTATCTGGCCCCCACCTAACAACTGTACATGTATCTTCTCAATTAGCACATCACCCACAGTTATTATCTCTTGTATCTCTTGACCTTCCCTCTTAGATTGTAAGCTCTAAGGAGCAGGGCCCTCTGATCCCGACTGTATTAAAGTGTATTGTATTTGTACTGTCTACCCTCAAGTTGTAAAGCGCTACGTAAACTGTTTTGCGCTATATAAATCCTGTATAATAAAAAAATTTGTTAAAAAACGAATTCGGAAGTGAAGGAATTGCACATGTCTACGAAGTAGTCGCTGTCAGCCGCCTCCTGAATGCTTGCTGTTGCCTTTAATGGCTGAGTTTGACAGGCAGCGCTACCTGTCAACTCAGCATGTTGCATTAAATTTGCAGGAGCTGCAACGCTAAACATCACGGCCACTGCATGTAAACAGCCTCCTCCAAGCTGCTGGTAACCGCGCTGTCACCCATTTTAAAAAAAGCCATAGAGATGATCTGCTACTTCTCCTTTGGACCTTCTGCACACAGGCATATTAAAATACTCCTCTCTACGCTGTGATAAACAAGGGCTCAAAGGAAGTGGGTTGAATAATGCTGGCCATCTGAATGAGGAAATCTAGTGATGGAGAAGTAGTAATGCGAGAGAGATTCTTGGATTGAAGGTGCATATTGCAGCAAATGCTGCTTTATTTTGGCTTTTAATGGGCTGTTCGGTTCTTTCAGTTTTTCTTTTGGCTGCTTTGAGTTATCATTTTCAACCTTAGCAAAAAAAATGCATAATTGAATTCCAATGCAAAGGTCAGATCTTGGATATAGTCCATCGTCACCTGTGTGGCCGGAATTTCTGGTATGGCTTGCGCTGGGTTAATGCTCTCTGTGGATGGCGCTCTGTTCCTCGCCCTCCTTTATTGAATTAAGATGACAGGTCCTCTTAGATCTGAGTAACGGCCTTTGCTGTGGAGCAGACGCAGCCCTGACAGGAAAGCCGTGTTATTTTAATGGATTTGTCCTGTTCTCTTCTCTCTCGCCACCCCTCCTCCTCTCTCTTGCCCCATTAATGAACACAATTTGTCCTCCGCATGGGGAATGGAGGCACGGATGAGTTTCTTGGCAGACGGCGCACATCTGTGCAGAGGACCCAGTACCTGCCACTTCCAAACTAAGTCTGTCCTCCAACCAGAAGTCTGCCACTCTGGGGAGGAAGGATAATAAAGAGCAGGAAACAGAAAGAAAAAAGACTTCTCATCGGATGGCATGTCTTCTCCTACATTCTCCATAAACCAGAGGAATGGAAGAAACCCCTCATAATGGGCACAGCAGATGTACAGACCCGGGAACTCAGCACAGGGATGGTGGGAACCCCTCATAATGGGCTTAGCAGGTGTACAGACCTGGGAACAAAGCACAGGGATGGTGGGAACCCCTCAGAACTATATGTGAAGGGCAACTTGAAGTTTCTTTCCATGAGTGATCCGGCCCAAGAGTGGAGTGCGGTGGAGTGGTGGAGTCCATGGATCACTTTCTACTTCAATGCCCTTTTAATATAGAGGTGTACAAGAGGGTGGGGAGGGCTCTGAGGATACCCTTCCTCCCCCCATATGAGTTATGCACAGTGGGTGTATGGGGCATTCCAGACTCGTCGGGATTATGATTTGGAAACACTTTTTTTAGTTAGTCTAGTAGTCCGTTATTTCACGTGGAGTGCACGGTGTCAGGTATCCTTACGGAGTAAAATCCTCCCTCTCGAAGTGGTGGTGCAGGACATTTCTGGGTGAAGTTGGGAAGATTCAGGGTCTTGAGAAAGACAGGTGGCAGCAGGAGGCCTGGATAAGGGCGTGGAGGAATATCAGGACTCTGTAGCTGCTGCCTGTTGATCTCGGGATGTGCGGCTTTTCTTTGTATTCTTGTTTCTTGTGATGTTCCTTAGTCTGGCTCTCCCGTGGGGATTATGTCTTGTGCAATTGGGTTTGTACCATTTATTATATTCTTGTTTTGTATAATCATATTCAATTATTTTGTAAATATGTTTTATTTATTTATTATGGTTTTATTGTATATAAGTTGTTGTTTGTAAGATTTTTCAATAAACAAAATTAACTCCTCATAATGGGTACAGCAGGTGTACAGACCCGGGAACTCAGCACAGGGAGGGTGGGAACCCCTTATAATGGGCACAGCGGGTGTATAGACCCGGGAACTCAGCACAGGGATGGTGGGAACCCCTCATAATGGGCACAGCGGGTGTATAGACCCGGGAACTCAGCACAGGGATGGTGGGAACCCCTCATAATGGGCACAGCGGGTGTACAGACCCGGGAACTCAGCACAGGGATGGTGGGAACCCCTCATAATGGGCAGAGCGGGTGTACAGACTGTATGATACTGTTCAATTATATTACTATTATTGTACAGGATTTATATAGCAGCCACCTTTTACTTTGCTTTACATTATAAATGGAGACAAACAATACAGCTACATTTCAGGACAAGAATGTTTATGTAATATATGGAATATTTTATTTTGCTCATAGTTACAATTTACCTCTTTTCCGCAGTGCGCAGAACATGGCGCCTGGCGTGTGGAAACTCTGAGGAGTGCAGTGGTGTGTCACTAATATAGAAAACAGCGTTGGATGGCTCATACATGTTTCTTTGGCTGCATTTGGCACGACAGACACCAGGGCTGACTAAATTATATGGTGCACTTAGGCCACAATGGGTCCCATAAACACTACTCTGAGCGACGTCACAAGTCACCGTCTGCCTATTCTGTTTTGCGTCTTTATGTTGTTATCCTTATAATTAAAGGGTCACCAAAAATAAACTGCCACTTGCCTTTTATAAAGAAGCTATAAACAGAAGATCCAAGATATACAGAGGAAAGCAAGAAAACCACACACACACTGACCAAGAAGGTAGAAACAGCCCAGGATTGGACCATTTTTGTTCTCAAAAACTGTTGCATGGCTCAGCATTATTAAATACATTGATATACGTGGATGGGCAACATGGGGACAACGCTCTAGCCCAGATCCTCCGTTGTCACTTTGTCACCCTGGCTTCCGTTAGAAACTACAAGTGGCCATTTCAGCACACATTATGTAGACATGGTCCACTGTGATCACCTATGGGAAACTCAGTGAGTGTATATAGACAGGAAGTGGAGAGTCAGCAGAGTGGTGATGTCACTGCACAATGTTTAATCCATTCAGCACCATAGGAGAGGATCTGACTGTACTTCTGTATGGACCTAGGGCTGGGGTGTCATGAGCCCTTTGCAGTGTCATTGGTTATTATTTTCCAGTGCTATAGGTCCTTCTGTACTGTCATGGGTCCTCCTGCAGTGCCATGGGTCCTTCTTCAGTATCATGGGTCCTTCTTCAGTATCATGGGTCCTTCTTCAGTATCATGGGTCCTTCTGCAGTGCCATGGGGTTTTCTTCAGTATCATGGGTTATTCTGCAGTGTCATGGGTCCTTCTGCAATGTCTTGGGTCCTTCTTCTGCAGTGTCTTGGGTCCTTCTTCTGCAGTGTCTTGGGTCCGTCTGCAGGTTCATGGGTTTTTCTTCAGTGTCATGGGTACTTCTGCAATGTCTTTGGTGGTCCTGTATTGTCCTGGGTCCTTCTTCTGCAGTGTCATGGTCCCTTCTGCAATGTGTTTGGTCCTTCTGCATTGTTCAGGGTCCTTCTTCTGCAGTGTCTTAGGTCCTTCTGCAGTGTCGTGGGTCCTTCTGCAGTGTCGTGGGTCCTTCTGCAGTGTCGTGGGTCCTTCTGCAGTGTCGTGGGTCCTTCTGCAGTGTCGTGGGTCCTACTGCATTGTCGTGGGTCCTTCTGCAGTGTCATGGGTCCTTCTTTAAAGTCTTGGGTCCTTCTGTAGGTTCATGGATCCTTCTGCAGGTTCATGGGTCCTTCTTCAGTGTCATGGGTCCTTCTTCAGTGTCATGGGTCCTTCTGCAATGTCTTTGGTCCTTCTTCTGCAGTGCCGTGGGTCCTTCTGCAGTGCCGTGGGTCCTTCTGCAGTGCCGTGGGTCCTTCTGCAGTGCCGTGGGTCCTTCTGCAGTGCTGTGGGTCCTTCTGTAATGTCTTGTGCCCTTTTGCAATGTCTTGGGTTCTTTTGCAATGTTTTGGGTCCTTCTGCAATGTGATAGGTGCTTCTGCAGTGTCATGGGTCCTTCTGCAATGTCTTCGGTTCTTCTGTAATGTCTTGTGTCCTTCTGCAGTGCCACGGGTCCTTATGTAACATATTGGGTCCTTCTGCAATGCCTTTGGTTCTTCTGCAGTGTCATAGGTCCTTCTGCAGTGTCCTGGGTCCTTCTGCAATGTCTTGGGTCCTTCTGCAATGTCTTGGGTCCTTCTGCAATGTCTTGGATCCTTCTGCAATGTCTTGGATCCTTCTGCAATGTCTTGGGTCCTTCTGCAATGTCTTGGGTCCTTCTGCAGTGTCATGGGTCCTACTGCTGTGTTATAGGACCTTCTGAAGTTTCATGGGTCCTCCTGCAATGTCATAAGTCCTCTTGCAATGTCATAAGTCCTCTTGCAGTGTCATGAGTTCTTCTGCAGTGCCATGATTCCTTTTCCAGTGCCATGGGTCCTTCTGCAGTGTCATATTCATCCCAAACATTAATTCCACTCCTAGTATCTACCACAGCTTTGCCGTTGGAATGGGAGTTATTTGGCCAGGGGACACTTTCCCAGTTATCTGCAGACCACTGTTGAGGTTTAGCACTTTTGTCTGTTTCAATGAACTGGGAAGGTCACCTGCCAAAGACTGTGAAGTGTTGGTCATTTCATTCCATATCAGTCGCTTTACCCCCCCCCGGATACATCATGGACTGGTGGTTTGCTCTTGGGTCCTGGCAAAGCTCAAGTCCTTAAATTTTTAGACTGAACAGGTTTTGGGGTGCTTTGGAACATACCGTCCCTTTTTAGATGTGTGTGGGTACCTCCTAGGTTCCTGTTTTTTGTTTTTGTTTTTTCTACTTTTTCTGCCATTAGGGAAGTTGAAATGTACTAAAGCTTTTGTTTGAAGCGCAATTTCTATGTATGATCCAGACAGAGGGGAGCTCTGGGAAGGAGAAACGCATCATGTGAAATGAGTGGAGAGGGTGTGGGAGGAAGCAGAATGTCGGGCAGAGAACTGACATCTAGCTGTCCGAGTGTCTTGTCTGTTACCGTCCTTTATGCTTCCAGACAGAAAGGCTGCAGTGACGGAAGTTGCATGTTGGACTCAGTCACTGACCTGTCATTCCCTGAGATTAATTACCTGTACGTGAGCAGAATCAATGAAATGGCAGGGCCTAATTAAAAGGAACAGTAGCCTTCCAAATTTTTCTTTGCTTGTATACCTAATATAAAGTACAGGGGCCGCTCCTGCTGGTTTCCTACTGAAAAAAAAGTTATTGCCTGGCTGGCGTCAGTACTTTTTAGGCAGTGTGTTGGCAGAAGAGTGGCCTAGTGGTTAGAACTCCTG
Organism: Lithobates clamitans; assembly: GCA_037952925.1. Lineage (NCBI taxonomy): Eukaryota > Metazoa > Chordata > Amphibia > Anura > Ranidae > Lithobates > Lithobates clamitans. The sequence goes on along the minus strand of JBBGZY010001954.1, from coordinate 403,457 downwards.
CATTTGGTTCATATTCTGATCAGGACCCTGACTGCGTGTTCTTCCTGCGCTTGCGTTGGTTTCCTCCCACACTCCAACAACAAGCTGGTAGGTTAATTGGCTGCTGTCTAAATTGGCCCTGGTATACATGTGAGATCGGGACCTTCGATCGGAGGCTCCCTGAGGACAGGAACTGATGTGAATGCACTCTAGCTTTTACCTGGCAATCAGTATTTCTTTGATGTCAGGAAAGAATAAAGACACAAACATGAACTGGCTTGTAGAGAGCCTAAGCTGCATCTAGATAAAGAAAAAAATGAACAATTCATAATCTATGAATGAACAGGCTGATCCCAGAGCACCTCAGTGTGGCATCCAGGTAAAAGAAAAATCCCAGATGACCACACTCCAGCTTGATCCACTATATTCATATGTACTAAAAATCCAAAAGGCAAACAACATACAGTGGGGAAAAGAGAGCAAGGTTGACGCGTTTTGCATTTCAGACATCTAGTCTGCAACAGAAGCCACATCCCGGGACGGAATTATTTTAACATCTTCCTACAAGTTTCCATTAATTGTGCCCAATGTAACCTGGAACACACAGGAGATTCCCACAGCCCAATTCGTAGGCTCCAATTGGTTGATTACGTAATTTATACTAAATGAGTTTGGCAAGGGTATTGTACATGAGAGGAGGTCACCTATACCAACCAAAATCTGCCCCCGCCCCTAAATTCGATGAATTTGGACCTTACTGACAACAGAATTTATTAGCCACAGCATTCATTTATTTAATTTCAAATAACAACAAAAGTAACCAGTAACATGACTAGAAATTAGGATTGTGGTCCTTGATGGTCATGTTAAAAAAACAAAAACAAAGGGACACTATATCGGAGACTTGATTATTGGTGTTCTAAGGTAACAATGGTACTCGTAGGAACATCCACAAAATATTTTAGATATCCAGCGAGTGTAATAAAAGATGGAAGAGTTTGAATTGCATTGGTAAGGTTGCAAGTGAACATGCTAAGATGGTGACTGCTTCCTAAAATTTCATGCTTGTGGAGAACATATTTGCAATGTCATGGGTCCTTCTTCAGCATCATGGGTCCTTCTCCAGCCTAATGGGTCCTTCTGCAGTGTCACGTATCCTTCTCCAATGTCATGGGTCCTTCTCCATGGTCATGGGTTCTTCTTCAACATCATGGGTCCTTCTCCAGCATTTTGGGCCATTCTACAGTGTCATGGGTCCTTCTCAAGTGTCAAAAGTCCTTTTTCATTGGCCCTTCTCTAGTGTCAAGGGTTCTTCTCCATCGGTCCTTCTCCAATGTCATGGGTTCTTCTCCAACATCATAGGTCCTTCTCCAGTGTCATTAGTCCTTCTCCAGTGTCATGGGTCTTTCTCCATGGGCCCTTCCCCAGTGTCTTGGGTCCTTCCCCAGTGTCTTGGGTCCTTCTCCAGTGTCTTGGGTCCTTCTCCAGTGTTTTGGGTCCTTCTCCAGTGTCGTGGGTCCTTCTCCAGTGTCGTGGGTCCTTCTTCAGTGTCGTGGGTCCTTCTTCAGTGTCGTGGGTCCTTCTTCAGTGTCGTGGGTCCTTCTTCAGTGTCGTGGGTCCTTCTCCAGTGTCATGGGTTCTTCTTCATCATCATGGGTCCTTCTCCAGCATTTTGGGCCATTCTACAGTGTTATCGGTCCTTCTCCAGTGTCATGGGTCCTTCTCTAGTGTCAAAAGTCCTTTTTCATGGGCTCTTCTCTAGTGTCAAGGGTTCTTTTCCATCGGTCCTTCTCCAATGTCATGGGTTCTTCTCCAACATCATAGGTCCTTCTCCAGTGTCATTAGTCCTTCTCCAGTGTCATGGGTCTTTCTCCATGGGCCCTTCCCCAGTGTCTTGGGTCCTTCTCCAGTGTCGTGGCTCCTTCTCCAGTGTCGTGGCTCCTTCTCCAGTGTCGTGGCTCCTTCTCCAGTGTCATGGCTCCTTCTCCAGTGTCATGGCTCCTTCTCCATTGTCGTGGGTCCTTCTCCATTGTCGTGTGTCCTTCTCTAGTGTCGTGGGACCTTCTCCAGTGTCAAGGGTTCTTCTCCATGGGTCCTTCTCCAATGTCATGGGTTCTTCTCCAACATCATAGGTCTTTCTCCAGTGTCAGTCCTTCTCCAGTGTCATGGGTCTTTCTCCATGGGCCCTTCCCCAGTGTCGTGGGTCCTTCTCCAGTGTCGTGGGTCCTTCTCCATTGTCGTGGGTCCTTCTCCATTGTCGTGGGTCCTTCTCCAGTGTCGTGGGTCCTTCTCCAGTGTCGTGAGCCTTTCTCTAGTGCCGTGGGTCCTTCCCCAGTGTCAAGTGCCTGTTAAGCTCCTCCTCCTTGTACAGGGTGACTGGTCTTGTCTCCACCCCCTCCAGTTTTCTGCAGGAAAGTGCTGGGCCTCTCCCACAGCTCTGCTCTCTCTCCACGTGCGACTGGTCTTGTCCCTGCCCCCTCCTGCAGTGGGTGGAGCCTGATCCCCCCCCCACACACACACACACACAGCTCTGCTATTTTTTGTGCAGTGATGTCTTGTCTTTGCCCACTTAACCAGTAGTGGGTGGGCCTCCCCTTCCCACAAATCTTCTCCCTGCGCAAACTATGTACAGCACAGTGATGATGTCACATCTACTTTTACAAGGTAATTTCTGGGTTTGCAAAGGCATTTGGTGCTCACCGAGTAGATTTATATCCTATGTAGCTATCCAGAAATATATTTAAATGGAAGGTTTTGATGCCAGAGTTCCACTTTAAAGATGCTTAGTGGTACATGAGCTACAGTTTGCATGACTTAAAGGTGCTGCCCCAAACCCCCCGGTGTGCAGTAGCCGCCTATGTGCATGATATTCCAGGCTGGCAAATTTGGTAAAGGAGGGGGATTTTTTTATTTATTTTCTAAATGAAGGTTTTAGTTATTGACTCATGTCACGGATAGGGATGAGATTCTCCAGCCCTCCCCCCACCTCCAGTACAGGTGAGGTAGAGCCCGTCGCTCTCTAACTGTCACCATTATTTATTATTTTCTAATTCAGCCGCACATTAAAGACTGTCTAAACATTTACTATGGGAATTATGACTTCTTTAGGTACTTTATTATCCTTCTCGTTTGCCGGTGGCGTTGCATGCAAATGAGACGGAGAACATTTTTCAAGCGCCGTAGTAAAAACGTCTGAGCCACCGGAGCTTCCGGGAGCCGCAATTAAAAGATAATTAGAAAACTTACTTTCTGTCGTTAACACGCAGCTATCTAAACACATCCTTATTCAACCTTGCGGAGGGAGTCCTTAGTCAAAAATAAACGGTTTTCCGCCAAAAAAAAAAAAAATTCCGACTTCCATATTTTTAAGGAAAAGTCCTCTTTAAACAAATAAATTATATCTATATTTTCAAAAGAAGAGGCTGCCCTGCAGATGTAGCATTAGAGCTTTGGGTCAAACCATTTACCAACTGATATGGGTGCTTACAGTGATCAGATTTTATTTATTGATGTAAATCCTTTATCCCAAAAGGAACAAAACTATTACTGTAACTGAATATAAAGTGTGAGCTGGAGTTTGGCTTCAATTTGTTAGTGTATTGAAATGTGCTGGTCCATCTAACACTCCCTTCCCCCCAGACTGACAATGCTGCTGTGCTTCTTCATTGAGAGTGGGGGCGCTCTAATACAGGAGGTGTGTTACTGGTCAGATCACTAGGTGAAAACAGATTAGGAAGAAAAGAAAACGAATGCAGCCGCCACATCTAATGATTGGTAAGCTGCAGTATAAGACATTTGTGGTTTTGGCTTTAATACCACTTTAATTATATTAGCTTTGTCTTCTTCTTCTTTCCCTTTTTATTTTCTTCCTTCTTCTTTCTTCCTTCTTCCTTCTTTTCTTCTTCCTTATTTCTTCTTCTTTCTTCCCTCTCCTTTCCGTTTTCTTTCTTCCTTCTTTCCTCCTTTTTTCTCCTGTCTTCCATCTTTCTTTCTTCTTCCTCCTTCTTCCTTTTTCTATCTTCCTTCTTCCATATTCATTCTTCTTCCTCCTTTCTTTCTTTCTTTCTTTCTTTCTTTCTTTCTTTCTTTCTTTCTTTCTTTCTTTCTTTCTTTCTTTCTTTCTTTCTTTCTTTCTTTCTTTCTTTCTTTCTTTCTTTCTTTCTTTCTTTCCTTCTTTCCTTCTTTCTTTCCTTCTTTCTTTCCTTCTTTCCTTCTTTCTTTCCTTCTTTCCTTCTTTCTTTCTTCTTTTCCTCTTCATCCTTCTTCTTTCTTCTTCATTCTTCTTTTTTCATCTTCTTTTTTCCTTTCTTCTTTCATCTTCTTTTCTCCTTCCTTCTTTCTCCTTTCTTCCTTCTTCTTTCTTCCTTCTTCTTTCTACTTTTCTTTCTTTTCTTCTGTCACGAATGTCACATCTACCTCAATGCAGATGTTCAGACACTATGGCTAGCTACTGTGTGCTTCATCTATAGCAGCCCCCTTTCCCTTAAGACAAGCAGGCCTACTGGTACTTGGCTGCCCCCAGGACTTTTGCACAATGCTATAGTGCCTGGCTACCACACTAGGGAAGACGCGAGCAGAGCAAACAGACTACTTTAGCAGGCAGATAACGTGGTTCTAAGACGGTCCAGGTAAAAGGCAGGCTGACTTCAGGGAATAGTCCGATATCCGATCCGGGTCATACACAGGGAGATCCAACAGCAAAGCAAGGCAGACAAATGGAAGGCTTGATCAAGAACAATGCAGGTAACTGTCTCCATCACAAGCAAGGGATTGAGTGTTCGGTTTGCTTATATCAGGTGACTGATCAGATCAATCATCTTGCAGGTGAACACAGACAGGGGAAAAGCAACAGCCAACACCCGGGTGCTGGAATGAGGAACAGGGGCACTAAGTGATCATGACATCTTCCTTTTTCTTTTGTTTTTCTTACTGCTTTCTTCTTCGGCCTCTTTCTTTCTTTCTTTCTTTCTTTCTTTCTTTCTTTCTTTCTTTCTTTCTTTCTTTCTTTCTTTCTTTCTTTCTTTCTTTCTTTCTTTCTTTCTTTCTTTCTTGCTTTCTTTTCCTTTCTTTCTTTCTTTTCTTTCTTTCTTTCTTTCTTTCTTTCTTTCTTTCTTTCTTCCTTTCTTTCTTTCTTTCTTTCTTTCTTTCTTTCTTTCTTTCTTTCTTTCTTTCTTTTTTCCTTTCCTTTCCTTTCCTTTTCTTCCTTTCCTTTCCTTTTCTTCCTTTACCTTTCTTTTCTTTTCTTTTCTTTCTTTGCTTTTCTTTCTTCTTCATTCCTTCTTTCTTTTCTTTCTTCTTCTTCCTTCTTTCTTTTCTTTCTTCTTCTTCCTTCTTTCTTTTCTTTCTTCTTCTTCCTTCTTTTTTTCTTTCTTCCTTCTTCCTCCGGCGACATGCTGAACACCTTGTATCAGCTACCTTTCTTTCTTTCTTTCTTTCTTTCTTTCTTTCTTTCTTTCTTTCTTTCTTTCTTTCTTTCTTTCTTTCTTTCTTTCTTTCTTTCTTTCTTTCTTTCTTTCTTTCTTTCTTTCTTTCTTTCTTTCTTTCTTTCTTTCTTTCTTTCTTTCTTTCTTCCTTTTCCTTTCTTTTCTTTTCTTCTTCCTTCTTTCTTCTTCATTCCTTCTTTCTTTTCCTTCTTTTCTTTCTTCTTCTTCCTCCTTTCTTCTTCTTCCTTCTTTCTTTTCTTTCTTCTTCTTCCTTCTTTTTTTCTTTCTTCCTTCTTCCTCCGGCGACATGCTGAACGCCTTGTATCAGCTACCACTGGCGGGAGTGAAAGGGCCGAACTCGCAATATTTTATTGTGACAATAAAGGTCACCACCCGCCATCGCCTGCTCGGTGTTAGCGAACGCTCGGCGATCATTAGCCTTAATTACTTTTGCAAACTGTAGTTTGTGCTGCAACAATTCTGTTTGATATGCAATTTCCTGACGCCTTATTAGCCGAAATTCGGGAAATGAGACCCCCGGGAACCGTTGTTTTGCTCTACTTAATTTCGTTTGCAATAATATTAATTGAAATGTGTTTTGCGCGCATGAACATTGATTATGTTCAATATTTGCCTGTTCGTAAATATCGGACGCGCTGCTCCAAAGGCGTTTTGGGTGGCGAAAGGAGGTGGCTGCCGTCTGGCTATGATTTTGTGCAGCTGGCAAAACACAGATAATAACCAGGACTGGCTGGTGTATTTAAAGTGCAAGTAAAGGAATAGTGTCCCATCATTGGTGTCAGTGGGGGGAATAGTGTCCCATCATTGGTGTCAGTGGGAGGAATAGTGTTGCATCATTGGTGTCAGGGGGAGGAATAGTGCCCCGTCATTGGTGTCAGTGGGAGGAATAGTGTCCCATCATTGGTGTCAGTGGGAGGAATAGTGTCCCATCATTGGTGTCAGTGGGAGGAATAGTGTCCCATCATTGGTGTTAGTGGGAGGAATAGTGCCCCATCATTGGTGTCATTGGGAGGAATAGTGCCCCATCATTGGTGTCAGTGGGGGGAATAGTGCCCCATTATTAGGGATGGGCTGAACACCCCTCGCTTCGATTGGCACCAGAACACAGGTAATGTTCTAGCGAACATGTGAACCCTATTAAAGTCTATGGGACACAAACATGAAAAATCAAAAGTTCTCATTTTAAAGGCTTGTATGCAAGTTATTGTCATAAAAAGTGTATGGGGACCTGGGTACTGCCCCAGGGGACATGTATCAATGAAAAAACTTTTTTTTTTAAACGATTGTTTTTTCAGGAACAGTGATTTTATTAACGCTTAAAGTGAAACAATAGAGATGAAATATTCCTTTTAAATATCGTGGGGGTCCCCTTAGTGTGCCTGTAAAATGGCGCATCCGTGCGATGTATTTTTCTTAATTCTGTCATAAGGTTCCCCTTAACCACTTCGATACACTGTATTATATACTATGCACTGCACTATATACCCTGCAGTGTATTATATATACTACACTGACTGCACTATATACTCTGATCTGTATTATATATATACTACATGGACTGCACTATATACTCAGAACTGTATTATATATACTACACTAACTGCACTATATACTCAGAACTGTATTATATATACTACACTAACTGCACTATATACTCTGAACTGTATTATATATACTACACGGACTGCACTATATACTCTGAACTGTATTATATATACTACACGGACTGCACTATATACTCTGAACTGTATTATATATACTACATGGACTGTACTATATACTCTGAACTGTATTATATATACTACACGGACTGCACTATATACTCTGAACTGTATTATATATACTACACTAACTGCACTATATACTCTGAACTGTATTATATATACTATACTAACTGCACTATATACTCTGAACTGTATTATATATACTACACTGATGGCACTATATACTCTGAACTGTATTATATATACTACATGGACTGCACTATATACTCTGAACTGTATTATATATACTACATGGACTGCACTATATACTCTGAACTGTATTATATATACTACACGGACTGCACTATATACTCTGAACTGTATTATATATACTACACTGATGGCAGTATATACTCTGAACTGTATTATATATACTACATGGACTGTACTATATACTCTGGGATGTATTATATATACTACACTAACTGCACCATATACTCTGAACTGTATTATATATACTACACGGACTGCACTATATACTCTGAACTGTATTATATATACTACACGGACTGCACCATATACTCTGAACTGTATTATATATACTACACTAACTGCACTATATACTCAGAACTGTATTATATATACTACACTGATGGCAGTATATACTCTGAACTGTATTATATATACTACACGGACTGCACTATATACTCTGAACCGTATTATATATACTACACGGACTGCACTATATACTCTGAACTGTATTAAATATACTACACGGACTGCGCTATATACTCTGAACTGTATTATATATACTACACTGATGGCACTATATACTCTGAACTGTATTATATATACTACACTAACTGCACTATATACTCTGAACTGTATTATATATACTACACTAACTGCACTATATACTCTGAACTGTATTATATATACTACATGGACTGCACTATATACTCTGAACTGTATTATATATACTACATGGACTGTACTATATACTCTGGGATGTATTATATATACTACACGGACTGCACCATATACTCTGAACTGTATTATATATACTACATGGACTGCACTATATACTCTGAACTGTATTATATATACTACATGGACTGTACTATATACTCTGGGATGTATTATATATACTACACGGACTGCACCATATACTCTGAACTGTATTATATATACTACACGGACTGCGCTCTATACTCTGAACTGTATTATATATACTACACTATACTACACTGACTGCACTATATACTCTGAACAGTATTATATATACTACACGGACTGCACTATATACTCTGAACTGTATTATATATACTACACTAACTGCACTATATACTCTGAACTGTATTATATATTCTACACTAACTGCACTATATACTCTAAACTGTATTATATACTGTATACTACACTGATGGCACTATATACTCTGAACTGTATTATATATATTACACGGACTGCACTATATACTCTGAGCTGTATTATATATAAACTACACTGACTGACTTATGCAGCCACTGTGTAAGCAGATCATTCACTGTATACATCCCACTGTGATTGGCCAAAGCATGCAGGTCAGGTGCATTCTTTGGCCAATCAGCAGCCGTCAGTGCACTGTGATCTCGCAGTGCATTATGGGGCGCTCCGCGGCAGGCGAACTTGCCACGAGCGCCCCATATGTTCGTTTGATCTATGAACAAACGAACAGCTGATGTTCGGGACGAACACCGATCCCATCCCTACCCATGATTGGTGTCAGTGGGAGGAATGGCGCCCTGTTCTTTGTGCCCGGGGGATGAATAGGGCCGGCTGCGGACAGGAAAAGGGTGGCAGCTTGGGGACTGCTGGGTTAAAGTCGCATTAAGGGGCAAAATTAAAAAGTGACATGCAATATATGATCCAGACTGCCAATAGCATTTCCACAGCACTTTATTTTCTCAGTAACGGTTTTATTTCTTGTTCATCCTGCCAGTAGATTTCTTGTTTTAACACTTCCTAAAACACGCCAAGCTGTTCAGCACAAGTGGCAGTTACAGGGAAGAGGACAAACAACGTAAAACTGCCAAATCTATTTCCAAAAGCAATAAATAAAAAAAAAAAAAAAAAACTTGCCTAAAAATTGTTGAAATTTTTTTTTTTTTTTTTTTTGAAACAACATCTCCAACGTTGCTGCACAATCTCACCAGTGTTGTCACTCTTATTACAGGAAGTGGGGAAAACATGTTTGCACTGGCAGGATCAACCAATAATAAAACTGCGTTCTCCGGGGCGACTCCCGAGAAACAAAGACTGATGTGTTTTATGTTCCTGGCAGACGCATCATTTACTTTAATATTGGTCACTGCACTGGGTGTGTGTCATATATATATATATATATATATAATGTATAGAAATTACACAATGTGTGTCATTTAAAACTACTGGCAGATGTGAGGTTTTCATGCTATCACTCTATAGGATAAAGAATTTGCCATATGTCTTAAGCAGTCCCCGGGCACCACAAATGATTGCTGTATTGTTTGCCATGGGAATGTCTCCTATCATCATGAGTGCCATCTAGTGGCCATAAAGTGGTATTTTTCTGACATACCTCAATCAAAAAGAAAATACCACTTTATGGCCACTAGGTGTAGCTGACGATCATAGGAGACAATGATATTATGAAACGTATAGGGATCGTTTGTTGTGCCTGTGCCAATGCTTAAAGAAGAATTCCAGGTTAGGATATTTTATACATAGTTACATTGTTTCAGCTTGGACCAACTATGTACAATATATACCATACCTGTGGGATCCTTCTGGAACTGGGAACCACTGAAGTAGACACAGCTTCTAAATCACTACTACCTTGTTACTACACTGTTACTACACCACTAGTACACTGCTACTACACTACACTGCTACTGCACCATTACTACACCACTACACCGCTGCTACACCATTACACCACTACTACACTGTTACTACACCACTACTACTACACTGCTAATACACCGTTACTATATCCCTACTAAACCACTACTACTACACTACACCACTGCTACACCATTACACCACTACTACACTGTTCCTACACCACTACTACTACACTACACTGCTAATACACCGTTACTACACCACTACTGCACGACTACTACTACTACACCACTACTACACTGTTACTACACTGTTTAATAGTGGTGAAGTAGCGGTATAATAGAAGTGTAATAGTATAGTAGCAGTGCAATAGCAGTGTAGTAGCAGTGCAATAGCGGTGTAGTAGCAGTGCAATAGTGGTGTAGAAGCAGTGTAATATTGGTGTAGTAGCAGTGCAATAGCGGTGTAGTAGCAGTGCAATAGCGGTGTAGTAGCAGTGCAATAGTGGTGTAGAAGCAGTGTAATAGTTGTGTAGAAGCAGTGTAATATTGGTGTAGTAGCAGTGCAATAGTGGTGTAGTAGCAGTATAGTAGCAGTGTAATAGTGGTGTAGTATCGGTATAGTAGGAGTTTAATAGTGGTGAAGTAGCAGTATAATAGAAGTGTAATAGTATAGTAGCAGTGCAATAGCGGTGTAGTAGCAGTGCAATAGCGGTGTAGTAGCAGTGCAATAGTGGTGTAGTAGCAGTGCAATAGTGGTGTAGTAGCAGTGTAATAGTGGTGTAGTAGCAGTGTAGTAGTGGTGTAGTAGTGGTATAGTAGCAGTGTAATAGTGGTGTAGTAGTAGTATAGTAGTAGTGGTGTAGTTTTAATGTAGTATCGGTGTAGTAGCAGTGTAATAGTGGTGTAGTAGCAGTGTAGTAGTGGTGTAGTAGTGGTATAGTAGCAGTGTAATAGTGGTGTAGTAGTAGTATAGTAGTAGTGGTGTAGTAGCAATGTAGTATCGGTGTAGTAGCAGTGTAATAATGTTGTAGTAGCAGCACCTACTACTGTGATTTCCAGCTTCTAGTGTTGAGGCACAAGTAACTCTTAATGGCTCCTCAAACGCGGATAGAAGTTGCGTGTTTTTTGTCTATTCAGATATCTCGGGGGGTATCGTGGCTTAAAGGGGGGAACACTATTATGGACTTAGTGAGAGACATTTGGCACGTTTGTTGCACAGATCGTGTTGCACACAGGTGTAAATGTGACCTCAGGGAGAAGCCTCCTGAATTGGGTTCTCGTGGGATTTTCCCACCTGTAAGCACGATTCCAGTGTTAGACTGACAGCATCGGACAAAGCAATGGAGCCCGGATGGCCTCAGCTTCTCTCTCTCAGCCTATTGCTGAGGATTGCAGAGCGGTGACATACAGACGCTCGCCGCACTCGCCGCGTTGGAAATGATCGCATCGTATGAATACATTGTGTCCTTTAGATCAGCCTTCATTTTCATTAACATGATTTTATTATTCGCTTTTATTGAATAATTAATGAAGGTGCCAAAACTTTGCATTTGTTTCTGGTAAAATAAATGTTAACCCCGAGAAATCCTCGTTATAAAAGAAGATGAAGGATTTGTTTGGCTCCCCCTGCTGGTGATCTGTATTTATATACCGGATCTAACATTTCACAATGGGGTGGATTTACTAAAGGCAAATAGACGGATAGACACTCTGCAAAGTGCACTTCCTCCAGAGCTTAGTGAATGAGGTGAAGCTTCACTTTGCAAAGAATACCCAATCACATGCAAGGGAAAAAAAAAAAAAAACATAATCTTTGCTGGCACGTGATTGGATGATGGAAGTCAGCTGAGCTTCTGCTCATTTACTAAGCTCCGGAGCAAATTCCCTTGCAAAGCGCTCAATCTATTTGCCTTTAGTAAATCAACCCCCATAGTTGTCAGCGTATCTCTTCCAGGCATTGATTTCCTCTCACAGAGATCACAAGACTCCCCCTGACTATGCCTTCATCTGCTTTTCTCCCCGGAAGGACGGCGCCATCTTTGTCCAGGCATCGTCCAGGTTCACCTTCTACTTCCTGAATGGAGATGGCGGCTCAGAGATGACACAATCGTGTAAATCCTGGTGCCTGCCTCCTACAAAGTGACAGTGTACAGTCTGATCACTGGGGGAGGGGAGACTGAGGAAATGCCTCCTCCTCCTTCTACAAAGTTACAATGTTCAGTCTGATCACTGGGGGGAGGGGAGAGTGAGGAAATGCCTCCTCCTCCTTCTACAAAGTTACAATGTTCAGTCTGATCACTGGGGGGAGGGGAGAGTGAGGAAATGCTTCCTCCTCCTTCTACAAAGTTACAATGTACAGTCTGATCACTGGGGGGAGGGGAGACTGAGGAAATGCTCCCTTCTCCTTCTACAACATTACAATGTACAGTCTGATCCCTGGGGGAGGGGATACTGAGGAAATGCTTCCTGCTCCTTCTACAAAGTTACAATGTACAGTCTGATCACTGGGGGAGGGGAGACTGAGGAAATGCCTCCTCCTCCTTCTACAACATTACAATGTACAGTCTGATCACTGGGGGAGGGGAGACTGAGGAAATGCCTCCTCCTGCTTCTACAAAGTTACAATGTACAGTCTGATCACTGGGGGAGGGGAGACTGAGGAAATGCTTCCTCCTTCTTCTACAAAGTTACAATGTACAGTCTGATCACTGGGGGAGGGCCAGTAGACCATCCTTCTTGTTGAACATACTAGCTTGCCCAGCTGTCTCTGGCTTCAGTACATTCTGATTGGTGGACTGGGAGTCAGCTGGTATAGAATCCATTGGATGAGTATGACGGCTGAGGTCATTGGTGGAGTTCTCCTTTAACCTCCTGTGTATTATTATTATAGTTCATTCTGAATCTGTCCTCCTACAGCCGGCACTCGGCACCTTCATACTTAATGCATTCCCCACCGGGAGCAATGACTCACCTCTCCTATGCTATGTATAGAAACGTCTGCCTGCCTTCTGAAATAGATCCATATGTATGTCCCCCCCCCCGTCACCGGCACCGAGGAATAGAGAACACCCAACTGAGCCCAATGTACTGCCGACTTACCACACTTTGAAATTTAATTCTAACGCCGAGCAGGACTGGCTTCTCTCTTCACTCGCTGTGTTGGATGAATAAATAAATATATATATATATATATACACAGTAGCGTTGCTAGGGGGTGGCTTCTGGGGTAAAGCCCCAAATCTGGGCCCCATAGCCCCGAGTCTGTAGGGTGATCAGGGTGGGTGCTGAGGCAGAGGGGGGGGGGGGGCAGCCCATGTCTCCCGCTGTGTCAGCTTTGATTTGACTCGCCGGGCACCCGCCGTCACAAAGTCCTGCCTCCTGGTATGGCTCCTTTGACAGACAGCACACTTGTCCAAAGAATGTGCGCTGCCTATCATAGGTGGGAGCCAATCCAGGAGGCGGAACTTATGTTACGGCGGCACCCAGGGATTCAAATTAAAGCTGACACAGCGGGAGACGCTGGCCTGTGTGAAGATCCAACTGGCTATCCTCTTCCTCTCCTCTCTGATCCCTAACACAGGTGAGGGCGATGTGGGCACATGTGAGGCTGCATTCCTGGGCACAGGTGAGGCTGCATTGCTGGGCATTGGTGAGGCTGCATTGCTGGGCTTTGGTGAGGCTGCATTGCTGGGCATTGGTGAAACTGCATTCTGGAGCATAGGTGAGTCTGAGATGTGGGCATAGGTGAGGCTGCATTCCTGGGCACAGGTGAGGCTGCATTCCTGGGCACAGGTGAGGCTGCATTCCTGGGCACAGGTGAGGCTGCATTGCTGGGCACTGGTGAGGCTGAGATGTGGGCACAGGTGAGGCTGCATTAATGGGCACTGGTGAGGCTGCATTAATGGGCACTCGTGAGGCTGCATTAATGGGCACTGGTGAGGCTGCATTAATGGGCACAGGTGAAGCTGCATTCCTGGGCACTGGTGAGGCTGAGATGTGGGCACAGGTGAGGCTGCATTAATGGGCACTGGTGAGGCTGCAATAATGGGCACAGGTGAAGCTGCCTTCCTGGGCACAGGTGAGGCTGCATTGCTGGGCACTGGTGAGGGTGAGATGTAGGCACAGGTAAGGCTGCATTCCTGGGCACTGGTGAGGCTGCTTTGCTGGGCAATGGTGAGGCTGCATAGATGGGCATAGCTGAGCCCTGCATTATTTATGAAGTGCACTCCTGAGCCCTGGGGCTCTCTGGGGACCCTGATGTAATGAGGGGGGCTTTGGGGACAGTGATGTAAGTAGGGAGGCTCTCTGGGGACCCTGATATAAGTGGGGGGCTCTCTGGGGACCCTGATGTAAGGGGGGATCCGCACTCAGATATGTAACAGTATCTTATATGTCATATATGTGTGTGTGTATGCCCATCCAAGCATATGACTTTCTTTACTTCGCTGCTATGGACTCTAGCCCCAGATCGTTTGTAGACCTAACAACACCCCTGTATATACATATATTTCTCCTTTCGCCCCCCCCCCCCCCCTTGGTGTTTAGGAATGACGTTATACTTGTGCAAAAGCTCAGATCCCCCTGAGATCGGCATTCAGGTGTTGACAGTTTGAGGAACATCATAAGCGTTCGCCCGGCCTTCACGAATTTTCACCGTATTCTGCTTAAAACTTTGACTTGATTTGATGGTCAGCTCCATCTAGTGGCCATAATGAGGTATTTGCCTGATTGAGAAATTTCAGAAATAATATGTATATTATGGCCACTAGATGGAGCCGACAATCATAGGAAATCCGAGGAGTAATAACTTGCAAGTCACAACGTATATAATATTGGTGGTCAAAATTTTGGGGGGGTGTGGGGTGTCAAGCAGACCTGGCCCCCTCCCTCACACCTCCCCCCCCCCCGCCACGGCTCCCGATCAATCAAAAAGGAGCAATCCACTGGCACAAGACAAACCCCCCGGCAGCAATCCTCTCGCACTAGCGCCACCCCCGCCTACGCAATTCATGGCCTTACCTTACTGCGGTAGAGGTGAGGGGGGGAGGATAGGGTGGGGATGCTCCACTGCATCCGGGGTAGGAAGAAGAGACTGCTGCTGCCGAGGTGTTGCTTCTCCTCCCGGCCGAACAGGAGGCAGGTCTTAAGACTCCCGGGCGAATCGGGTCTCAGGAGCCGCTTCCTGATTGGCCGAGAGGAGAAGCAGGAAGACAATAGCGAATATTAATTCACTAATGTCACACAATTTTGAAGCCAATCTAATCACATGCTTCAAAAAAAAACCCATTGGAATCCATGCATCTGGCGCCCTGCATGGAGATTAGGGGCAGGGCGCATGGATCTGGGCGGGGCGGGGGAGCACCCTTAATGGAAGAGCCGCCACTGGGTGGGAGTAGATTTAAGCTTCGTTAGCTTTTGACCGGACTTCCATTTATAAATACAGTGAAATTCATAGCATCATTAGCTCCATCTAGTGGCTATAATGCATCTGATTGAGGTATTTCAGGAAAAATACCACATTATGGCCATTAGATGGCGCTGAAGATCATAGGAAATTACTGTATTAAGCAAAATATGGTCAGAAATTTTTCAAGAATGGGCAAAAGCTTGTCGCAGGATGCAAAAAGCGCTTACTAGACTTTTAAGGCTTGATATGTTGGGTATCTATTTACTCATCGCAGCCTCATCTTTTATATTTTTACCAATTAGGTAATATATTGCTTTTTTTTTGCCCTGAAATTAACTTTAGTGCATTATTTTTTTTTTTTTTTACTGAAATTTTGAGCTTGATAAATCATTATCCGCCATTAACAAATTGGAACTGCCACCATTTTATTCTCCAGGGTCTCGGCTTTTCATAAAATATATAATATTTGGAGGTTTGAAGTAACCCTCTGGCCTAAAATGATTTTTTTTTATGTATATGTATAAAAAATATTTTTTTTTTTGTCTTCAGAACCAGGTTGCAGTCTGGTTGCTACGGGCGACGCTGCTCCTTCGCTCTGTCAGTTTGGCGTCTTGTTGGTCGGCGCGGTCTTTGTATTCCATAGCAGCGCTAAAGCACAAAAATCTCATTAGCAAGATTTGTTTGGAAACAGAAGAATGCCGGTTAGGAAATGACAATGGCGTGAAAATGATTTCTTCTCTACCTGTACCAGGAGAGAGCCACTTGTCTCCCGGACGTATCTGTCACTGCCGCCGCGCTCCGATCCCCCGCCTCATCCCCGCCGCTCATCACATTGTTCTGTGATTCTGCTCTCAATTCCCTCTACTCCTTGTTCTCTCCATCTCATTTCTCCGCACTTTGTCTTCCTCTGCCTCCTATTTCCCGCTTTGTTTCCCTCTACAATGGGATGTTTACACGCTCTTATTTAAAATTCTCACACTTCCCCAGTTCAGACACAGAACATGCACCTGGTACATTCTGGAATCGCTTACGGGGGGTGATGGGGCTGTAGAGCACCTGATGGGGCTGAAAATTAAGACCTGGGTGGGATCTGGAATGTGTGTGATCCAGACGTTGTGTGTGATCTGAGCGTCTGAGGGATCTGGACAATGTGTGTGATCTGCATGTTTGTGTGAACTGGACATCTGAATGATCTAGACGTCTGAGGGATCTGGACCTGGGTGTGATCTGGGCGTCTGAGGGATCTGAAAATTGTGTGTGATCTGCACGTTTGTGTGATCTGGGCATCTAAATGTGGTCTGGATCTGAGTGTGATCTGGACACCTGAGTGTGATCTGAATATCTGAATGATCTAGACGTCTGAGGGATCTGGACCCGGGTGTGATCTGGGCATCTGAGGGATCTGGACGTTGTGTGTGATCTGCACGTTTGTGTGATCTGGGCATCTAAATGTGGTCTGGATCTGAGTGTGATCTGGCATCTGAGTGTGATCTGGATATCTGAATGATCTAGACGTCTGAGGGATCTGGACCCGGGTGTGATCTGGGCATCTGAGGGATCTGGACGTTGTGTGTGATCTGCACGTTTGTGTGATCTGGACATCTGAATGATCTAGACGTCTGAGGGATCTGGACCCGGGTGTGATCTGGGCGTCTGAGGGATCTGAACGTTGTGTGTGATCTGCACGTTTGTGTGGTCTGGATCTGAGTGTGCTCTGGACATCTAAGTGTGATCTGGATATCTGAATGATCTAGACGTCTGAGGGATCTGGACTCGGGTGTGATCTGGGCATCTAAATGTGATCTGGATCTGAGTGTGATCTGAACATCTCAATGTGATCTAGATGTCTGAGGGATCTGGACCGAGTGTGATCTGGACATCTCAATGTCTAGATGTCTGAGGGATCTGTACCCAGTGCGATCTGGACATCCGAATGTAATCTAGACGTCTGAGAGATCTGGACCTGGGTGTGATCTGGACATCTGAGGAATCTGGACCCAAGTGTGATCTGATCGTGAGAGTGTGATCTGGACCTGAGTGTGATTAGGAAGTCTGAGTGGGATCTGCATATCTGTGTGATCTGGATGTCTGTGGGATCTGACCCAGAGTGTGATCTGATTGTGAATGTGTGATCTGGACGTCTGAGAGTGATTTGGATCCAACTGTGATCTGGACCCAAGTGTGATCTGGAAGTCTGAGTGGGATCTAGATGTCTGTGTAATCTAGACTGAGTGTGACCTGGTCGTCTGAGTGTGACCTGGACGTCTGAGTGTGACCTGGACGTCTGAGTGTGACCTGGACGTCTGAGTGTGACCTGGACGTCTGAGTGTGACCTGGACGTCTAAATGTGATCTGGATGACTAAGTGTGACCTGGACATCTGAGGGATCTGGGTGTGATCAAAACATCTATGTTTATCCCGGATTTTTTGTTTTTTGCAGGTTTGAAAGTCATGTCAGATTGTGGTTATCCCTCACAGTGGCGTAACAATAGCCATAGTAGTCCGAACGGCTGCTATGGGGCGGGGAGGGGGGTCCTTGAGTCAATTTAAACGGTGAAATCACTTTTCCTTTAATTGAAATTGCACAATCAGATTGTAACGTGTGTAGTGAGCTTTAGGCAGGACCAGTTATCAGCTATAAAGTTTTCTTGCCATCCAGATCGAAGAAGTTCAGTGTTCGGTCTTCATCTAGAGAAGCAGATTTCCCGGCCTGGCAGAATAGCAATGTTCCCATTCCTCCCTACGTTGTAGCCGAGAGTCACTGACTCAGCAAGTGCTGCTTCAGCCTCCATTGATGGCACTTCAGTGAAGAGACAGATTATGAGACAATGAGGCGGTGCGGCCCGGACTGATGTATTATTTCATTGAAAACAACGGATCGCCGCTCCGAGTTTCTATTTTAATCAACACAATGGAACAAACATCGCTCTAAACCCTCTTCTGTCTTTTTTTGTCTCTAGGTCGCGTTTGTCTTCTACCTTTTCAATGCATTTTTTTTCAAAGCGCTTATTGCAAAGGCCAATTGTGTCTCTCAAATTGTCCCTTGGGCACACTAAG